>JBBCBC010000024.1:14827814-15195231 GCA_037126765.1 Stenogyne calaminthoides | reverse complement strand
GTATAAGTGGGGAGAAATTATTAGGTTCGTGTGGGTGACATTAGATGTCACGGACTCTGAGGACATGTTATGGTATACTTAAGCGGAGACTTTAGTATAAGTGGGAGATTGTAATGATTATCTTGGAAAGTATGCTTTTTACTTTGAAATCTCGAAATGAATTTTTGGACTTATTCTTTGAAATAAATTGTTTATCAGCGATGCTTTAAATATTATTGAATGTTACATATATTTCTTTTATAAGCTGTTGATAAGTCGTCGTGTTACATTTGTAGTTAATTTAGTGATGCGGATCACGGAAGATTAAATTAACGGTCCGCTTGTAACTAAAAATCATATTTATTCACGACCTAGATGAAATGAACAACCCGCCATTGAAAGGTTGAAGTGTAAAGGCGAATTGGCTTGTCTTGACCAGAGATTACACTAGTGCATGGTGATGCCTTTGAATAGGACCCTCTGAGGAGGATAAATTCTTGAGTGAGCAAAGGAAGAATTAGACCTCGTTGGGTTCGTTATTCTTACCAACCGTCACTTAAATAGGATCACGTGGGATTGGTAACTATTGCTTTGACTTATCATGGGTAGCGAATCAATGAGATTCAATACTTTTATCTTGGGCAATATTATTAGTCACATGTGATTCTTAGATTTTATCTGAAAAGAATCGTGTCTTGAAATCTACGCTTGTTTGATTTGCCCCCTTGGGAGGAGTTCGCAAAAGCTTTATCATACCAAATCTTACCCGTGGAATTAGTTTTATTTATGGATAATAATGTTGAACCGTTCCTTGACCAAGGATAAAAAAGATAATTAATGGAAAGCTATTTGGTGGCTTGAATTAATTAATGGGCTAGATAATCTTAAACCGCGGGAAATAATGACGGGAGCCATATATTTGTAATATGGGTTAAGATGGATAGTCTGATATTAATTATGTAGTGGGATTAATTAATATTTATGGGCTTGAATAATATTGTGGCTCAATATTAGATATTCAAGGTCCATTAGAAGGTCGATCTTAATTCTCTAAAGGCCCTTAGTAGCCCAACATATAGTCCATTATGGCGAAAATGTGATTAAAATAAAATAAATAATGTTGCTTATTTTTCCAATAATATTTGAAAATTATGGATGAAGTTGGGAGAAAAGATTTTCTTTGAATTTTGTTATGGAATGAAGATATGTATTCTTGGAATACAAAGATTATCTCATTAAATTCAAGAAATCTCACTTGGTTAATTCATATGTGTTTTTAAAAAAAAATTAGAAAATATAGGGCAAGAAAAGATTTTCTTGATTTTTTCTTGAAAAGATATTATGGAAGATATGTATTTCTTGAAATACAAGAATATCTAATAAATTCAAAAAGATCGAATCTTGGAATCTTGGACCCCGATATTTTTCGAATTCCATAGCGAATAGATAAGGTGGGATTTTTTGTGCAATATTATGATTATGGGAAAAAGAATATAGGAGATATATTCAAGATTTCTTGGAGATCAGAAAAGATTTTCCCCGTCATATTTTGCCAAAATTTTAAATCCACCTAGTATCTATAAATAGGGATGATTCTTTCATTCCCAATCTGATTCCGTGTCTTTGCAAAAATTAGTAAATCCACAAGGTGGTGCAACATATTTTATTTTCCTTTTGTTAAATTGTTCACAAGAATCCTTTCTTGGGAGGATAGTCGAGCGAGGGCTAAAGGGAATACTTGGGAAGTTCTTATGGTTAGTCTATTGACCACACCGTTTGCCATCAAGAGAATGCGTTAGCGTAAACTTCGTAGAATTCATATCTCGTGGGTTTTTTCGTGAATTATTATATGCATGATATGTTGTTGGATTATTATTTGAATTAATATATGATTAATTCATGCTAGTAATAATTTAAAAATTAAATTTGTATTTAAATATTCACCCGAATAGATATGCAACTTATTCCCCAACAAAGTAGTATCGAGCCACGGTTTAAGACTCTGAATTTTTTTAAATTGTAATTTATTTGGCGGACATTAAATTTGAAATTGGATAGTAGAATTGCTAGATCTATTTTGCGGGTATGCAATTGTCATGGAATTTAATGTGTTTTTGTTTATGCATGCATATAAAGCGTGTTTTTAATTAGATTAGATTCGGATTAGATTTTTTTGCCAGCGTGAAAAATCGGGAGTAGACTAGGATTTGTTTGATTTGATCAATGTAATAGACTAGTCTAGATCTAGGTTTATTTATTTTTTGTAAATAAATTGTGCTTAGAATGGGAAGCGAAGAAGAGGCGGAGAATTAAAGGACAAAATCGATAGATTGTAATGGACTTTATGTTCGATCCGGTTACAATTTATTTATAAAATATAAATAAACCTATATCTGAACTGGTCTATTACATTGAGCAAATCAAACCAAATTACAATCTCTCATTGGATTTCTCGAAGCCCGAAAATAATTCTCGTCAATTAAAATCGAGATCGAAAGCAGGGGGCTCTAATCGGTTATTAGGATACTATATGCTAGGATCTATCGGGATGACCTCATAAACACAAATTTAAATTAACAATTATTACTAGCATGAATTAACTATGTGAATTCAAATAATAATTAATCGACAACAACATCGGAGACAATATTTCGCGTAAAAGATCCTTGAATGCGGAATTTCTAGGAGTTTAGGTAAACATACCCATTGGAGAGACAGCAGGTTGAGGCAGGAGCGGGATCAAATGGCATTACCAACGAAAGTCTTTCTCAAGTATTCCCAAGTCACCGTTCAATGACCTCGGTGGAAGGTCCTCGATGAACAATTTATAAACAAAGAAAAAAATTAAATAATTTGTTACACCACCTTTGTGAATTTCTAATATTTCCGGCACGTGGGTGTGTAGGGGATGAAAAATTTATCCCTTATTGATAATGTTAGGGTTGAATGAAAATATGGCGAAAAAAGTTAGAAAAGATATTTTCTTGATCTAGAAAGAAATCTTGAATATATCATATATTCTTCTTTCCATGTGTATTTTCCATAAAATCCCACCCTTTTTTGACCTATTTTTTGAAAATAAGAGAAGATTCAAGATTGGATCTTTCTTGAATTTATGAGATATTTTTGTATTCTGAGAATCATATATTTTTCCATAAAATCTTACCAAGAAAATCAAGAAAATCTTTTATTCCTCTTACCCCAAAATTTCAAAAATTACATATTAAAGAGGCCAAGTGGGAATTTCTTTGAATTTATGGGATAATCTTGTATTCAAGAATACTCGTCTCATTTCCATAAAATCTTTTCAGAAAATCCTTCTCCCTCTTTTTCTTTAATAAATTTGAAAATAATAAGAAAAAATATGCAACAAATATTTAATTTATTTTTTAAGCACCTTTCATTTAATGGACTTTAATTGGGCTACTTTATGGGTCTTTAGGAGAATTAAGATGGACCTTCAATGGTCTCTTGAATTACAATATTGAGCCACAATATAATTGATCAATTAATATTAATTAATTTCACTATATAATTAATATTGCCTTATCGACTTAACTCATATAACGATAATATGACTCCCGATTATTATTTCCGTGTTTAAGATTATTTAGTTCATTAATTAATTAAGCATTTGAAAAGCTTTATATTAATTAATATCTTTATCGTTTTGATATGAGACAAAATCAACTTTATTATCCATCTAGGAAAATTAATTTCACTTGCAAGATTTGTGCGATAGCGATTCCAAGCCCACCAAGGGACTAATCATGCATGGCGTTGCAAGCACATGATTTATGTACTAATTTAGCAGGCAATCGTTGCAAGTAATATTATTGCCCAAGATATAGGGTATCAAAATCATGATGATTTTCTTCCCATTTATAAGTTAAAGCAATAACTACTAATCACACCGAGTCCTTATTAAGTGGCGAGAGATTAAGAAATCAACAACCGTTTGAGGTCTAACTCTTCTTCATCCCATAAGTCGGTCTTGAATGAGTTTATCCTCTCTGTAGGTCGGTCCTGGCGCATCGAATGCACTAGTGTAATCTCTTAGTCCAAGACAAGTCGTCCCAGAGCCTTACACATCAACTTCTACCAATAGATTGTTGGGATCTATCTAAGTTGTGAAATGAGCACTTGTTTACAAGGGACTATTGCGTGATCTTTTGTGATATGGTATCACCCGCGTTAACTACAATGTAACATGTGCTATTATATGAGCGGTTTTGCAATAAATATATATAACATTTAATCATATTTAAAAGCATTTTGTGGTAGATAAATTATTTGATAAATAAGTATTTAATACATAAGTTATACAAAGTAAAAAGCATACTTTCATGTATAACTAGCGAGAGGCAATTATGGATGATATCAGATAGCTACCATAGGGCTTTATTTGGGCGGATATCTATAGAAGGTGTTTATGAAGTGAGAAATCCGTTGACATACGGCCCGTATCAAAAATTTGGCCGGCCGAAGATCAGATCAAAGTAGTTAATTTCTAGGGTTTGTATCGGCCGGGCCCATGGAGGCCTTTGTCGATTAAACTCTATAATTATTAAATTCGAGGATGATGTATAGGATCAAATTTTAGACTCTAGGCACTATATTATTTTTCTTGCTTGATATTGTCCGGACGTGTAGCCTTTTAGCGAATTGGGTCACCAAATCTTGTTTGTTCATTGCATTCCTGTTATTTGTAGTTTCACTATAATTATTGTTGTCAGATGAATTATTCAGTTCTGATAATTGGCTCTATCTCTGAGGAAATTTTTCTTAAATCTTCTCTAAATTTTTAGGAACACCCACTCAAAAATCTCTCTAATCGCTCTAAACAAGAATCAACAAGTAATCCTGAATCAACCATGCGAGATGGGCAAAGCCTTCACCCAATCCCGGGATCCGACCACCAAGGATTGGGGGAAGTTTTCAAGACCAGGAAAAGATGAAGAACCTTAAAGTGTACCTTTAAAAGACACATCGATTTCGATGAGCGAAGGACCACCAAATAACCATATAGGGCTCACGCAAAGGCCTTTTAGCCATTGTGGCAATGCGTACTAGGCCTACGGCTGACCCACTTACTTGCCCTCCATTAGGCGTGCGCCGATCAGGAAGACGAGGCTTGTCGTCAGGAATCTCGGCTATGAGCTTTCGGAGGTGCAGGCGAATTTTAGAATAATTCTCTCTTTTGAACAAGCGGGGACGAGTGGTGGTGGGAGGATAATCGGGTGAAGGATGGGAGCACACTCACACCGGACACGGGACGAAGAACTATAGTGGCATTTTACTCACAGGCGCCATGGAGAACTTCTGAAGAGGCCGAGGAGGTGTGCATTGAGCCCACCTCGGCGGGAAAGGTCGCCCCGATGTCGATCCCGTGATAATAATCTTCATCCTCATTCAATGGATTGCGAGTAATCCGGGGATCGGTGGACAACCCGGTCGACCAAGCGGGGACAAGTATTTGAGCACGCTTCGGCCTTGCCCGCAGGGGGCGGCGATAACAGCCTCCACACGAAGAAGGTCAACACCACTTCCCTTGATAAATATAATGGAAACTTAGATCCCGAGTCCACATAAGTGAAATACAATTCCTACCGGCGTGTATCGGGGCCTAAATGTGACAATATCGCGGGCTTTTCCCTCAACAACAGGCGACCGGGCCCACGGATGGTTCTCATCCTTAGCTCGATCCTTGGTTAACTCCTTGACCCGCAGTTGGTGAAGCAATTCTTGGATCACTACATTGGGATTATCTTTGGAAAAGTTTGCTTTTTACTTTGTATAATCGGCCCGAATTTTGAGACTTATTTCTTGAAATAAATTGTTTTATCTTGATGCTTTAAATATTATTGAATGTTACATATATTTCTTGCATAAGCTGTTCAATAAGTAAATGCGTGTTACATTGTAGTTAATTTAGTGATACCGGATCACGAAGATTAAATTAACAGGTCCTTGTAACTAAAAAAATGCAGCTATTCAGCGACCTAGATGAAATGAACAACCCATCGTGAAAGGTTGAAGTGTAAGGCTCGAGATTGGCTTGTCTTGACCAGAGATTACACTAGTGCATGAATGATGATTTGAATAGGACCTATAGGAGGATAAATTCTTGAGGCCGAACAAGGAAGAATTAGACCTCGGTGGTTCGTTATTTCTTAACCTTCGATCCTTAAATAGGATCCGTGGGATTGGTAACTATTGCTTTGACTTATCATGGGTAGCGAATCAATGAGATTCAATACTTTTTATCTTGGGCAATATTATTAGTCACATGTGATTGCTAAGATTTATCACGAAGAATCTTGTGCTGAAATCGCTTGTTTGATTTGCCCCCTTGGGAGGTTCATAAGTTTTATAATACCAAATCTTGCAAGTGGAATTAGTTTCCGGTATGGATAATAATGTAGAACCGTTCCTTGACCAAGGATAAAAGATATTAATTAATGGAAAGCTATTTGGGTGGCTTGAATTAATTAATGGGCTAGATAATCTTAAACACGGGGAAATAATGGCCGGGAGCCATATTATTTGTAATATGGGTTAAGATGGATAGTGCAATATTAATTATGTAGTGGGATTAATTAATATTTATGGGCTTGAATAATATTGTGGCTCAATATTAGATATTCAAGGTCCCATTAGAAGATCCGATCTTAATTCTCTAAAGGCCCCCTTAGTAGCCCAACATATAGTCCATTAACTGAAAAGGTGATTAAAATAAAATAAATAATGTTGCTTATTTTTCCAATAATATTTCGAAAATTATGGATGAAGTTGGGAGAAAGATTTTCTTTGAATTTTGTTATGGAATGAAGATATGTATTCTTGGAATACAAGATTATCTCATTAAATTCAAGAAATCTCTCACTTGGTTAATTCATATGTGTTTTTCGAAAAAAATTAGAAAATATAGGGCAAGAAAGATTTTCTTGATTTTCTTGAAAAGATATTATGGAAGATATGTATTTCTTGAAATACAAGAATATCTAATAAATTCAAAAAGATCCAAATCTTGGAATCTTGGACCCCAATATTTTCTAATTCCATAGAGAATAGATAAGGTGGGATTTTTTGTGCAATATTATGATTATGGGAAAAAGAATATAGGAGATATATTCAAGATTTCTTGGAGATCAAGAAAAGATTTTCCCACATCATATTTTGCCAAAATTTTCGTCCACCCTAGTATCTATAAATGGGGATGATTCTTTCATTCCCAAGTACAATTCCATGTCTTTGCAAAAATTAGTAAATCCTGAAAGGTGGTGCAACATATTTTATTTTCCTTTTGTTAAATTGTTCACAAGAATCCTTTCTGGGATAGTCGAGCAAGGGCTAAGGGAATACTTGGGAAGTTCTTATGGTTAGTCTATTGACCCACACCGTTGCCATCCCAAGAAGAACGTTCACGTAAACTCGTAGAATTCGCGTCGTGGGTTTCGTGAATTATTATATGCATGATATGTTGTTGGATTATTATTTGAATTAATATATGATTAATTCATGCTAGTAATAATTTAAGAATTAAATTTGTATTTAAATATTCTTTTAGAATAGATCGTGCAACTTATTAACAAGCGAGTATCGAGCCACGGTTTAAGACTCTGAATTTTTAAATTGTGTAATTTATTTAGCGGACATTAAATTTGAAATTGGATAGTAGAATTGCTAGATCTATTTTGCGGTATGCAATTGTCATGGAATTTAATGTGTTTGTTTATGCATGCATATAAAGCGTGGTTTTAATTCGATTAGTTCGGATTCGTTTTTTTTGCGTGAGAAAATCCGGGAGTAGACTAGGATTTGTTTGATTTGATCAATGTAATAGACTAGTCTAGATCTAGGTTTATTTATTTTTTTGTAAATAAATTGTAACCGAATCGGAAAGCGAAGAGGAGGCGGAGAATTAAAGGACAAAATCGATAGATTGTAATGGACTTTATGTTCGATCGGTTACAATTTATTTATAAAATATAAATAAACCTATATCTAGACTAGTCTATTACATTGAGCAAATCAAACAAATTCTAATCTACTTGTGGATTTTCACGAAAAAAAGCAATTCTTTAATCGAATTAAAAGATCGGATCCAAAGCAGGCTCTAATACCGGTTATTAGGATACTATATGCTAGGATCTATCGGGATGACCTCATAAACACAAATTTAAATTAACAATTATTACTAGCATGAATTAACCTAAGTGAATTCAAATAATAATTAATCCAACAACAACATGCAGACAATATTTCACGTAAAAGATCCTTGAATGCGGAATTTCTAGGAGTTTAGGTAAACATACCCATTGGAGAGACAACAGTTGAGATGAGGCAGGATCAAATGGCGGCTACCAACCAAAAGTCTTTCTCAAGTATTCCCAAGTCCTCGTTCAATGACCTCGGTGGAAGGTCCTCCAATGAACAATTTATAAACAAAGAAAAATTAAATAATTTGTTACACCACCTTTGTGAATTTCTAATATTTCCAGCACATGGAGCTGTGTAGGGGATGAAAAATTTATCCCTTATTGATAATGTTAGGGTTGGACGAAAATATGGGGCAGAAAAGGATTAGAAAAGATATTTTCTTGATCTCCAAGAAATCTTGAATATATCCCATATATTCTTCTTTCCATGTGTATTTTTCCATAAAAATCCCACACCCTATTTTGACCCCATTTTTCGAAAATATGAGAAGATTCAAGATTGGATCTTTCTTGAATTTATGAGATATTTTTTGTATTACAAGAATACATATATTTTTCCATAAAATCTTACCAAGAAAATCAAGAAAATCTTTTATTCCCTCTTACCCCAAAATTTCAAAAATTACATATTAAAGAGGCCAAGTGGGAGATTTCTTGAATTTATGGGATAATCTTGTATTCCAAGAATACTCATCTCATTTCCATAAAATCTTTTCAAGAAAATCCTTCTCCCTCTTTTCTTTAATAAATTTAAAAATAATAAAAAAAAATATGCAACAAATATTTAATTTATTTTAAGCACCTTTCATTTAATGGACTTTAATTGGGCTACTTTATGGGTCTTTAGGAGAATTAAGATGGACCTTCCAATGGTCTCTTGAATTACAATATTGAGCCCTGATATAATTGATCAATTAATATTAATTAATTTCACTATATAATTAATATTGCACTATCCAACTTAACTCATATAACGATAATATGGCTCCGATTATTATTTCCGTGTTTAAGATTATTTAGTTCATTAATTAATTAAGCCATTTGAAAAGCTTTATATTAATTAATATCTTTTATCGTTGCGATGAGGACAAATCAACTTTATTATCCATCTTAGGAAAATTAATTTCACTTGCAAGATTTGAATGCGATAACGATTCCGAGCCCACCAAGGGACTAATCATGCATGGCGTTGCAAGCACATGATTTATGTACTAATTTAGCAAGCGTCGTGCAAAGTAATATTATTGCCCAAGATATAGGGTATCAAAGTCGTGATGATTTTCTTCCCATTTATAAGTTAAAGCAATAACTACTAATCACACGGTCCTTATTAAGTGACAGAGATTAAGAAATCAACAACCGAGGAGGTCTAACTCTTCATCCCATAAGTCGGTCTTGAATGAGTTTATCCTCTCTGTAGGTCCGCCGGTTGTCATCGAATGCACTAGTGTAATCTCTTGGTCAAGACAAGTCAATGGAGGCCTTACACATCAACTTCTACCAATAGATTGTTCGGATCTATCTAAGTTGTGAAATGAGCACTTGTTTACAAGGGACTATTAACGTGATCTTTTGTGATATGGTATCACCACGTTAACTACAATGTAACATGTGCTATTATATGAACGGTTTGCAATAAATATATATAACATTTAATCATATTTAAAAGCAATTTGTGGTAGATAAATTATTTCAGTAAATAAGTATTTAATACATAAGTTATACAAAGTAAAAGCATACTTTCATGTATAACCCCAACAGAGGCAATTATGGATGATATCCGATAGCTACCATGGGGCCTATTTGAAGTAGATATCTATAGAAGGTGTTTCCGCAAGTGAGAAATCCGGTGACATACACGGCCCGTATCAAAGAGCTGGCCGACCGAAGATCCGTCAAAGTAGTTAATTTCTAGGGTTTGTATCGGCCAGGCCCATGGAGGCCTTTGTCCAGTGTAAACTCTATAATTATTAGAATTCAGGATGATGTATAGGATCAAATTTTAGACTCTAGGCACTATATTATTTTTCTTGCTTGATATTGTCCCCGGACGTAGCCTTTTTGGCAAATTGGGTCACCAAATCTTGTTTGTTCATTGCATTCCTGTTATTTGTAGTTTCACTATAATTATTGTTGTCAGATGAATTATTAGGAATTCTGATAATTGGCTCTATCTAGGAAATTTTTCTTAAATCTTCTCTAAATTTTTTAGGAACACCCACAAAAAAATCTCTCTAATCGCTCTAAACAAGAATCAACAAGTAATCCCTGAATCAACCCTTGAGATGGGCAAGAAGCCTTCCACCAATCCACGGATCCACGACCCAAGGATTGGGGGAAGTTTTCAAGACCGGAAAAAGATGAAGAAGCGCAAAAGTGTACCGCCCATAAAAGACACATCGATTTCGATGAGCGAAGGACCAGAAAATAGCCATATAGGGCTCATGAAGCCAACGCCCGTATGGCAATGCGTCTTTAGGGCCTACACGGGCGCCAACTTGCCTCCATTAGGCGTCGTCCCGATCCGAAGGACAATTGTCGTCGAGGAATCTCGTACCTAAAAGGCTCGGAGAGTGCCAAGGCAATTTTAGAATAATTCTCTCTTCTAACAACTGGGACGAGTGGTGGTCAGGAGGAGGACCAATCGGGTAGAGGATGAGGCACACTCACACCCAGACCTGACGGACGAAGAACTATAGTGGCTACTCCTGGAGGGCGCCCATGGAGAACTTCACGAAGGGCAGAGGGTGTCTGCATTGAGCCACCTCGGCAGGAAGGTCGCCCCCCGATGTCCCGATCCCCGTGATAATAATATTGCGGCCCTCATTCAATCGTTCTGAGTAATCCAGGACCAGCTGGACAACCAGGTCGACCAAGCAGGACAAGTCGCTGAGACAACGCTTCCATCCTTGCCCACAGGGGCGGCGATAACTTTGGCCTCCCACACGAAGAAGGTCAACACCACTTCCCTTGATAAATATAATGGAAACTTAGATCCCCGAGTCCACATCGTGAAATACAATTCCTACGGCGTGTATCGGGGCCACAAATGTGACATATGCGGCTTTTCCCTCTAACCTTGGGCGACCAGGCCCACAGATGGTTCTCATCCTTAGCTCCGCTCCTTGGTTAACTCCTTAGACCAGTTGGTGAAGCAATTCTTGGATCACTTTTACATTTGGGATTATCTTTGGAAAGTTTGCTTTTTACTTTGTATAATCGGCTGAATTTTTCGGACTTATTTCTTGAAATAAATTGTTTATCATCGATGCTTTAAATATTATTGAATGTTACATATATTTCTTGCATAAGCTGTTTCAATAAGTAAAATGCGTGTTACATTGTAGTTAATTTAGTGATACCGGATCACGAGAAGATTAAATTAACGGTCCCTTGTAACTAAAAAGTACGCTATTCATGACCTAGATGAAATGAACAACCCATCGTGAAAGGTTGAAGTGTAAGGCTCGAGATTGGCTTGTCTTGACCAAGAGATTACACTAGTGCATGAATGATCTTTTGAATAGGACCTATAGGAGGATAAATTCTTGAGGCGAACAAGGAAGAATTAGACCTCGGTGGTTCGTTATTTCTTAACCTTCGTCCCTTAAATAGGATCACGTGGGATTGGTAACTATTGCTTTGACTTATCATGGGTAGCGAATCAATGAGATTCAATACTTTTTATCTTGGGCAATATTATTAGTCACATGTGATTGCTAAGATTTATCTGAAGAATCTTGTGCAATACGCTTTGTTTGATTTGCCCCCCTTGGGAGTTCATAAGTTTTATAATACCAAATCTTGCAAGTGGAATTAGTTTCCGGTATGGATAATAATGTTGAACCGTTCCTTGACCAAGGATAAAAGATATTAATTAATGGAAATCTATTTCAGTGGCTTGAATTAATTAATGGGCTAGATAATCTTAAACACGGGAAATAATGACCGGGAGCCATATTATTTTGTAATATGGGTTAAGATGGATAGTCTGATATTAATTATGTAGTGGGATTAATTAATATTTATGGGCTTGAATAATATTGTGGCTCAATATTAGATATTCAAGGTCCATTAGAAGGTCCAATCTTAATTCTCCTAAAGGCCCCCTGAGTAGCCCAACATATATTCCATTAACTGAAAAGGTGATTAAAATAAAATAAATAATGTTGCTTATTTTTCCAATAATATTTCGAAAATTATGGATGAAGTTGGGAGAAAGATTTTCTTTGAATTTTGTTATGGAATGAAGATATGTATTCCCTTACGTGTGGCTGAATAGACTAACCATAAGGACTTCCCAAGTATTCCCTTAGAGCTCGTTCGACTATCCGGTGGAAGGATTCTTGTGAACGATTTAACAAAAGGAAAATAAAATATGTTGCACCACCTTTGTGGATTTACTAATTTTTCCAGCACATGGAATTGTACTTGGGAATGAAAGAATCATCCCCTATTTATAGGTACTAGGGTGGACGAAAATTTTGGCAAAATATGATGTGGGAAAATCTTTTCTTGATCTCCAAGAAATCTTGAATATATCTCCTATATTCTTTTTCCCATAATCATAATATTCCACAAAAAATCCCACCTTATCTATTTGCTATGGAATTCGAAAAATATTGGGGTCCAAGATTCCAAGATTTGGATTTTCTTGAATTTATGAGATATTCTTGTATTTTCAAGAAATACATATCTTCCATAATATATTTTCAAGAAAATCAAGAAAATATTTCTTGCCCTATATTTTCTAATTTTTTCGAAAAACACATATGAATTAATCAAGTGGAAGATTTCTTGGATTTAATGAGATAATCTTGTATTCCAAGAATACATATCTTCATTCCCAAGTACAATTTCATGTGCTGGAAAAATTAGTAAATCCACAAAGGTGGTGCAACATATTTTATTTTCCTTTTGTTAAATCGTTCACAAGAATCCTTCCACCGGATAGTCGAACGAGGGCTAAGGGAATATTTGGGAAGTCCTTATGGTTAGTCTATTCAGCCACACCGTTGCCATCCCAAGAGGTACGTTCACGTAAACTCTTAGAATTCCGCATGCGTTGGTTTTACGTGAATTATTATATGCATGATATGTTTTTGGATTATTATTTGAATTAATATAGGATTAATTCATGCTAGTAATAATTTAATAATTAAATTTATATTTAAATATTCACCCTGAATAGATCTGTGCAACTTATTCCCCACATTTTCCATAATAGCGCCCATGAAGCGACGAAAAGCTCTGGCGAATATGGAGCAAACAAGGACAAAACCGACCGTGTGCCTACGGAGCAATTGACAACCTAATATTATAAAGCGAGCCGAGGCCAGGCGATGAAGCAAAGATGTATAAATCTTCTAAGATATATGAATATCTGCTTATCGTGAACAAAATAATCCAAATGTTCACGGTAAAGCATTTCTCACAAGCATCCATGTTTGCATTATTTTTTTAAAACAAAGATACTCCTTCGCCGCAGTGTTCTCACTGGAAAATGGCTACTCTCGCACGCTTTGGGCCTATGTTTCTCTCATCTTTTCGAGAGATACTAAGCAGAGCAATCAAACATACCGAAATTTCTAAAGAAAAAATCAATTAAAAATGCCTTCGACACGAAATTTATCAATAATATGAACCAAATCTCATCAAAATCTTAAATAGAAATAACATTTATCATGCGTAGCCTATATCAGCTCATGCCTTCACGAAATTAAACAGAACTCGGGGCATTCACGTGAATCGTAGTATATATCTAAGCATTTTAGTTCAAAATACACCATAATCTCAACATTATCACATATATCACACATATTAATCATGTTAATCAACAAGTAGAGCGAAATAAAGACATTCATGCATATCTAACACATTAAAGTCGTACACATCATCAGTTCAAGGAAAAATCATAAGAATCTCACGCCAAAATTCAAATTTTCCCACATACGGTGCCAGTTGATGTGGTTGATTTCAGATCCCACGTACAACAAAGAGAGAAAGGAAGGCAGAGGTAGATAATTACCAAACAAGCCTCCTTATGGTGATTTGAGAAAAAACGAGCAACATTTGAGTCGTGATTGGCTCCAGAAAACTGCTACCGAAAGCCTCAATTAATAGTGGCAAAATCCCTACACAAAATTGGACCGGAGGTTGCTCCGACGTCAATCCTCCGATGCACAAGTCAGCCTGGAATCAAGAAAGTAAAGTATTTTTCTCAATAACACCAAGAACACATTTCAGTGTGTGAAATAAATGTAACTTACCTTGTAATACAAATGAATTAGTTTATATATTCTCTCCTTGTGGGGTAGAAATGGGATATCATGCCCCCACAAGGGTATCTTTGTCCTTTGCATTGTGTCATTCTAATGGTATGAGAAGAACATAATGGTAGTGGAGAATATATTTACTTGATTTTGGCAGGAGAGGTGTCCTTTTCCTGACACATCTGATTTTTCATACACTCTAACGTCATAGAAGGATAATGACTCCTTCCATGGCAGTTTAAGGTTCGATGTATGGGTGAGAGCAAACTATGACTCTCAGAAGTGGCTCTCCCATGGTGACATCATCAAGTCCACAACCTATGGTTGCCTTCACGGTGTCTCTAGGATGTTTCCTTATGTACAAATCTGATTGCGGAGATAAGTGTATGTCAGTTTCAGAGAGATCCGTCTCTCAGGATACAGTTCACATGTTAGAGAGGTTCAACTCTAACTTGATTATAACAATTCCAAGTTAGGCAGCCAAGTCTCAATTCTCAATTCATTGTTATGGAATAAGTCTCATTTATCCTGTATCAATAATCTATTTTAGGATTTCTATAAATTTACATTTTACAATCATTATTATTTCATTCTCTTTTCTTGTCTATTAATACAATTCTCAAATTTTAAGTCAAATCACTCTATTTTAAAATCTCTCTAATATCAATAACTCTAATTTTAAATTTAATTTCAACCGTATATTTATAATTTCTAGTCCCTACCTTACATTACACAAGATATTATAGATTTTATAATCTATATCTATACATATATAAAAGTAGAAAGCACTCTAAATTTGAAAATCATTAGATTTTCCCGCAAAAAATTATGGTCAAATTGTGAGACGAATCTTTGAAAAAAATATAATAAATAATAATGAATTGAGAAAATAATCTTGGGTATATATCTAATATATATTCACAATTTGATTACATACATGTATGTCATGATAAAAAAAAATATTTTAATGAAATCAAATCTAATATAAAAAAGAAAGGAAAAAGAGGGACCACAACCCGGTCCAAGGTGAAACAAATGGGTGTCCCCAAAGTGGGCCAGTCCAGAGCAAACAAGTACAAACATGAAAAAATCTAAAAAACCCAAAATAGGGCACTCATGCCCAGCCTAGAAAAGGCCCAAGAGCCGGCCCATTATTAAGAAAAACAAAAAAACCTCTAACCTAGCCACAAAAGGCGGACAAAGCAGCCCCAACATTAATAAAAGGAGAGATAGCTGGACAACAGAAACCACTATACTAGCTAGAAAAAGCAGACAAAAGCAAACCGAAGGAGCCTAAAAAATCGGCTCAAACCTCCAAAACACCGGCCACAAACCTCATACCACGCCACAATCAACAAGCCAATCACCCACAAGCTGCCAAACAAAATACACCCATAACCAGCAACTAAACCAGAGTACAACAAGCAAACCAGGAAAAACCCCACATATAACCTCATCTGATGCTGAAGAAGACACCCAAAAGAACCACGTCTAACAAAAGAAACATTTCTCACAAGGCCGAAAGACCCAGCAAGACCAACAAAACAACTCCTGCTGCCAAACACTAATTGGAAAACCACAAAACAAAACCACACCGAAAAGTGCAGAGCACAAACAACACCAACTATAACACCCAGAAAATGTAAAAGCAACAATTAGACCAGCAAACGCAGCAGAACCCAAACCACAGATAAAGAGAAACAAAAACCTCCTCAAAACGACCACAATAAACAAATGCCCAAACCCGGAGGCAGTGTAACTCTGAAATTGTTGGCAAGAACACCAACAATTAAAAGCATCAATGAAAGAAGAACCAGTAAAACGAACCCAAAACCCAAGGTATATTCTAAAAAAATCATGATTAAATCTATATATTACAAATAAAATCAAGATCATATCTATTGATTTCTCCAAAAAACTTATATTAAATTTCTTCAGAATTTATTATACATCATTTTAACATTGATAATGTTGGGAGGTGAATTTAATAGAGATTTTGATTAGATCCCAAAACCCCTGAGTATGACAAGTTTCAGGACAATCTCGGTAGTATAGGATCAGGTTTCAAATTGTATCTAGATTCAGGATTATCTGTCTATGTATAGTCGCCGGAATCTGATTCGAGGATAAGATAGGTTTAACAAAGTTTTGGACTGAAGATCTCAGAAGATTACTGAAGACCTAAAACATACTGAAGCACAGAAGAACCTGAAGAACGAAGATCCTAAAGACCAGAAGATCCTGAAGACTGTTTTATACTGAATCAAAAGACCCTGAACAAGTCACTTCCAGCTTTAATAGTGTTTGTTAATTCTTAGTACAAACAAAGAGAATGTTATACGATCGTGAACACTAAGGAAAATATCAGATCATTGTGGTTGACTAAAAGAGCCGTTTTGTTTGTCTCTGTTCAAAGGAAAATTTCAACCAGTGAGGAGGCGACAACAGCGTACATTACTGACACTGAAAGCGACATGTCCCTTAAGAATTTCAGCGTTGATATTTGTCTTGTTCACAGAAATTGGTGATTGGCTGCTTGTCTGGATATTTCCTAACATGCAAGGGTGAGTTCAAACCCTAATATTGTCGTTCAAAGAAGAAACCCTGAATCTTTATCTCTCCAACGAATAATTTTCAAAGGTAAACTTCAGGAGAGTTGCCTATAAATACCAGAGGCCTTGGACATTTCAAGGTTACGGGAAATCAAAGCAACTCCAGAGCTCATTCGAATTCAAGCAATCTTGTGAAGCACTCGAAACCCTAAGAATTTCCCAAGTGTTTCTTCTTTGAAGAGAGCTCATTTACTATGCCTATATCTAAGATATACCCAAAGCTTAGTTAGAGATATCCTAGCGTTTTACTTGTGTTTGATTGTAAAAAGGATATCTCACCCTAGTTGGAAACCAATCAAAACCCAAACCCTTTGATTAGGTAATTTGTGTGTGTAGTTTTTGGAGAAGTGAGAGTTGTAAAGTGTAAGTAAGTTGTTATGTTCAGTCTGAAAACTCTAGAGAAGAAGTTAGTAAGTTGATTGTTCAGTCTGAACGCTTGTGTGTGTGTTGAGTTAGTAAGCTGCAGTAGTTCAGTCTGAAAACTCATGGTAGAAAGTTAGTAAGTTGCTGAGTTCAGTTTGAAAGCTTAAGGTAGTAGAAGTAGTGTGTGAAGGAATTTCTCTGAGGATCAGAGAGAGTGGACATAGGAGCTTTAGCCTCTGAACCACTATAATTGTTGTGTTGTTTACTTTCTGTTTTACATTATTATCTATTGCATATTTTCACTGAACGCATTCCGAAGTTTTCTGAAATTCAGTTGGAAACAATCCACTAAGGTTGCATTAACTTGATCACAGCCTTAACCATTGTTTCATTAAAGAAAATATTTTCAGCAATGTAAAAGGAGTATAAGCTTAGGGCCTACACATTCCTCACTCTAAATAAGCTAATATAGATAGTTGTCAAACTGATCAACTCTCCTGAGTAGTCGGTAAGATTATTATCTACTCCAAGCTTATTTGGACTCTGTTGTAGAAACTCAGAATCAGTTGAGCTAATCTGAATTCTCTGAAAGCCGTTCAGTGGTATTGTCTCAATAGACTTTGACTGAGGGCATTTTGTGCTTATCAGGACTGAAACTCAGGACAACCTGACTCTCTGATTATAGTATTTTCTGAAAAAGTTAAAAATCACTATATGCGTGTATTCCTCCCCCATTACGTGTGGAACTTCGTTTACCGGGACCAACAAGTGGTATCGGAAGCGGTGGTTCTAGCCGACCACTTGCTTTGGTAGCCATAGTCTTGTTCTTGAGAGACTTTGGTGGTCTACTGAATAGATCCTACTGTTGATATCTTATAAGGCTATTTCATCATGCCTTCTAAGAAACTACCTATGTTCTCAGTTGAGAACTATGATCTATGGAGATTGAGAATGTAGGCACACTTGTATTCTAAACATGAGAGAATGAGGAGAGTTGTGTCTCAAGGACCTTTTGAGTATATGGTGGTTAATCCTAGATCTCGATCTTTGAAAAAAGATGATCAAGGGATGAATTTCCCAAATCTGATGATCAGCTTACTCCTGAAGAGAGGAAGTTGGTTAACTTGGATTATATTGTTGAGGATACACTGTATAGCAATATTGATGATGGTTTTATGGGAATGATTTCTCACTATAAAGCGCTTAAAGAAATTTCGGACACACTTGCTATAATGTGTCAAGGCGCGATCATATCAAAGAAAACAAACTATATGTGGCTATTGCCAAATTTGATGGTTTTGAAATGGAAGAGGGTGAATCCATTGAAAGACTTGAAGTCAGATTCACTAGCATTATGAATGATCTGAGTGCTCTTGGGAAAAGATATCCCAAAAGAGAGATTGCTCTGAAAATCCTTAGAGGACTCTCTAAGAAATGAGATATTCATGCCGTGGTGATTGAAAACACCAAAGATATTGCTTCTATGCCATATTGTAGGTCGAGCGGGTTTAGTGAGGGCGTAAGTCTAGGGGAGGGTGAATAGACTTGAAAACTTTTTCTTGCGGTCGGTGTGAGGGCGATTAATCGATCGAGTCTTGAGTGAATCGGTTTGGTGATAACCAACTTCTTGTCGCTGAAGGCGGTCGGTTAGGTAACTATCAAATTAAGCGATGTGTGCGGAAGCTTAAGTTTTACCGTGTGAAAAACCGGTTTTGATAAATCGATTCCAAAGTTAATCTTTTAATCGAGTTGGTGAAGTGTCAAGTTTGATCGAATCGAAGCTTGGTGCTAAGCGATCTCAATTTGGAATATGTATGCGCTTTAAAGGTTGTGTGCGATTGTGTATGTCGGTTAATCAAAGCGGTAAAGGCACACAAGATTTATAGTGGTTGGACAAACCCGGTCCCTCGTCCACTCTTCCCTATCACAAGGGCACCTACTTAACCAATGGACTTTGTTTTATGTGTAAGTCCAACCACGGTACACCAACTAGATGTTTAAGGAGTTCACACTCAACCGATCCCGGAAGATCGAGAACTAGAAACCCTGATGCGAAATCTTGCTAAACAACTTAACCTAACTTGGGGGTTTGGGTAAGATTGTTTTGGTTCAACTATGAAATCTTTTTCTTAGTATAAGCGGCCCTAACGACTAGATGAAAAGATTTCTATGCTAAGAACTTATGGGATGAACACTTAATAAAAAATAATCTTCTTGTTACCGTGTTCTTGTGCGGAAGTCGATATTAGCTTGAGCTTCTTGATTGTTCGGCGTTTAGTTTTTTCACTCTGAAGTGTGATCCCATATTTATAGACCTTGAAATCAAAAGAGCCGTTGGAGAGCAATTTGAATTTGAGGCTATATTTGATAGACTTACGGGCTTGATGTGGCGTGCTTGAGAGCGGCAATCGTGAATCTATTTTTGTAGCCCGAGAGAGGTAGCATCAAATCCCATAATTGCGGCTCAATCATCGTGTCTTGTTCTTATTGGATAGCGGACTCACTTTTCGGTGATGTTCTTCCAACTAAGCTTGACATTCTTCTTGTTCGGATCATCGGCGTATGATTAGGTGAAACATCGATTTCACGGTGGTGACTGATCGGTCTGAATCGATCGATCTACTGATAAGTCTTCGGTGCGGTTGACTTAGCTTCAACTAGCGGACTCGGTGATGTAGGTCTTACAGTGCGATCTTACGGAAGTCATCGATCTTCAAGTATTACGTGTTTGAGCTTTATGACTCGGTGAGATATCGACTAGATCGATCGATCGATCTTCTATTCTTGTCTTGCATTCGGCCCCATCGGATATCGGTGTCCTTTGAGTCTTGGATCGACCTATACATATTGAGTTTCCCCCTCAATATGTGACCTATCTATTTCATCGGTTGTTCTATACAATCATTATCAATTTGGTCTCCTATAGCGGAGTAATATAAACATCGGTGACTAACTAAGTCGACTTGTCCTATTACATGTGTTTTTGGAACTTTCATCAAAACTATAAATTTCCCAACAATTTCCCTTTTTGATGAAACCAAAACACTTTGAGAAACCAAATCTGATTGATAAAAAAATAGAAGCGATTAAGAGCATATAATCGAAGACAATGAGACTTTGTCTTTGGATCGGAAAATAAACTTTTCTCATTAATAAATGTTGATTACATGTTACATCGAGAAAAGTTTGTAAATAAAACGGTGATCTGAGTAGTCTTACGATTCTTCACTCTTTTAGGCTTGTATCCTCGGCATCTCTCTTTGATCTTGAAAGACGTTGAAAATCGATAAAGTTTCCATTTGACATCATTAGTATCTTCGAGGATCGATTATATCGTTTTTGCTCGGGGATGTCAAAATAGAATCTTTGAAATGCCGATCTGTCAAATGAGCCATCTGCCTTCTTCGAGTACTCGGCCAGACCATACTCTTGGCGGGATATTTTTACATTGATAAGCTTGGCCTCATTTTCCGGATACTTGAGAAAATCCAGGGTATTTATTTTCTAACGGTTGAGAATTCTTCATCGGGAGATTCTTCTTGTGGAACAAGATTAAGAACAAAGGCATCGAAGCCATTCCTCACGATCTTATTCCATTCCTCAAATTTCTTAGCATCTTGGCAGATTTTTGGGATGATCTCATCAACTCTTCTTTGGCGGCTTAGGTTACGAATGCGGATTTTCCGGCCCTTCCTTTCTTCGCTCTCAATCTGAATTTCTTCTTGATTTTACGCCTCTGCCATTTTTACGCCCTTCTTTCTTCTTGGCTTTTTCGGGCTTCTTGACTACTGCTCTTTGGACATCTTTTTTTGATCGAGTTTGTGATGTCACTTTTGTTATGTCGGTTGGTTTCTCAATCATCCTTCCCCTTTTTGGTTTGATCAAAAAAAGTAGTGAGGTGGGAGGTCGAGAACCAAAGTTGATTGCGATCATACTGTTGAGATCTGCAACAAATATGCCTTGAGTTTGAGCGGTTAGATTTTGAATCTTCGATATCGGCTCAATCTTGTGATTCCATAGCGATGAGAGTGTTTTAATCGGTTTGTCAAGTTTCTCTTACGTCGATTCTAGCTTGTCATTGAGCATCGGAAAAAAACTTGTTGTTTATCCACGAGTCGATTTGGCATCAACGGTCTTTATCGATTCGGTGGCCTTGATGAGACCTGATTTAGGGAGGCGATCTTTGATTGCTCAATACGGGAAATAGCCAATTCCTTTGATCTGTTATTTCTTTGATGGCAATCTGCCTTTGATCGACTATCGATCCCTCAACTTCTTCTTTTCGGAGATCTTTGAGACAAGATTTGATCTCCGAAGTTGATCGATAGTGGCGTGTGATGTTGGAATGTTGGGTGTCACTTGATCGATTCGATTGTTTGTGCCTCCGGTGGTTGGTCATGAAGCTGCGACACCGGCTCCACTATATCATCGGCTCTGCATCCTTCATGATGGCATCTGCTTGGGAGCTTTGTCGTGATCTCGTTAAATCTGTTAAAGGCAACCCTAGCCGCGTGGATCGAGCTTTGCCGGATTTAGTGATTATCGGCTCATTTGGTGATCCCACTTTAGCAGATTTCCTCACGCCGCTTAATCGAAGTCTGCAAACTCATCCTCACCGCCCATCTGTTCAATAATTATTATAAAGTCTGAGAAGCTTTTTAATCGAAGATCTCTCCAGGTGAGGATCTCCATAACTTCCTCTCTTATGGCAGGATGGGAAGACAAGATTTGGAAGATCAACCGTTTGAAAAGATTAAACGCCCCAGATTAAGCGGTTTTGATCGTAGGTCGGGGAAAAGCACGCGTCTGAAAACCTTTTTGGATTTAAAAGCACATTTAGTAGCGGTTAATACATGTTCCCCCGCGTCCGCATTAAATGATTTGCAGGAATACGTCACAAGGATAATGGGGTGCGATAAAGGCAAATAATATCGAGATAAGATCCGATAAATAAGCAAAGAACAAGAGAAAAGAAAAGGCGTATCGGGTTAAGCGATATTTATGTCGGTCAATACCACTTGTCCATGTTGATTTCACTTGTTGATCTTAGTATTCGCCTAAGCCTTAAAATTTCCTAACTGATCCTTTTAGCTGATCTTCTTCACTTGCATCTGATTTGTTGAAGTTTCAAGCTCAACTGATCTTCCTTGAATACGTCTGATTTCCCTTTTGATCCTCCTTGATCAGTTGAAGTTCCCCCTTCAACTGATATTTCTGTTTTTCCCATAGACTGATGTATATGATTTGTTGGAGTTTTAAGCTCAGCTGATCTTCCTCATCTGATCAGCTTCGTATGTATCAGATTTTGGTTGACCTAATCGATTCTTCTTAAGTCAATCAATTCTTGGAATAAGTGTTACCGCTAAAACTTAGTCTAGAATAGTAGTCTCTATTCCCTAAGTTGGCGTGATTTATCTTGTAATTATCGTGCGAATCTTTCGATATATCAATCATAGTAAATTTCTCCAATTATCGATTAAGCGTGATTCCTACCTGCATTTGTCCTTTTGGTGCAAATTTCTCTAAAAGGTTTTGAGAACCCGAATTTGCATTTGCACCCTTGCTTGGACTCTATAAATTGGACCAATTGTTTTACACAACATAACCCAATCACCATACATATCTTTCTTTGTAAAATCATGTATCCTGGTGAACCCTTATTTCGGGGTGAAACTTAGGCAAACACCTTTACCCTTTTTTCGATGATTTTGACTTCTCAAATCATCACGTGTGTCTTTTTTCACTATCTTCGTCGTCATCAAAGATTTCACATACAATCGTTGCCAAGCTTCTCTACCACCGAGGTGGCGGTTCTGCTTATCATGGCCCGAAGACACTTCTCCTAACAGTATGCACCTTGTGTGTCTATCGAGATAGCGTAACCGCATCAACAGATTTCGATCGAAAATGAACATGAGTTTGATGTGCGGTGCGCATCGGAACAACGGTGATGCCGCATATCAACTCACCATTTGCTGTTGGAGAGCCCATCGACTCTTTCTTAGGGCTCGCGGCTTAAAAATCCTATCAAGGCATTTTGTCGCTCCCTTTGGTTTTTAGCTTGACATTAGCGGCTTTAGGATTTGTTTAAAGCCTCTCTCACCCTTGTTAAGTGGGGGAAAATGAGAGCATCAGATTTAAAATCTCTCTCTCTCCCGCACTTCTTGGGTTAGGATGAGGGTTTAGGGTTATAGGTTTAGGGTTTTTGGTTATGACTTATGTACTGACCTCCGGGTCCTTTGTATTTGTAACTTGTAATGTAATCTGACCTTCGGGTCTTTATCAATGAAAAGTTCTATTATTTCATTGTTGTGTAAAATTCCTGTATCCTTATGCGATTTTAAGCTTTAATCTTGTGAATACCACTTGTGAATCTTGCTTGTTGAATATCAGCTTAATCGACTTACAAAGTATAACTGAACATATTTAATCAGATAATCCTTTAAACGATCAGTTCCTTTAATCTGATAAACTTTAAATCTGATCAGTACCTTCTCATATCAGTTCCTTGACTTATCTTTTGATCAGTTGAGATACCAAATTCAACTGATTTTACTTGAACTGATTAGTTTCTCAACCAGCTGGTTCTGGAGATCATTCCATCAAACATTTTAGGTGCATTTTCTCCAAGATCCAGAAGCCCTGGCTCATTGCATAATTCTCTGAATCTGATCTCAGCTAGTGGCTTGGTTAGAATATCAGCTTTCTGTATATCAGTATGAATCTTTTCCATTATGATATTCTTCTTTTCAACATGATCTCTTATAAAATGGTGTCTGACATCCACATGCTTGCATCTTGTATGTAGAACAGGATTCTGAGTGATTGCAATAGCACTATTACTGTCACAGAAAATAGGTACATTCTTAGTTTCAATGTTATAATCCTCAAATTTCTTGACTAAGCGGGCGATTGGGAACAACGACTTCTATGACCATATATTACCTTGATAGTAGATGTTGCAACTGATGTCTGCTTCTTTGAAAACCACGAGATAGTTTACTTCCTAAGAACTGACAAGTTTCTGAGGTGGATTTTCTGTCAATCTTGCAACCTCCATAATCAGAATCAGAATACCCACTAAGCTCTAGATTATCATCTGATGGGTAAAATAAACCAAGTTTCTTGTCCCCTTCAGATACTTAAGAATCCCGCTTAGGCTGCTTCTAGGTGACTTATCATTGGATTTGCACGAAATCGCACATACACCCCTACTGCGAAAGGTTATATCGGGTCTATTTGGCGGTCGGTATATAGTAGAGATCAATGAGAGCCCTATATTCCTCGCCGATTTGTTTTCGACCATCCTCATACGGATCCATCTTGAATCAAGTCATCATAGGAATTTTGGCTTCCTTACAATTTTGAACTCCAAACTTAGCCAATAAATTCCTAGTGTACTTTTGCTTGGCGGAGATGAATATCCCTTACGTACTTTGCTTTACTTGAAGACCAGAAAGTAATTCATCGACCCATCATGGACATCTCGAACTTCCCTTGCATTAGCTTTCTTTGAATCTTTCACATAGACTTTTGTTGGGAGATCAGAAGATGATGTAAATCCACGTAATCGAACCATAAGAATATCTTTTCCATCTTCTATTGCGAATAAGGTTACGTCCTTTGTTTCCTTTAGTGAACCCACTTTCGATCAAGAAGCGAGAGAGTGTATCATACCAAGCTCGAGGAACTGTTTGAGCCATAGAGCTTTTCTTAAACGGTACACTGGTTGCCCTTTTCAAAAAGGCGGAGGTTGTTCGACATAAACTTTCTCTGCTAGTACCCCCGTTTAAGAAAGCACTCTTTCGTCCATCGATACCACATGAACCCTCGTGGGAAGCATATGCGAAGCTTGACCGAATGGCTTCTAGGCGGCGGCCCCGGTGCAAAGGTCTCATCATAATCAATTCTTCCGATTGTGAATACCCTTAGCAACAAGTCTTGCCTTATTTATGGTGATAGCGTTTTTCTCATCTCTCTTGTTCTTGAATACCCACTTTGTGCCAATAATGTCTTGATGACTTGGTCATCTACCGGTTCCCAAACTTGATTTCTCTCGAATTGTTCAAGCTCCTCTGCATGGCTAGAATCCGACTTGCGTCTTGTAGAACTTCCTCTATTGTTGTTGGTTCCTTCATAGGCGGATAATGACAATACATGGCACTTTCACCTGTCGATGTCTAGTTTTAACTTTATCGGATGGGTCTCAATTATCTCGAATCGGTTGGATATTTGGTTATCCGGTCATACATTACGATTTGCGTCGTTTTGGAGAACATCGTCATTTACGATAAAATTTCATTACTAGCGATTAGGAGTGGTTGAGTTATGATCCACTTGATAAGAACAAGTCTCGGTGATGTTGGACTCATCATGTCTTTGATGTGCATTCATGGGAACCAGTGTTCCCCGAACCCGGATGGTTCGATTGATCTTATCTCATTTATATCGAACTTCTTCATAAACAGTTTTTTCGTACCTTAGGATCTGAATGATCGGTGAATCGACTAGATCTGGAATGTATCTTTATTACGGTTTACGATTCTTTTTCTTTGATCATTAGGTGATCCATTTTACGAGCATCGGTACTTGTTGATCGGTACATCTTGTTACGAGGTGATTTCTCTTGTTAGGAAGATGCTTCATCAAAAACTACATGGGGTGTTTCTTCCACAAGTAGGGTTAAATGCATTTGTAAACCACGAAAGCCTTGCTAGATGAGGAATATCCTAAGAATATACCCTCATCGACTTGGCCTCAAAAGTCTTCAAATGACTCTTCCCATTGTTGTGTATGAAACACTTACACCCAAAAACATGGAAGTAAGAGACACGAGGTTTTACGTCCTTCCACAGTTCATAGGGTGTTTTGTAGTGAGCCTTAGTCGAGAAGACATCATTACGAGTATGGCATGCGATGTTGATTATACGCTTTTAAACGGCTTGGTATTGCATGTTCAACTAACATCGTAAATGGCGAACTTCTTTGAGGATTCTGTTCCTCCGATTCACTACTCCATTTTGTTGTGGCGTCCTTGCGGTGATGTTTCAAATTTGTATACCAAACTTAGAGCAAAAATCAAGTAATAAAAGAGTTGAAATTGCGTACCTTTATCGTCGATTTTTACTACCGACACCCTTCTCATTTTGTAATCTTTTTAGCTTATTTCGGGTATCTTCGTTTGTCGTCTCATTCTTCTTATGTAAGAATATAACCTGTAAACTTGGAATAGTCATCCACAATTACGAGTATATTTCGTCGTTGAGGATCGACCGGGTATAGCCTGGTCCAAATAGATCCATATGAAGGCGACTCGATTACTAAGATTTGGATGCGGTCAAAATTCCCTTGAATGAAGCTTTGACTGTTTTCGCCGACATGCGGTACATATCCGATCCTTTGAAAATACTTCATTAGGAAGTCCTTCCACTAGAGACATCCTTGCTATCTTATTAAGAGTTTTAAAGTTCGGATGGCTCATTCTTTTGTGCGAGCCAACTGCTACTTTTGGAACTCTTAACAATCGGTGATGCATTTCTTGGGCAATTGTTCCAATCGGTTTGTGTAGATCGTCCCTTTCCTTGAACTAGTTAGCAAAATCTGTTGAGTGGCTCGATTCTTGATAGTGCATTGATCGGTCGAGAACTCAAACCTTGAATCCGTTATCCGCGAAATTGTGAAACCGATAGTAGGTTGTGCTTCGGACCTTCGACATCTGAGACTCCGGTTACTTGTACATCATCATTCTCTAAGTTTAAGAATCCTTTGGTATAACCAAAGTTATCATCACCGAAGAGTACACGCGGGCCTTTACGTTCTATGTATTTGAGGAGGTGCTTGCTTCTGTCATGTGCCTTGAACATCCACTATCGATGTACCGGATAGTTGCTTGCACACCTCGCTTTGTTGGCGGACCCACGATCGATCTGCTGACCAAATCGGGCTTTAGGTACCCCCTTTTGGATTGGGTCTGGCGGTTAGGATTAGTTTTGGGGATCCATACAAGCGAGCACTTCTATTGTGATCGGTTAGATCGAGAAGGCCACGATTTGTCTCCCATACCTATCAACATAATCATACGTCTCAGTATATGCTTTTCGATTTGTATGATTATTAGTTTGAACCTTGGATGACTTAGAAGACTTGGGATTTATCTTTTTGTTTGTCTTCTTTTTATCGATTGTGGTTGGTCTGTGCGACCTAGATTTACGATTATAAGGGTAGGTACGATTGCTACCATCAAAAGATTCATATCTTTTTGGCATAGGTGGTTTTTTGCGGTTTACGAAGCATGCTTATTAGGCGGTGACCTTGATTGGGTCTCAGATTGGACTTCCTTTACGGGTTGTCTTTTCGATTCGATCATTGATCGAGTTGAGGTTTCTTCGGAAAAGCGGGTTCTTTGTTGATTCTCGATCGATGCTTTACCAGTTAGGGTCCATTTACATTCCCCTTACGGTTATGCACCGCCTTACACCGCTCAATAGGTCTTTTTTCCCTTATTAGATACATGTTTGGCTTTTGGTGTATCTTTGCCGAAACTTCGTCGATTACACCTTTTTGAGATGAATCGGTAGGGGCTTTTGAGGATGTGGAAGGGTTCTCATAGCCAAGTCCCTTCTTATTAATCGTTGTTCAAAAATAGGTGTTCATGTCTTGAGCGGTTTTAGATGATTTTGTGAAAAACCTCTATTTTCTTCTGTGATTATCCTCGGATGATTTTAGACTTTCATGCTTTTGGAGCGACTCATCGAATTTTGCTTGCGAGATTTTGAAGTCATCGACTTCTTTGTTTTGTTAATTGCCGGTGATCTTTGATCTGCTTCTCCGATCGAGGCTTTAACCGAGAATTTTAAATTTCTCGGTTGCCTTACGGCGATTTCAACCGATCTAAGTTCGGAGGCTTTCTTTGAGATCATTTTTTTTTAGCAAGATGATTATTTACGGTCCTCGACTTATCATTTTTAAACTTCCACTATAGCATAAGTGTCTCTTTGCATTGGAGAGATCCTCAAGCAATTGCTCACGAGTAGAGCTGCGGTCAATCTCCCGGCCGGTGTGCTAATGATAGCGGTGTAAAGCGAAGCAAGCGGTTTGGAGGTTACCTCAGTTGGTCCTCCTGGCCATAAGGCGAGATCTCATCATAAATGAAGAGAATATCGGATCTTCATTTTTCATAGAAGTCAGCAGCCCTTCTTGTCGGCGAAGTTTTCTCTGAGGAGTATCGAGTCCTCGGAGAAAGGGAATAGGAATCGTCAATTCTGGCGTATCGGCAACCATGGCTCTTACGTCCCTATAACGTTGCTCTCTTTTGTTCCTCTTTTCTTCCCTTTCTCTTGGCGTCAGTGCAGGCGTCTGCGCTATAGTGACTGGCTTCTCCACGGTTGAAGCCACGCTCCTTGATCCACCGAACCTTTCCTTCCGGTGAATCACTCCGTCTGTATGACCTATCGGTGACTTCCTTTTTCGATAGTAGTCCGAGCTTCTTACGTAGCATTTGGTTATCTCTTCCTTCCTCGGTCGATTATCTCTTTTCTTTTCATCTCTGTGATCCCTCCGATCATCGGATCTGGTTCTTTTCCGGAGATGTTGGCTGATCTCCTATCTCTCCCCAGCTATGTTGGTAGTCCTTATAAAACCTTCGATACTTACCAAGTTGGACATTCGACTTCTCAAGCTTCAGTAAGCGGAAGCGTCGATCTGCACGACTCATTATATTCCCAACGGGTTCATTGGCCTTCATTCTGCTTTCTTTGGTTGCCTTAAAAGCAATCGATTTTGAAGTTGAGGCTTGGCGGGCACCTCATCTTCATCGGCTTTGTCCTCTTTCAATCAAATCGAACTTCGTGAGCTTTAAGGCTCAAGAACAAGCTACTTGGTTTCATTTTTGAAATGTCTTGGCAATCCTTAATTCGTGACCTTCATGTCCCATTTCTTGGTGAGAGACCTTAAAATTTTGTAGTTTATATCTTTATCGGACATCTCTACCAAGTTCTCAAAGCTTGTTTATTGACATCGTAATCCTTCCATCGAGTTCGTTGATGGTTTAGATTTGGCGACATCTTGATTTTTTGAACTTCACCCGGTTAAACTTGTAGGCGGTTTGTCTTTTATCTGTTCATTTCCCTCGCATATCTCGGCCCGAGTATCACATTGCTTTTCATGATTTGAGATACTTAATCTTTTCCATGGTGACCTTATCCATTGTTTTCATGATAATGTGCCTTGCGATAGTATCTAGAGTTTCTGACTTTCTTTCCTCTGCATCCATCAAAATTTGGGCTTTTTCACACAAGACTTCGGGGCAAAGTCTGGATCTCCTCAAACTTGGGGGTTGTTGTAATAATATGATGATGGGTCCTCTTTCGATGACTTCCATCATTACGCCTTTGATCGAACCTAGATGGTTGGACATATATATGGCCCAATCTGCATACTCATCGATTGAGAACTTGGCGGATCATGATACATACGAGGTGTTATCCATCTTTGAGTGATTTTGGAAAATGAATGAGTTTTAAAATGGTTTTTCAAGATCGATTCGATCGACCACAAAAGATTCTTCCTCAAGAATCGATGATACACAAAGTCGATTGGTCGATTAGAACCAACTACTCGATACCACTTGTAGGTCGAGCGGGTTTAGTGAGGCGAAGTCTAGAGGGAGGGTGAATAGACTTACGAAAATTTTTTGTCTTGGTCGGTGTGAGGCGATTAATCGATCGAGTCGCGAGTGAATCGGTTTGGGGTGATAACCAACTTCTTGATCGCTGAAAGGCGGATCGGTTAGGTAACTATCGGTTTAAGCGATGTGTCGCGGAAAGCTTAAGTTTTACCCGTGTGAAAAACTAGTTTTGATAAATCGATTCAAAGTTAATCTTTTAATCGGTTGGTGAAGTGTCAAGTTTGATCGGATCGAAGCTTGGTGCTAACTGATCTCAATTTGGAATATGTATGTGCTTTAAAGGTTGTGTGCGATTGTGTAATCAGTTAATCAAAGCGGTAAAGGCACACAAGATTTATAGTGGTTCGGACAAACCAGTCCTACGTCCACTCTTCCCTATCACAAGGGGCACCTACTTAACCAACTGGACTTTGTTTTATGTGTAAGTCCCACATAGTACACCAACTAGATGTTTAAAGAGTTCACACTCATCCGATCCCAGAGATCAGAACTAGAAACCCTAGTCTGAAATCTTGCTAAACAACTTAACCTAACTTGGGGGTTTGGGTAAGATTGTTTTGGTTCCAACTATGAAATCTTTTCTTGCGTATAAGCAGCCTAACAGCTAGATGAAAAGATTTCTATGCTAAGAACTTATGGGATGAACACTTAATAAAAATTAATCTTCTTGTTCGTGTTCTTGTGCGGAAGTCTGATATTAGCTTGAGCTTCTTATTTGTTCAGTGTTTCCGTTTTTTCACTCTGAAGTGTGATCCCATATTTATAGACCTTGAAATCAAAGAGCCGTTGGAGAGCAATTTGAATTTCAGGCTATATTTGGTAGACTTGCGGGCTTGATGTGACGCGTCTTGAGGCGGCATGGCCAAAAGCGTGAATCTGTATTTTGTAGCCATTTTAGAGAGGTAGCATCAAATCCCGCAATTGCCGGCTCCGATCATACGTGTCTTGTTCTTATTGGATAGCAGACTCACTTTTCATTGATGTTCTTCCAACTAAGCTTGACATTCTTCTTGTTCAGATCATCGACGTATGATTTGGTGAAACATCAGATTTCACGGTGGTGACTTTGATCGATCTGAATCGATCGATCTACGATAGAGTCTTACGGTGCCGGTTGACTTAGCTTCAACTAGCGGATTTCGGTGATGTGTAGATCTTCTAGAAGTCATCGATCTTCAAGTATTACGAGTTTGAGCTTTATGACTCCAGCTGAGATATCTGACTAGATCAGAATGATCTGATCTTCTATTCTTGTCTTGCATTACGGCACATCGGATATCAGTTGTCCTTTGAGTCTTCAGATTTGACCTATACATATTGAGTTTCCCCCTCAATATGTGACCTATCTATTTCATCAGTTGTTCTATACAATCATTATCAAGCCCCGGTCTCCTATAGCGGTAATATAAACATCGATCATTAACTTGTCCGATTGGTCCTATTACATGTGTTTTTGGAACTTTCATCAAAACTATAAATTTCCCAACACATATCAACAGGTTTTCTCTGAGTTGAAAGCCTATGAATTTGTGATTGATAAGAAAACTAAGAAACCTGATGGCAAATATGATTATTCATCTAGCAAAAATGTGGCTTTCAAAGCACAAGGAAAAATCTGTAGTTCTAAAGAACCTGAGATCTCATATAACAAAATTCAGGATGAAAAAGATGAGACAATTGCCATGATGGCAAGAAGATTTGAGAAAATGAACCACAAATTTGGAAAATATAAAAGGTACTATAAGGATACTAGGTACAGGAATAGGAACAACTCAGAAGCTGAAGATAAGTCAACTGAGAAGAAGAAGTACTACAAAGCTGAAGGATCTTCGTCCAAAAAGGACTACAAATCCAAAGAAGACAATGATCAGTATGATGATACCAACATATGCTATAACTGCAAGAAGAAAGGACACTTCCAGTATGACTGTTAAGTCCCAAGGAAAGAATAGATAGGCAAGCCAAGAGAGACAAGAAGTATTCCAGCAAGAACGTAATGGTAGCTGAAGAAGAACATTCTGAGGAAGGATCTAACTCTTCAGAGGAGATGTTCTCAGATAGTGATAGTGATGATGTTTGCCTTGTTGCTATTGAGGAGGTAAATTCTTCTATCTCCATTGCTGCTCCTACACAAGCACCTGAGTTATCAAGTTCATCTGTAACTAGTAATTTTTCCCTCATGGGTTCTTTTGAGAATCTGATGAAGGATTATTCTGTGTTACAAGAACTGTTCATCGAAACTCAAGAGCAGAATGAAGTACTGACTGCTGAGAATCTGAAGTGGAAAAACTCTAATACTACTGAGATCACTTCTGAATTGATGGGAGTAACTAATGAACTTGATGTTCTAAAAGTACAACTCTCACAGAAAGAGAAGGTGATAGAGACCCTGAATGGAAAGTTAGAGAAATCCACTGAAGAAAATCAGCTTATCAGAACTGAGTTCAATGACCTCTTTGAGAAACATGAAACTCTAAAGAAAAGTGAGGATAGTTTGCAGAGAAAGTTAGCTCTATTGAATTCTGCATCTCATGCAATAGATGAAATTTAGAGTTATCAAAGACCTGCAACTATAAAAGCTGGATTAGAATATATTCCAGGGGGAACCTCACATGATCTTCTGAATGCTGCTTCTACAAGTGGCACTAAGACAGTCTTTGTTAAACCGGCGGTTCGTACTGATCTTTTTATTGAAGAACAACCCCGTGTTTTGGACAAGGGTAAAGGACCTATGGTTTCAGGAACCTGAAAGTTCAGGAAAGAAAGCCCAAACCTCGGGAAAAGGCTATAAAACCTGAACAATCAGTAGGAAATCCTCAGGCCAGTACTTCGAAGCCTCAGGCTAAGAGTACTAACCTGAAGAAATCTGCCCTAAACCATCAGAGGAATCCTTAGAAAAGGAACACTCAGCCGAGAAATTCTCAGATGAGGAGACCAAGTCCTCAGGTTACTTAAAGACCACAATTTCAGTACAGGCAACCTAAACCCCACTTGCCTATGGGTGAAGGTTTCCTGAACTCAAGTTAGCTGAGACAAGGATCAGCTGCACCAAAGTCAAAGCAATGGAACAAAAGGCCTGAACCAAAGAAGAATTCTAAGGCTCATGTTCATGCTAGGACTGGCACTCATACATAGGGAACTGCCAAGGCATCTTAGGTGGTGAATGTGTATGTAGATGTTTATGGAAGACAAAACAGCCACTCTAAAGTGATTAGAGTTGTCAAGCAGATTTGTGTTCCAAAAGGTACAGCTTACCTGGTAGGACCCTACACCAAATAGGTACCTAAGGCCTGATTTGTTTTTTAGGTGAAGGAAAAGGGCACTGGGCTGAAAGAAAACAACATAGCCCTGATGAGTGGAACTGAAGTTGCACCTGTTGCATGGTACTTGGATAGTGGATGCTCAAAACACGTGACAGGATACAAACATTTGCTCACTGACTATGTTGAACAGAAAGGCCCTCAGATAACTTTTGGAGATAATTCCAATGGACAGACAGAAGGATATGGAACACTTGAAATTGATACTGTTCATATCCATGGTGTATCATATGTGTCTAGTTTAAAGCATAACTTGCTTTCTGTCAGTCAATTCTGTGATAAAGGATTCAGTGTTGAGTTCTCAAAGAACTTGTGTTATGTGAAAGATAATGTTTCATAACAAGTATTACTAACTGGTACTAGAAAAGGAAATGTGTATCCTGCTGATTGGAGGCTTACCCCTATGGATACATGTTTAATGGCCAAGAAGGCTACTGAAACCAGTAGGTTATGGCACAAAAGACTGAACCACTTAAACTTCAAAACCTTAAATAAACTTGCAAGATTAGCACTTGTGAGGGGGTTACCTAATGAAGTGTTCAATAAAGATCTTGTTTGTGATGCTCTTCAGAAAGGCAAACAAATTAGAGCATCATTCAAAAGCAAAGTAGAAGTTTCTATTGATAGAATACTTCAACTGTTACATATGGATCTCTTTGGTCCAGTTACACCTGTGAGCACTAATGGCAGAAAATATACATTGGTAGTAGTTGATGACTACTCTAGATATACATGGGTCATTTTTTTACTCAGTAAGAAAGAAACTCAGACCAAACTGCTAGAGCTACTGAAAAGACTCAGTAATGAAAAAAATCTGAGTGTGGTCAAAATCAGATCTGATAAAGACACTGAATTTATCAACCATAATATATCTGATTATTGTGTAGCAAATGGAATAACTCATGAAAAATCAGCTGCAAGGACCCTTCAACAAAATGGTGTTGCTGAAAGAAGAAATAGGACTCTGAAAGAAGATGCAAGAACAATGATTGTTGAAGCTGACATTCCTAAGAGATTTTGGGCTGAGGCAGTCAACACTGCATGCTACTCTCAGAACAGATCCATGCTGACAAAGAATCAAGGAAAAACTCCATATGAACTATGGAATGAAAGGAAACCTCTTGTTTCGTTCTTTTGTGTGTTTGGTTGTAAGTGTTTCATACACAATAATGGTAAAGATCAGTTGAAAACATTTGATGGCAAAGCTGATGAAGAAATATTTTTAGGATATTCTGAAGTTAGTGAAGCCTTCAGAGTTTACAACTGTAGGACCCTTATTGTGGAAGAAACACCTCATGTTGTTTTTGATGAATCTACTTGTGTTCATAAGAAACAGGGAGATGATTCAGGAGACTTGACAAAGAGAATCACCAGGCTAAGCCTGAAGAAGAACATCAAACCATCATCTGAGCCTGAAATGAAGAAGTCAATCACTTACTATGAATGGAGTGAAACTGACTCAGAGGAAGAAGAGACTCAGGATGAAAATACTCAGGCTGGTGGTACTCAGGATAATAATTCTCCACTGAAGGAAAGCCAACACACTAAAGCTGACCAATCTGAACAAACCCCAGTTCAGACTCAGGTATGTAATGCTAATGAAGATATGGTCACAGCTGAGGCAAACTCTAAATCTATCAATCAAGGGGGAACAAATGTCACTGACAATGTTCTGAATGAAATATCCTCTGAGGAAGATGATTCCCTCTTTCCTTTCTTGTTGTTCCCTGGGTTTAATGAATTACCTGAACCTAACATTTCTGATGTTGAGGATATCACTAAAGGGGGAACATCCAGGAGAACATGGTCACATAGTCACCCTACAAGTCAGATTGTGGGAGATCTATCTGAAGGAGTTAAAACAAGAAGGTTCCATGGAGAAAGTGCTCTGTTCTGTTTCTTCCTATCTTAGAAAGAACCTACTAAGATTGAAGAAGCTCTTCAAGATTCAAACTGGATAATTGCTATGTAAGAAGAGCTGAATCAGTTTACTAGGAATGAAGTTTTGGAGTTAGTAGATAGACATAAGAAGCACAATGTGATTGGAACTAAATGGGTATTCAAGAATAAAAGAGATGAGAACAATGTCATTGTAAGAAACAAGGCAAGGCAAGTTGCACAAGGTTATTCCTAAGAAGAAGGCTTGGATTATGATGAAACCTTTGCACCAGTTGCAAGACAAGAAGCCATTAGATTGTTTCTTGCATATGCTGCTCACATGAAATTTAAGGTATATCAAATGGATGTGAAAAGTGCATTTTTGAATGATGTGCTTAAAGAAGAGGTTTATGTGGAACAACCTCACATATACACAGTCGAGAATGACCAAGTTCTGAGTGCTCAAGAAAGCCTTGTATGGTCTAAAAGCAAGCACCCAGAGCATGGTATGATACTCTATCTCAATTTCTTCTTGACCATGGTTTTACCAAAGGAACTGTTGATAGAACCTTGTTCAGGATAGAAGATGGGAAAGATATTCTACTTGTACAGATCTATGTGGATGACATTATTTTTGGATCCCCTAACCATCAGTTGTGTGAAAAATTTTCTACACTAATGAAATGAAAGTTTGAGATGTCAATGATGGGGGAGATGAATTTCTTTCTAGGACTTCAGGTGAAACAAACGAAGGAAGAAATTTTCATCAATCAGGCAAAATACACCAGAGATCTGATTGCCAAGTATGGTATTCAGAAATGCAATGCAGTTAGAATTCCTATAAATACTAACTACAAGATGAATCATGATCCTGAAGGCAAGTCAGTTAACCATACTGATTATAGAGGGATCATTGGATCATTGCTCTATCTCATAGCAAGTAGGCCTGATATAACTTTTTTTGTTGGGATATGTGCAAGATGCCAAGCCAATCCAAAGGCTAGTCACATGGAAGCTGCCAAAAAGATACTGAGATATCTAAAAGGCACAGTGAATAGAGGATTGTGGTATCCAGCGAATGATAACCTTGAATTAGCGGTTATTGAGATCTTTGATTATGGTGGTTTCGATTTGACAGAAGTCCGCCCAGAACTTGTCAATTTCTTGGAAGCAAATTGATATCTTGGTTCTCTAAGAAACAGACCTCAGTAGCAACTAGTATTACCAAAGCTGAATACATGGCTGCAGGAAGTTTCTATGCACAGATTCTTTGGCTAAGGCAACAATTGAGGGATTATAAGATTATTGCCAAAGACGTACCTATATTTTGATACAATAACAGTGCTATTGCTATTTCACAAAATCCGGTATTGCACACCATATGTAAACATGTGGATATCAGACATCATTTCATTAGAGACCATGTAGAGAAGAAAGACATCGAGGATGATGGAAAATTCATCTTGATAAGCGAGAGAGTTGATATTCTTACTAAGCCACTGGCTGAGTCAAGATTTCAGGAACTATCAGTAGAATTAGGGATGTTGGATCCAGGTGAGTAATTTATCCTGAAGGGAGAAGCTCTTCAAATGCATGAGGTTTTTCAGTAAGAAAAACACAGGACAAAAATCTCTCAGGATGGAAACTGAGAATCAGGATGGTTTTTGTCACGGTCAGTTTTTAGTAAGGATTAAGTATTCAATTAATCCCGAAGGACACTAGACACATGCATTTACTCTCAAGCATTAATTTCAGTCAGTAATCATTTGAAATAAATACAAATGACCTGAACTTTAAGCGGGAATGTTTGAAGGATTTCTATTGATTAATATTTTGGCAGGACATCAAAGGGTTACCTCGATTAGAGTGAAACATCATTTTGTCACCCTAATTGCTATCATTTATTCTGCATATCTGATTATTTGCTATTAATAGCAAATAAACATTGATATTATATCATCCAAAGATTAAATCACAACCGTTTATTCAGATTTAATCTTAGCCCTTGATCTATTTCTTCAGATCATATATATACCCCAAATATTCCGAAATCTAACACTTTTACACTCTGATTTTCTACAGACCTTTAGATTATCAAACCCTTCATTTCTTCAAAATCCAAAACCGACAATGGAGTTTCCCAGTTATGCTATGATCAAAAACCTTGCATAAACGAAAAACCATATTTTGAGAATGTTGTCGCGATGATTGACAACAAGACGACGCTGATTGAAGAAGAGGCCTTGAACATGCTTCGAGTGGAACAGTTGGATAAACTGGTTAGCAATATGCCAGAGTTAGAATTTCATCAAGAGATCTTACAGTTCGTGGTCAATCTTAAAGAAGGAGAAGATGGCTCCCTGGTCTCGCAGCTATAATTCGGCACTCACGCGAAATCCAAGGCCGAAATATTCTGTACGAAAGAGGTATGCCTATCACTTCAGAACATTAATGACGTTTTTTGAATTAAGTGATAGAGGGGATGATCCAGCGGTATATATGTCGGGGCATGAACAAGAGATTTTGGATAGGTTTTCAGTTTCTAAAGTTGAGTTGAAAGGAGCTTTGAATAAGAAATGCTTAAAACCTGTGTATAGAGTCCTAATTGATATTGTGGCCAAGTGCTTGATGAGCACCTCTGGAAGTCTAGAGCAAGTAAGTTGGAATAAGTTGAGACTTATGGCCACAATAGAGGACTCACCATCTAGAAATTTCAACTGGTTAAAATTTCTGGTGGATTGTATACTTAGTCAAAATCAGAAGCTAAAGTATGCTAGGGGAGCATTCATGAAGAATGGGAGAATTCTGTTTGGAACTAAAATCAGTTTTTTGATTGAGACTTTACCAAGGAAGAATATGTTTCTATTACCTGGAACTACCTTTTCTCGGAATTAAATCATGTTCAGAAAGCCTAAATCACAGAGAAGGTGACCGGCGACTTCTGAAAGTCTAAGTTTGACCGCTCAGGACCAGCCTGAAGACCAGACTGTTCAGGATGAGTCTGAAGAGCAAATAGAGCAGGTAGAAATTGAGAGCTCTGAATCTGATCAGGACACTCGCACTATTGCTTATGTGACGAAGAGAAAAGGGAAAAAGGTGGTTGAGGATTCTGAGAAGAGAAGAAAAGCTCTTGACCTTCTGAAGGTTAAGAAAGAGGTAGGTGAGAAGAAGAAGGCTCAGGAAGAGCAAAAGAGAAAGACTAAGCGGCTAAGGAAAGCCAGTGAGATGGCTTCAGGCAAAAAACTCTGTTGGACACACTTGTGAAAGCCGTTTCACAAGCTGCTGAAAGGGAAGCGAAAATATCCCTGAGACTGGAAAGGATGAAGATGTGTTTACTGAGGTGCTCAGTACCAGTATTGGGAGTGACCGAATAACAAGAGAGATCTTCACAGGTTCTCAAAAACCTGTTGAAGAGAGTCAAATTCCTATCCCACCCACTCACCCCTCAGAGCAAAAAATTTCCATGCCTTCAGAAGCTCAATCTAGTTCTGAAGAGGAGTCACCTGTTCCTGAACTCAGGAAAGGTGAGACTGAAGAAAGAGAGTGGAGAATAAAAGTTGAACGCTTTGTGCTGGATAAATTTCCTGAACTGACCAACTATCCACATCTTCAGGATATATTTTTTTAGACTCAAAATAGCCATGCTGATTGTCAAGTAATCCTTCACCATGATGCTGAAGATTGGCAACTTCAGAGGTGAGGAATTCTGGGCTGAGGAAGTGGCTGAGTTAGATGCCTTTTCAGGCCTGGGTAAGAGAAGACTGCGAATTAAAAATGCTGAGTTTGAGGAGTTGGTCCTGAAGAAAATTGCTGAGAGGAAAGATGCTGACCAACCTGATGTTACTGATGAGGGTCAGGACAAAGACAGACAGGACCCATCTCAGGATAAAACTGACAAGGACCTTGCTGAAGGTAGTCAGAAGGATGCTGAGGCTGGAGCAACTGCTCAGGGGGAACAAGCTCAGAGAGCTCCTGAACTTCAGATGATTACTGTTGAAGAAACCCCTCAGGAGCCTACAGCAACTACCACTGAATTTGTTGAAGTAGGACTTTAGACTGAAGCTGAAGAAGAAGTCCCAGTTCCTCCACAACCAACAGTTGGTCTCACACCTCTTGTTGAGAAGTTAACCAAGTTCGAGCCTATGATTGGTCAGATGGCTAAGCTTGAACCTCTGTTTGGTGAAGTTTCCAAACTTGATGAGGAACAAACTTCTCAGGGCGAAACCATCAAAGCCCTTAGCACATCCATGGTCACTTCTGCTCAGGTAAATTTACTATCTACTGCCCTTGATAGAAAATTTACTACCTTTAGTGCAAAGATAGATGATGTGGCTAAGGAGATGAAGGAAGAGATGGAGAGACAGTTTGATTTGAGATCAAAAGTGCTCGAGGATTTTCTGAAGTCCAAGACTAATGAGATGGTCAAATCAGCTGTTGAGGAGATGAGTAATTCCCTGATGGAAAAGATGAAAGCAACTTATGGTGGTCTTGCTGAAGACACCAGTTCAGGGATGAATGTGTTGCAGAGGATTTAGGATGAACATTTCCATGTGGCAGCAGAGGTTCGGTCGATTGGCAGGGAGTAATTACACATGGACAGAACCCTTTCCGAGCTGATTGCAAATTATGATGCCAAAAAGGGGGAAATTTATGACAAGCTTGCTGCATTGCCGACATTAGAAAAACAGATTGAGCAATTTCCAACTGAAATTCATCGAGGAAAGAGGAAAGAGCCTGAAGTGCTGATTCACCCTAAAGCTATAATGGAAGTTATTGAGCAGAGAGCTAAGAGGCAGAGGAAACAGGAGTCCAGCAAACAAGGAGAAGCCCATGGAATCCTGATACCTCAGAAGAAGCCTGCTGCATTTATTGAAAAACCTCTAAAGACGACGCATCTTGCCAAACAAGTCAGCAGAAAGCCTACTCAGAGGAAGCTTGCTCATGAGTTTGAAGAAGACACTGAGAAGGAAGTTACTGAGAAGCATGAGGAGTCTGAGATAGATGATCTTTCAAAGAAGGATTTAGTGAGTATGATGTCTCCACCAAAAGACTTAATTGGGACTGGCACAACTCAGTGAAATCAATTGAAGCTGAGAAAAAGAGGAAGATTGTTATTTTTGTGTCAGGTTCTGAAATGACCAGAAAAGAGAGGGAGGAAGCAAAGAGAAAGTTGGGAGGCTTTCAAAGGATGATTCGTAGGAGGAGAGGCACCAAGCAGAGGAAGAGGATGTGGCCTCATGTGACAAATGGATGCCAATTGAGTTGAATGACAGATGGGAGACGGCCAAGAGGGAGTTTATGTTCAATTATGATGTATTACCGACTTTGTCCCAGCCCAACACTGATAGAGATGACGCATTCATTGCCTACATACTGCAAAACTTCACTGATATATGCCAGAAATGATTTGATTTGTTTGAAACTCAGGGTTATCAGCTGAAGGCTCCTGGTCAAATCAAGTATCCTCCACCAAAATACAAGAACGGGATGATCAACTATGATTTCATCCGTGCTGATTTTGTGGATCAGGCTGAGTATCTGGGACTGACAGGGAGTGATGCTCAGACCATCCAGAAGAGAGAAGAGCTGAAGGAAAGATACTATGGGATGTTCAACCTGAAACCACCAGCAGATGAAATTGAGTCTGATAAAGATTGAAGTTTTTTTTTCCAGTAGATTACATGAGAAAACCAATGTAACTTGTACTTTTGGTTTTTGAGCTTAATGAAAACTCTACTGACGTTCTGTTGATCAAAAGATAATCTCTCATTATCTTACTGATTATTTGATGGTTGCCTTTTTACTTGTTTTACTTGCTTTATGAATTGAAACCTGAATAGATGATAGATTTACTTCTGTTTGCAAGCTTGTAACAAGATGGTTTTGACATCTTCAAAAAGGGGGAAATTGTTGGGAGATGAATTTAATAGAGATTTTGATTAGATCCCAAAACCCCTGAGTATGACATGTTTCAGGACAATCTCGATAATATAGGAACAGGTTTCAAATTGTATCTAGATTGAGGATTATCTGTACCATGTATAGTCAGCAGATATAGTTTAGGATAAGATAGGTTTAACAAAGTTTTGGACTGAAGATCTCAGAAGATTGCTGAAGACCTAAAACATACTGAAGCACAGAAGAACCTGAAGAACGAAGATCCTAAAGACCAGAAGATCCGGAAGACTGTTTTGTATTGAATCAAGAGACCCTGAACAAGTCACATCAAGTTTAATAATGTTTGTTCATTTCTTAGTACAAACAAAGAGAATGTTATACGATCGTGAACACTAAGGAAAATATCAGATCAGTGTGGTTGACTAAAAGAGCCATTTTGTTTGTCTCTGTTCAAAGGAAGATTTCAACCAATGAGGAGGCGACAACAGTGTACTTTACTGACACTGATAACGACATGTCCCTGAAGAATGTCAGCGTTGATATTTGTCTTGTTCATAGAAATTGGTGATTGGTTGCTTGTCTGGATATTTCCTAAAACATGCAAGGGTGCGTTCAAACCCTAATATTGTCGTTCATCAATTACTCAAAGAAGAAACCGTAGATGTTATCTCTCCAACGGATAGTTTTCAAAGGTAGACTTCTGGAGAGTTGCCTATAAATACCAGAGGCCTTGGACATTTCAAGGTTACGGGAAATCAAAGCAACTCCAGAGCTCATTCGAATTCAAGCAATCTTGTGAAGCACTCGAAACACTAAGAATTTCCAAAGTGTTTCATCTTTGAAGAGAGCTCATTTACAATGCCTATATCTAAGATATACCCAAAGCTTAGTTAGAGATATCCTAGCCTTTTACTTGTGTTTGATTGTAAAAAGGATATCTCACCCTAGTTGGAAACCAACCAAAACCCAAACCCTTTGATTAGGTAGTTTGTGTGTGTAGTTATTGGAGAAGTGAGAGTTGTAAGGAGTAAGTAAGTTGTTATTGTTGGTCCCGATTTGAAAACCCATGAGTGCGGAAAATACCATGTAATGCATATAAAACAGGGGTGAGGGCAGAGTGATTCCAATTTTTCTTGCTTTTGCTTTTAAGAAAGATGTGTGTTTTGCTTATAATCAAATGCATATGGCAAGTAAGAACATAAAAGCAAATAAAAGAGCACCGCGATTTTATAGTGGTTGAGTCCAACTCCTACATCCACTCTTCCCTATCACAAGGGGCACCAACTTAACCAACTAGACTTAGTTTAACGTGTTAGTCCAACACCCAACGGATGTTTACCGAGTTCACACTCAAACGAGACTTATCACCCTCACGTGGTTGCCTACCCTCCTTTTCGGGATTGCTAGATGTTTACCGAGTTCACACTCACCTACAAACTTATCCTATCAAACTGATTTGGGTAAGGTTTGTTTGGTTTCCAACTAGGTTGAGATTTTCCCTTACATTTGTTTAGCCTCAATGCTAAGGATGGGAAAATCTCTCTAAGCTTAGGATATTACATTTGTGCTTAGATCTAGGATAGAACACTCTGAATATATGCGTGTATTTCTTGCTCAGTGTTCTATGGTAGAAATGCTAGATGATTTGGCTTTTTGGATGTGTCACGCATTTATCCACCACACGAATAATGAAGGAAGAACTTGTATTTATAGTGTGGATTTGAATGTTACCGTTGGATGGAGTCACATTCAAATCCATATTATTTTATAACCTTCTTTTTTGACTTTTCGAGCTTGTTGTCTTCCTCTCATTGGTCCACGTCAATTTGAATCTAACGGCTATATTCTTGAGGATCTTACGAGTCTTGAGGTTTCTACGAGTCTTGAGATTCTTACGAGTCTCGAGGATTCTTGATTGATAGACATCTCTTGCCGGACCTTATACGTCGGGTATTCGACTTTCGGGCTTCTTGAGTTCGGCTCTTCGACCGGACAATCGACCCTCAGTCACTAGCTTTTCGAATAAGCGATCATCGGCGTTTCGATTCTCGATGGACATGACTTGAGATGACTTCTCTTGGATGACTTCTCTTCCGATTTCTTCTCGCTTTTGATCGATTAGCTCTTTTGATCGGATCGATTATAGCATTAGGGTCGGACATATCGGTTTATCGCATCAAATTAGTACATCGAGGTTAGCATATCGGTTAGCTTATATCGATCTCGATCCACGTCGATCTCGTCGATCTCATCTGCTCCTCTTCGATCTGCAACCTCTCTTACGGTCGAACCCTTCTCTTCGATATGGTCATCGGTCATCGATCTTCGATCGGTGGCTTAACTTTTTCTTCTCTTCGATTTTGCCAGACTCATCGAGTTAACTCCGGAACTCATCTTACTTATCTGATCTCGATCAGTCTCGTCTGCAGCCTCGTCTGATCTTGATCATCTTCTTCTAATTTTCGTAAGTTCCCCCTCAACTTGTTCTCTCGTTCCCCCTCAACTTGTTATCTGTAAGTTAGCTTCAATAACACAAGTTGATAATGTTTTGGTATAATTCATCAAAACTAAAATATCCCAACAGTTATGTTTAGTCTGAAAACTCTAGAGAAGAAGTTAGTAAGCTGATTGTTCAGTCTGAACGCTTTGTGTGTGTGTTGAGTTAGTAAGCTGCAATAGTTCAGTCTGAAAACTCGTGGTAGAAAGTTAGTAAGTTGTTGAGTTCAGTCTGAAAGCTTAAGGTAGTAGAAGTAGTGTGTTAAGGAATTTCTCTGAGGATCAGAGAGAGTGGACGTAGGAGCTTGAGCCTCTGAACGACTATAATTGTTGTGTTGTTTGCTTTCTGTTTTGCATTATTATCTGTTGCATATTTTCACTGAAAGCATTCTGAAGTTTTCTGAAATTCAGTTGGAAACAATCCACTGAGGTTGCATTAACTTGATCACAGCCTTAACCACTATTTCATTAAAGAAAAGATTTTCAGCAAAGTAAAACAAGTATAAACTTAGGGCCTACACATTTCGCACTCTAGATAAGCTAATATAGATAGTTGTCAAACTGATCAACTCTCCTGAGTAGTTAGTAAGATTATTATCTATTCCAAGCTTATTTGGACTCTGTTGTAGAAACTCATAATCAGTTGAGCTAATTTGAAGTCTCTGAAAGCCGCTCAGTGTTATTGTCTCAGTATACTTTGACTCAGAGCATTTTGTGCTTATCAGGACTGGAACTCAGGAAAACCTGACTCTCTGATTATAGTATTTTCTGAAAAAGTTAAAAATCACTATACACGTGTATTCCCCCTCCCCCCATACACGTGTGGAACTCATTTTCCCCGGGACCAACAGATAACTTCCATAAACTTTATCCTTCTTGATTACTAAGATAAAAGCAATCCCATATATAAACAAGAAACAAAACCCACCTACCTAATCAAACATTATCGCTACAAAAGAGCTTATCAAGTATATGTGGCAACACAAAAACACGTGCTAATAGATAACAACCGTATAATTAAAGACAATAAAAATAAATATATTTAAAAAAAATATTAAAAAATAATAATGGATTGAGAAAAAATATTTGAAATAATTCTAAGTATTAAATTGAAAAAAAAAATCTTTAGAATATATTTGAAATAATTTAAAATATTGGTACATTACCATAACTCTTTTAAATTGGATACCAAATGTTATGTAGAATTTAAATTGAGAAACAAATTTTTGTAATAGATTATTCATTTTTAATAAATATTATTAAATTATAATTGATTGGGAAAAATCATTAAAATAAATATGTAGTTTATTCTACATCTATATATAATATAAATATATATATATTTATATAACTTAGTGCGGACAATTTAATTTTCTCTCATTCACAGAGATCTATGAGATATATAATCCGTAAAATCCTCTAACGAACTTTTATACCTTCTTGTAAATAAAGGTTTGTAAATAAATATTAATAAATAATTCATTTATAACAAATATTAATAAATTTTTGTTTTGCACGATTTCTTTTTTTTTTCTTTAGATGTTCGATTTTTATTTTGCATCTAATGATTTGGTGAGATAATTTTTCACTATATATCAATTCATGTGTAAAAAATTAAGAATAATATAAAAATAAAAGTAATAAACAATCATGAATCCCCAAACAGAAGCAATAATCAAAACAGATCACCAAACTCAGTCAATACTCGGGTAAATTGAAAAATTCAAGCCTTAAAGCACAAAAACTGGTGGTGGTGGTCATGATGGTGTTCATGGTGGTGCGACTACGTCGTTTCCTCCTCCTTATGAATCATACACCTGACCTGACAAAACTCTTCAACATGGCACGGAATAATAATCGGATCTTTCTAATCGAATCCGTACTCGCGCTCCGCCTCGCTCAGCAACTGCGTGAAAAGCGGGTGGTTCACATAGCACACCGGAATAACAAACCGCTGCTGCTCCGCCCCTTGCCCCACCGTAATCGCGACGGATCCTTTCGTAATTCCCGTGGCCTCCCGCCGCCCGCTGCTGTGGTGGTGGAACCGAATCTGCAGCTTTTATCTCCACTCCCCATCGAAACGCACAGACGAATCGTATGCACAGATTGATTGAAGAAATTAAAATCAATTGGAACGAAAATAGATCTGAAGATCTGAAAAAAAAAACTAGGGTTTATTAGTAGAAAGGAAAAGGCCAGGGATCGGAGGCCGAGATGACCACTATATATAAATTCATGTTTATTGAGAAAAATATTTGGAAAAAATATGTAGAATATTCCACAAACTCAAATGTTACATTGGGAAACAAATATTTTGAATATATAAAATAAATATTAACAAATTATAACGCATTGAGAAAAATCTTTGAATAAAATATGTAGAATATTTCATCTTTTCTAAGTTCCATAAATCTCAATTTTATAAGCATTATTTCATTCTCTTCTTTTATATTTTATTTGAGGCACACTGGCATGAGACGGTCTCATAGTGAGACGGGGCATAAATTGGGTATTAGCCTGTGTTGCACGGGTGCGGGTGCGGGGTGCAGATACGATACGATTCGGGTGTGGGGATTCGTAGATTTTCAAATTTTTAGGATACGATACGATTAGGATACGTCAATTTTTTTAATTTAAATATATATATCAAATTCAATAATATTAAAAATTTAAAACAATTATATATAACACATGTAATAATATCAAGAGTATTTAAAACACAAGTACTAATATCAAGGAATTCATCCCATAAGTAACAAAACAACAATTAAATCAAATATCATTAACCTATACAAGTCATAAATCATAATAAAAGATTAATAAATTTTAATATTTAATAAGTTTTAGAGTGTGTCCTTCAAATTATTAGTAAGTTTTAATTTTTTACAAAAAATAAACCCAAAATTTAATAAATTTTACAAAAAAATCCCGATACGTATCCGATATGCGTATCCTCGGAACAGGATACGCATATCCGATAATAAAAAAATTAAAAAATATTGGGATTCGCCACGTGGCGAATCGAATGCGAATCCCACCCGAATCGCACCCCAGACGAATCCGATACTGCATACTGTTAATTTTTTAAGAATCTGTGCATTAGAGGTATTAGCGCTTTAACACTTTAGAGGAATGGGTTAACTTTTTTATCTTCCTTTAATAAAGGTTTGTAAATAAATATTAATATATTATTCTTTTGTAATAAATATTAATAAATTATTCGTTAAGGTTTGCTTTTCTATGTTTGATGTTTGATTTTTTGTTTTGCACGATTTCTATTTATTTTTTTAGATGTTCGATTTTTTTTGCATCAAATGATTTGGTGAGATAATTTTTCACCATATATCAATTAATGTTTATTGAGAAAAATATTTGGAAAAAATATGTAGAATATTTTCACAAACTCTAATATTAAATTGGAAGACAAATATTTGAAATATATGAAATAAATATTAACAAATTATAACGCATTGGGAAAAGTCTTTGGCAAAATATCTAGAATATTTCATCTTTTCTAAATTCCATAAATTTTAATTTTATAAGCATTATTTCATTCTCTTCTTTTATCTTTTATTTTAGGCACACTTGCATGAGACGGTCTCACGGTGAGACGGCGCATAAATTTGATATTGCCGCTTTAACACTTTGAGAGGAATGAGTGTGATTTGTGCTAAGTTTTACCCGTCTCATGCTTGAGACCTTCTCATATGAGTTTTTGTCCTTTTATGTAAGGTATACTATATTGTTTTCTTGATATTTGTTTTCAAAAATTCGAAATCAGAAATTTAATAAAGATGTTGATTAGATTCCAAAACCCCTGAGTATGACATGTTTCAGGACAATCTTGATAGTATAGGATCAGGTTTCAAATTATTGTTAAGATTCAGGAGTATCTGGACCATGTATAGTCAGCAGATATAGTTCAAGTTAGAATAGGTTTTAGAGTTTGTCTGAAGATCTCAGAAGATCCCTGAAGACTAAAACATACTGAAGACCTAAATCGTACTGAAGGATCAGTAGAACCTGAAGATTGGAAGAACCTGAAGACTAAAAGATCCTGAAGACCAGAAGATCTTGAAGATCAGAAGACCCTGAAAACTCTTGTGTACTGAACCAAAAGACCCTGAACAAGACACTTTGACTTAAATAGTGTTTGTTCATTCTTAGTACATACAAAGAAATTTTATACGTTCGTGGACACTAAGGAAAATATCAACTCAGTGTTGGTTGAATAAAAGAGCCATTTTTGTTGTCTCTATTCAAAGAAAGATGTCGACCAATGAGGAGGAGACAACAGAGTACTTTACTGACACTGAAAGCAACATTTCTCTGAAGAATGTCAACATAGATATTTGTCTTGTTCACAAAAAATTAGTGATTGGTTGCTTGTCTGGATATTTCCTAAAGCATGCAAGGGCTCGTTCAAACCCTAACAAAGTCGTTCATCAATTACTCAAAGAAGAAACCCTAGATGCTATCTCTCCAACGGATAGTTTTTCAAAGGAAGACTTCTTGAGAGTTGCCTATAAATACCAGAGGCCTTGGACACTTCAAGGTCACGGGAAATCAAATCAACTCACAGAGCTCATTCATATTCAAGCATTCTTGTTAAGCACTCGAAACCCTTAGAATTTCCCAAGTGTTTCATCATCGAAGAGAGCTCCATTACTAAGCCTAGATTCAAGATCTTATCCAAAGCTTAGTTCGAGATATCCCAGCCTTTTTTCTTGTGTTTGATTGTAAAAGGATATCTCACCCTAGTTGGAAACCAACCAAAACTCAAACCCTTTGATTAGGTAGTTTATGTGTGTAGTAGTTGGAAGTGAGAGTGGTAATGAGTAAGTAAGCTGTTGTGTTCAGTCTGAAAACTTTAGAGAAGAAGTTAGTAAGCTGATTGTCCAGTCTAAACTCTTGTGTGTGTATTGAGTTAGTAAGCTGCAGTAGTTCAGCCTGAAAACTCGTTGTAGAAAGTTAGTAAGTTACTGAGTTAAGTATGATAGCTTGAGGTAGACGAAATAGTGTGTTAAGGAATTTATCTGAGGATCTGAGAGAGTGGACATAGGAGCTTGGGTCTCTGAACCACTATAACTTGCTGTGTTATTTGCTTTCTGCTTTGCATTATTACTTATTGCATATTTCACTGAAACCATTTCTGATATTCAGTTGGAATCAATCCACTGAACATGCATTAAACTAATCACAACCTTAACCACTGTTTCATTAAGGAAATATTTTCAGCAAAGTAAAACGAGTATAAACTTAGGGCCTACACTTTTCGCACTCTAGATAAGCTAGTATAGATAGTTGTCAAACTGATAAACTCTCCTGCGTAGTCAGTAAGATTATTATCTACTCCTAGCTTATTTGGACTCTGTTGTAGAAACTCATAATCAGTTGAGCTAATTTGATGTCTGTGAAAGCCGTTCAGTGTTATTGTCTCAGTAGACTTTGACTCAGGGCAATTTGTGCTTCTCAGGACTGAAACTCAGGATAACCTGACTCACTGATTTCAGTAAAGTTTTAAAAGTTGAAAAATCACTATACACGTGTATCCCCTCCCATACACGTGTGAGACTCATTTACACCAGGACCAACAAGTGGTATCAGAGCAGTGGTTCTAACTGACCACTTGGTTTGGTAGCCATAGTCTTGTTTACTGAGAGACTTTGGTGGTCTACTGAATAGATCTTACTGCTGATATCTTACAAGGCGATTTCATTATGCCTTCTAAGAAATTACCTATGTTCTCAGTTGAGAATTATGATCTATGGAGATTGAGAATGCAGGCACACTTGTACTCTAAACATGAAAGAATGTGGAGAGTTGTGTCTCAAGGACCTTTTGAGTATAAGGTTGTTAATCCTAGATCTATCGATCTTTGAAAAAAGATGATCAAGGATGAATTTCCCAAAAGCCCGATGACCAAAATTTTACTCTCGAGGAGAGAAAATTGGTTAACTTGGATTACATTGCTAAAGATACTCTATATAGCACTATTGATGTTGGTTTTATGGGAATGATTTCTCACTGTGAAACTGCCAAAAAAATTTAGGACACACTTGCTATAATGTGTCAAGGCACTGATCATATCAAAGAAAACAAATTATCTGTGGCTATTGCCAAATTTGATGGTTTTGAAATGGAAGATGGTGAATCTATTGAAAGACTTGAAGTCAGATTCACTAGCATTATGAATGATCTGAGTGCTCTTCGGAAAAAATATCCCAAAAGAGAAATTGCTCTTTAAATTCTTAGAGGATTGTCTAAGGAATGAGATATTCATGCTGTTGTGATTGAGAACACCAAAGATATTGCTTCTATGCCATATCAACAGGTCTTCTCTGAGTTGAAAGCATATGAGTTTGTGATTGATAAGAAAACTAAGAAAACAGACAGCAAAGATGATACTTCATCTAACAAAAATGTAGCTTTCAAAGCACAAGGTAAAATCTGTAATTCTAAAGAATCTGAGATTTCATCTAACAAAATGCAGGATGAAAAAGATGAAACAATTGCCCTGATGGCAAGAAGGTTTGAGAAAATGAACCACATATTTGGTAAGTACAAAAGGTATTACAAAGATATCAGGTACAGAAACAGGAACAACTCAGAAGCTGAAGACAAGTCCACTAAGAAGAAGAGAGACTACAAAACTGAAGGATCTTCATCCAAAAAGAAGGACTACAAATCCAAAGAGGACAATGGTCAGGATGATGATACCAACAAATGTTACAACTGCAAGAAGAAAGGTCACTGTCAGTATGACTGTCCTGAGTTGAGTTCCAAAGAAATAAAGGATCGACAAGCCAAGAGAGACAAGAAGTATTCCAGCAAGAAGGCAATGGTTGCTGATGAAGAAAATTCCGAAGAAGGATCTAGCTCTTCAGAAGAAATTTTCTCAGATAGTGATAGTGATGATGTCTGCCTTGTTGCTATTGAGGAGGTAAATTCTTCTATCTTTGTTGCTGCTCCTACACAAGAACCTGAGTTATCAAGTTCATCTGTAACTAGTAATCAAGTTCATTTGTAACCAGTAATTTTGACCTGATGGGTTCTTTTGAGAATTTGATGAAGGATTATTCTGTGTTGCAATAATTGTTCACAGAAACTCAAGAGCATAATGAAGTGCTGACTGCTGAGAATCTAAAGTGGAAAAACTCTAATGCTGCTGAGATCACTTCTCAATTGATGGGAGTAACTGATGAACTTGATGTTCTAAAAGTACAACTCTCAGAGAAAGAGAAGGTGGTAGAGACCCTGAAAGGAAAATTAGAGAAATCCACTGAAGAAAATCAGCTTATCAAAACTGAGTTCAGTGACCTCTTTGAGAAACATGAAACTCTAAAGAAAAGTGAGGATAGTTTGCAGAGAAAGTTAGCTCTATTGAATTCTGCATCTCATGCAATTGATGAAATTCAGTGTTATCAAAGATCTGCAACTATAAAAGCTGGATTAGGATATATTCCAGGGGGAACCTCACATGATCTTCTGAATGCTGCTTCTACAAGTGACACTAAGACTGTCTTTTGTTAAACCGGCGGTTCGTACTGATCTTATTGAAGAACAACCCCGTGTTTTGGACAAGGGTAAAGGACCTATGGTTTCAGAGAACCTGAAAGTTCAGGAAAGAAAGCCCAAACCTCAGGAAAAGGCTAGAAAACCTGAACAATCAGTAGGAAATCCTCAGGCCAGCACTTCGAAGCCTCAGTCTAAGAATACTATCCTGAGAAATCTGCCCTGAACCATCAGAGGAATCCTAAAAAGAGAAACACTCGGCAGAGAAATTCTCAGATGAAGAGACCAAGTCCTCAGGATACTGAAAGACCACAATTTCAGTACAGGCAACCTAAACCCCACTTGCCTAAGGGTAAAGGGTTCCTGAACCCAAGTCAGCAGAGACAAAGATCAGTTGCACCAAAGCCAAAGCAATGGAACAAAAGGCCTGAACCCAAGAAGAATTCAAAGGCCCATGTTCATGCTAAGGCTGACACTCATACACAGAATACTTCCAAGGCACCTAGGGTAGTGAATGTGTATGTAGATATTTATGGAAGACAAATCAGCCACTCTAAAATCATTAGAGTTGTCAGGCAGATTTGGGTTTCAAAAGGTACAGCTAACCTGGTAGAACCCTACACCAAATGGGTACCTAATGCCAAATTTTGTTTTGTAGGTGAAGGAGAAGGGCACTAAGATGAATGAAGACAACATAGCCCTGACGAGTGGAACTGAAGTTGCACCTGCTGCATGATACTTGGATAGTGGATGCTCAAGACACATGACAGGATACAAATATTTGCTCACTGACTATGTTGAAGAGAAAGGCCCTCAGATAACATTTAGAGATAATTCCAAAGGACATACAGAAGGATATGAAACTCTTGAAATTGATACTGTTCATATCCACGGTGTCTCATATGTGTCTAGTTTATAGCATAACTTGCTTTCTATCAGTCAATTCTGTGATAAAGGATTCAGTGTTGAATTCTCAAAGAACTTGTGCTATGTGAAAGATAATGCTTCACAACAAGTATTACTGACTGGTACTAGAAAAGGAAATGTGTAACTTGCTGATTGGAGACTTACTCCTATGGATACATGTTTAATGGCCAAGAAGGCTACTGAAACCAGTTGGTTATGGCACAAAAGACTGAACCATTTGAACTTCAAAACCCTGAATAAACTTGCAAGATTAGCACTTGTTAACTAATGAAGTGTTCAGTAAAGATCATGTTTGTGATGCTTGTCAAAAAGGCAAACAGATTAGAGCATCATTTAAAAGTAAAATGGAAGTTTATACTGGTAGAATACTTCAACTGTTACATATGGATCTCTTTGGTCTAGTAACACCTGTGAGTACTAATTGCAGGAAATATACACTGGTAGTAGTTGATGACTACTCAAGATATACATGGGTTATTTTCTTACTTAATAAGAAAGAAACTCAAACCAAACTGCCAGAGTTACTTAAAAGACTTAGTACTGAAAAGAATCTGAGTGTGGTCAAAATCAGATCGGATAAAGGCACTGAATTTATCAACCATATTATATCTGATTATTGTGCAGCAAATGGAATAACTCATGAAACATCAGCTGCAAGGACCCCACAACAGAATGGTGTTGCTGAAAGGAGAAACAGGACTCTGAAAGAAGCTGCAAGCACAATGATTGCTGAAGCTGACATTCCTAAGAGATTTTGAGCTGAGGCAGTCAACACTGCATGCTACTCTCAGAACAGATCCATGCTGACAAAGAATCAAGGAAAAATTCCATATGAACTGTGGAATGAAAGGAAACCTCTTGTTTCTTTCTTTCTTGTGTTTTGGTTGTAAGTGTTTCATACACAATAATGGTAAAGATCAGTTGAAAACTTTTGATAGCAAAGCTGATGAAGGGATATTCTTAGGATATTCTGAAATTAGTAAAGCCTTCAGAGTTTACAACTGTAGAACTCTTATTGTGGAAGAAACACCTCATGTTGTTTTTGATGAATCTACTTGTGTTCATAAGAAACAAGAAGATGATTTAGGAGACTTGACAAAGAGGATCACCAAGCTTAGCCTGAAGAAGAATGTCAAAACATCATCTGAGCCTGAAAAGAAGAAGTTAATCACTTACTATGAAAGGAGTGAAACTGACTCAGAAGAAGAAGAGACTCAGGATGGAAATACTCATGCTGGTGGTACTCAGGATGAATGTTTTCCACTGAAGGAAAGCCAACACATTGAAGCTGACCAATCTGAACAAACACCAATTCAGACTCAGGTATGTAATGCCGATGAGGATGTGGTCACAGCTGAGGCAAACTCCGAATCCATCAACCAAGGGGGAACAAATGTCACTGAGGATGTTCAAAATGAAATATCCCCTAAGGAAGATGATTCACTCTTTCCTTTCTTGTTGTTCCCTGAGTTTAATGAATTACCTGAACCTAACAATTCTGATGTTGAGGATAATACTGAAGGGGGAACATCCAGGAGAACATGGTTAGATAGTCACCCTACAAGTCAGATTGTGGGAGAACTATCTGAAGGAGTTAAAACAAAAGGTTCCATGGAGAAAGTGTTTTGTTCTGCTGCTTCCTATCTGAGAAAGAACCTACTGAGATTGAAGAAGCTCTTCAAGATTCCTTTTGGATTATTGCTATGCAAGAAGAGCTGAATAAGTTTACTAGGAATGAAGTCTGGGAGTTAGTAGATAGACCTAAGAAGCACAGTGTGATTGGAACTAAGTGGGTATTCAAGAATCAAAGAGATGAGAACAATGTTATTGTAAGAAACAAGGCAAGACTAGTTGCACAAGGTTATTCCCAAGATGAAGGCTTGGATTATGATGAAACCTTTGTACCAGTTGCAAGACTAGAAGCGATTAGATTGTTTCTTGCATATGCTGCTCACATGAAATTTAAGGTATATCAGATGGATGTAAAGAGTGCATTTCTGAATGGTGTGCTTAAAGAAGAGGTTTATGTGGAACAACCTCCTGGCTTCTGTCAGAATGACCAAGGTTACAGGCTCAGGAAAACCTTGTATGGTCTGAAGCAAGCACCCAGAGCATGGTATGATACTCTACCTAAATTTCTTACTGACCATGGTTTTACCAAAGGGACTGTTGATATAACCTTGTTCAGGATAGAAGATGGGAAATATATCTTACTTGTTCAGATATATGTGGATGATATTATCTTTGGATCCCCAAATCATCAGTTATGTGAGAAGTTTTCTACACAGATGAAAGGTAAGTTTGAGATGTCAATGATGGGGGAGATGAATTTCTTTCTAGGACTTCAGGTGAAACAGTTTAAAGAAGGAATTTTCATCAATCAGGCAAAATATACCAGAGATCTGATTGCCAAGTATGGTATTCAGAATTGCAATGCAATTAGAATCCCCATGAATACTAACTACAAGATGGATCCTGATCCTGAAGGCAAGTCAGTTAATCATACTGATTATAGAGGGATCATTGGATCATTGCTCTATCTAACAGCAAGTAGGCCTGACATTACTTTTGCTGTTGGGATATGTGCAAGATACCAAGCTAATCCTAAGACTAGTCACATGGAAGCTGCCAAAAAGATACTGAGATATCTAAAAGGCACAGTGAATAGAGGATTATGGTATCCAGCTGATGATAACCTTGAATTAACCGGTTATTCAGATGCTGATTATGGTGGTTGCAGATTTGACAGGAAGTCCACTTCAGGAACTTGTCAATTTCTTGGAAGCAAACTGATATCCTGGTTTTCTAAGAAGCAGACATCAGTAGCAACTAGTACTACTGAAGCTGAGTACATGGCTGCAGGAAGTTGTTGTGCACAAATTCTTTGGCTAAGGCAACAATTGAGAGATTATAAGATTATGGCCAATGAAGTTCCCATATTCTGTGACAACAACAGTGCAATTGCAATATCTCAAAATCCTGTACTACACACTAGATGTAAGCATGTGGATATCAGACATCATTTCATTAGAGACCATGTAGAGAAGAAAGACATCAGGACAGAGAAGATTCATACTGATAAACAAAGAGCTGATATTCTTACTAAGCCTTTGGCTGAGTCAAGATTTCAGGAACTATCAGTTGAATTAGGGATGTTGGATCCAAGTGAGCAATTTATCCTGAAGAGATAAGTTCTTTAGATGCATGAAGTTTCTCAGCAAGAAAAACTCAGGACAAATACCTCTCATGATGGAAACTGAGAATCAGAATGGTTTTTGTCATGGTCAGTGTTCAGTAAGGTTAAATATTCAATTAATCCTGAAACACACTTGGCTCATGCATTTACTCACAAGCATTTATTTCAGTCAGTAATCATTTGAAATAAATACAAAAGACCTGAACTTTGAGCGGGAATGTTTGAAGAATTCTTATTGGCTAAAATTTTGGCAGGATCCCAAGGGTTTACCTCGATTAGAGTGAAACATCATTTTGTCACCTTAATTGTTGCCATTAAAACTGCTCTTCTGCTTATTTGCTATTAATAGCAAATAAATCTTGAGATTATTTCAAACCTAGAGTAAATCACAATCGTTCTTTCGGATTTAATCTTAACTATTGATCAAATTCATTCGAACATATATAAACCACAGAGTGCCGCATTTGAAAACACTTTACACTTTGTTTACTCAAACACTCCAAATTTCCAAAACCTTCATTTTTCCTCAAAACCAAAACCTAATAATGGAGTTTCCAAGCTATGCCATGATTAAAAATCTTGCAGAAACTGAGAAACTGTACTTCGAGCACGTCGTTGCTATGGTGGAGAACAAAACGACGCTAATAGAAGAAGAAGCTCTCAACATGCTTCGTTTAGCCCGGTTGGATAAACTTGTAAGCAACACACCGGAGTTAGAGTTGCGACAAGAAGTTCTACAATTTGTGGTGAATCTTAAAGATGGAGACAACGGCTCCCTGACCTCACAACTGTGTTTCGGCACATACGCCAAGTCCAAAGCCGAAGTGGTTATTACCAGAGAGGTACATTTATCGCTTCAAAACATTAACACTATTTTTGAACTAAATGATAGAGGTGATGACCCTGCTACTTATATGATTGGGCATGAGAAAGAAATCTCTGATAGATTTTCTACGTCCAAAGTTGAATTGAAAGGGGCGTTCAACAAAAAGTGTCTAAAACCTGTCTATAGGGTGTTGATAGATATTGTAGCCAAGTGCTTAATGAGCACCTCTGGAAGTCTAGAACAAGTGAGTCGGAACAAGTTGAGACTCATGGCTGCAATAGAGGACTCATGTTGGTCCCGGTGCAAACAAGTCTTACACGTGTATGGGGGGGAATACACGTGTTAGTATTTTTAAAACTTTTCTTTACTGAGGTCAGCTTGGGTCAGGATGTATTGAAGATTTGGTCCTGAGAAGCACAAATCACCCTGAGTCATAGTCTACCTGAGACAGTGATCCTGAGCTGCTTTTAGATACCTAAGATAATCCCAACTGAACCTGAGTTTTCAGAGTTACTGAGTTTGCTTAAAAAGCTTACTCAGATGTGCGGAATGGTTGGGCCTAAGTTTATACTCGTTTTAAGCTTTTGCTGAAAAGACTTCCTTTTAATGGAATAGTGGTTAGGCTGTGATTCAGTTCAGATGCAACTTCAGTGGATTGATTCCAACTGAATATCAGTGAAAATATGCTTTCAATTCAAAGTAATGCAACAGTTAATCAAAGCAAAACAGAAAGCAAAGAACACATCAAATTATAGTGGTTCAGAGACTCAAGCTCCTACGTCCACTCTCCCTGATCTCTTCAGAGAAATTCACTAATCACTTCCTAAGGCTTTCTGACTACCTCTGTAGTTTACTAACCTTTCTATTTTGAGCTTTCTGACTAACTCAAAACACACACAAGCTTTCTGTCTATCCAAGATAGATTACTCACTTCTTCTCTAGAGCTTTCTGACTACCTCAATGTAGTTTACTACCTCTTTACAACTCCAATCTCACCAACAATCACACTCAAACTACCTTACAAAGGGTTTGGGGTTTCTTGGTTGGTTTCCAACTAGGATGAGATATCCTTTACAATAAATAACAATGCAAAGGCTAGGATATCTCGACTAAGCTTTGGATATATCTTATCAAGCTAGGCTTAGTGGAATGAGCTCTCTTCAATATAAAGCACTTGGGAAATTCTTGGGTTTTCGAGTTCTTCAACTTACAATAATAAGTTTGAGCTCTTGAGTTGCTTACAAATTTCTCGTAACCTTCAATATAGATGGTCACAAGTATTTATAGGCATACACCAAGGTCACTCTTGAAAAACTATCCGTTGGAAGAGATAGTTTTGTGAGTTTCCTCTTATGGTGTGTGAAGAACGGCTATATTTAGGGTTTGACACTCCCTAGTATGTTTTAGACACTAGCCTTTCATGTAGTCGGTCAACACTTTTTGCAGTCTGGAACATAGTACTACTGACATGATATCAGTGACCTATCGTTGTCCGTGTCAGAGATGTACAGTGTTGTCTTCTTCTTTTGGCTTTTGTCTCCAGTTAAAGGTAGACAATCTTCAACGGCTCTTTTTGGTTACTATCTCTGAGTGATATAACCTTAACAATACTTTATCTTAGTTCCTTTTGTCTGCATTAAAATGTTTTGGGCAATATCTATTTTTCTAAGGAATCGCGTTCTTCTCAGTATTGCATCCTTCGGATAGATATTTTCAGTGCCTCGGAACATTGGGGTTATCTTGAGCATTCAATATATTCTTCGAAGTCTTGATAATTCCGTGCCTTTAGTATCCTTGATCTTGATCTTGATCTTACATCTTCTGCGTTTTTGAGTCTTACGAGTCTTGAGGTCTTGAGTCTTGACATCTTCGAGTCTTGAGATATCTTATCCGATATCTTTGAGTCTCTTAGTTTCGCACTGAGTCTTTAGTTTTTCGTTTTTTTTACGAGTCTTGATTTCTCGATTTCTCATCGAGTCTTGATTTCTTAGTTTCATCTTTGAAACTTGAAACTTCGATTTCATCTTGAAACCGGTTTCTTGAAACTTCTTGAAGTCATCGAGAATCTATCCCGATCTATATCTCTCGACTATACATTGTGCAGATAACATCCTGAATACTCTAAAATTGAATCCTGACTCAACTATCAAGATTATCCTGAACATGTCATACTCAGGGGTTTTGGGATCTAATCAAAATCTCTTTTTATTAAATTCATCTCCCAACAATTTTCCCCTTTTTGATGATGCCAAAACCTATCTTGTTACAAAAGACTTAACCTATACTCAGGTTTCAGTTTTTCCTATTACAAGATTGGTATACCTATTAACAAACAATTATCTCAGTAAAGAGTCTCCCAACAATTTCTTAAACTGAGAGTCGCTCAATAAATTCATCATCAAACAATAAGTCTCCCAACAATTTCTCAGAGACAACATACAGGCATATCAAAAAGTAAAGACACGTAAATTAAGATAATGAGATATTATCTTTTGAGCATAAATGATAAGGTTTCATTGATGAAGGTAGACAATTACAAGTTACAATGAATCTTATTTGAAAGACAAAAACTAAAGACAAAAAGATAAAGGTTTACATGAATCTTCTGAGTCTTCATTCTTCGGTCTTCTTTTGCTCTTCTGCTCGGGCTCTTCAGCTTTGATCTTCTTCCACCTCATCAGCAGGCACTTCGAGGTTGAACATTCCATAATATTTTCTTTTCAGCGCATCTCTTTCTTTAATGATATCAGGATTGTTCCCTGTCAGGCCCAACTGAATGGCGTACTGAGCAATTTCTTGAGAAATGGCTGCTTCATTTACCAAGCCATTTTCAAGTCTAGGAGGAGGGTAGGAGTATGGACCGAGGGCTGTTATCTGCACCTTCCCTCCACTCTCTGAGCACATCATAGTAGAACCAGAAGGTTCTCTTGATCTCTTCCCACGCATCGTTGAACTGGATTGACATCCATTTGTCAACATGCGGCCATTTCTGTTCTTTTGTGCTCCCTCTCCTTTTGCTTGCGAACCTTTTGAAACCACTCCTTCTTTTCTGCTCTTCTTCCATCTTCTTTCTGATCACGGGCACACCAGAAACAGAAGCGGCAGTTTTCTTTGCTTGCTCAATTTGGAGTGACTTCAGAGCACTTCTGGTATTGAAGACCTTCTTTTGTGGCACTTCCTCAGATTCTTCAATATCCAGGATTAACTTCCTCTGAATTGGCTTGGAAGCCTTAGCTCTTTTGCCCTTAGGCTCCTCAAACGCCACAGCCTTTCTTTTGATTGGCAAATCTGCTCCAGCTTAGCTTGTTCCAATTCTTCCTCTACCACTCAGTTTTTCTGCAGCAACTTCTTGCATTGTTTCTCCTGAAACCTGAGTGTAGACTGGCTTCTCCACCTTCTTAAACTTCATCTTCTCAGTGGCTTCTATTTCCTTCATGGCTTCGGCAACAATTTTCTTTTCAGCTTCCTTGATCGTCTTGCCTTTCAGAGTTTGATCCAATAATTTCCTGAGATCAGCACCGGGTCTTTGCCCCTTCTTGGATCCATACTCTGGTAGAAGCCTGGAGAGTGATGTGTCCATATGATATTGTTCTTTACTGACACTCCGCACCTCCCCTGCCAACTGATCCTGCTCCTCCTCAAGCCTTCTAAGGTGGTTCTTTGCCACTGAGAATTCTTCAGACAGATGAGCAAATTGGCTAGAGAGAGCTTCCTTGAACATGTCTGTCATCTTGGCCATGAGCATTGAGCTCATCTCCTCAACAGCATTCTTTACCAGCATCTCATTCTTCTCTGCCAATTTAGCTTCTAGAGATTAAGTTTGCTCTTGATGCTTCTGCTTCAGCTCTGCATTAAGCTCATCTTTGACCCCCTCCATCTTCTCTTCTAACTTTCCTTCCATGGAGGTCAGCTTCTTAGTCATAGAGTTCTGAAGTTGCACCAGTTCTGAAGAAGAACTCAAGCTTTCAATCTTCTTATCTTGGTTGGCCAATACCTCCTCGATCAGAGCAACTTTGTTCAGGATTGGCTCAACCTTCTCCAACTTTTCCATCACAGGGGTGAGATCAATCTCAGGAGCATATCTGATTTGTTGTGTCTCCTGACCTGGCACATCAGCCTGAGTCTCAGTTTGAACCTGAGCTTTAGATCCAGTCTGAGTCTGGGATTCACCCTGAGCTTGGGTGTCCACCTAAGCCTCAGTCTGCATATCAGACATTACAGATTTAAAGATAGGTACTTCAGTAATCCTGGCATAATTGTTAATAGTGCCAAAAGTTACCTGAAGGCTAACTTCTGTCTGAGGATGTTCGACAGCAGGCTGTTCAGCATCAGTTGAGTCTTTCTCCTTCTGAGATTGACTCTCATCATCCCCTTGTTGGTCCCCATCCTGAGATTTGTCTTTGGAGCTCGGGGCTCCAACTTCAGCAGCCTTCCTCTTAGCAACTTTCTTTTTAACCAGCTCATCAAAGTCAGAGATTTTCATTCTTAACTTGGTTTTCCTGAATCCTGAGAATTCAATGAGCAGAGCTGTTTCCTCGTTCCACCAGTCTTCGCCTCTGAATGAAGATATGTTGAGCATTTCCGGAAGAGTCTGGTTGAGGATAAAGACCGTTGACCTCAATCTGAAGAAGATGTCTTGGAGGTTAGGGAATCAGCTAAGCTCAGGGTAGCGGTCTAGAACTAACCGTTCCCCCTTGCTTCGCCATTCGGTCTCTTCAGCTTCACCCTTCTTGATCATTGGGCTCTCAGGTTCAGTAGATAAGTCTGCTGAAGGGTCAAGCAATAGATCACTCAGGAGCTCATCCAAGTTCATCTGCTCCTGAGGCTCAACAATATCTGAGGTTTGGGCAGGCAGCTCCTCAGTCTGAATCTGACTTGGTTCTGAGGTCTGAGCTGGCGCCTCCTCAGTGGGAATCTGTGTTTGCTCTGAGAACTGAGTGGGCACTTCCTCAGCAGGAATCTGAACTTTCTCTGAGGTATGAGGTCCTTGGAATATTTCTTGAGAAAACTTATCAGAACTTAGCGATGTCTCAAGAACCTCAGAGAAGACTTGATCCTCAGTTTGATCCCGTGCCTTTGAGATAGCCTGAGCCAATACATGTAAAGGCGATTTCTGAGCAGTTTGGCTCTCAGGTTGAATCTCCTCAGTCTCACTCTCCTCCTCATCATCAGTGAGAACCACCATTCTTTTGCGCTTTGGAGCAAGGGTCTTTTGCTTCTTCAATTTTTCACCCTCCTGCTTCTTGGCCTCCAACAAAATCTTCCCCCTGCTTTGTTGGGTTTCTTTAGCAGCAGCAGCAATAGGTGATTCCACCTTCTTCTCTTTCTTCCCTTTGATGGTCCTCTTGGAGGCAACCGGCTTGAACAACGCCTTGGTCTTAGGGAAAGGGGTAGTGTTGGCAAAGATGTCCTCCTCCTCTCGACACATTTCCTAAATAAAAGCTATTTTGGTGGCATGGAGGATCTTGCCTTTGATCGATATTGAGCCATCCTCCCTTTTTATGACCTTGGCTTGCTCACTCACCACCTTGATCAGATATTTTAGCCAGTTGAAATCCTTGGTGGGTGAGTCCTCAATCGCCGCCATCAATCGGAGTTTGGGAGTGCTAATCTGCTCAAAGCTCCCCACTTTGGCTTCAAATGCCGCTTATTCAGAGTTGCCTCAAACTTAACAGGATGTTCAGCAATCCTATCAAGATACTCTTGCTCCCATCCTAACATATATTGTGTGGGATCATCTCCCTATCACATAGCTCAAAAACATTGTTTAAATTCCGAGGGACTATGTACAGCTCCCGAACAAAATCTACATACTTCGATGTATGCTCTAAATGCGAAACATAAATCTTGGACTCAATATTATCATCCTCATCTATTTCTATATTAGAGACGCTCTATTACCTCATGAGAATACTCCGCCTCCGATCGGCTCGCGACTAGATTCGTCAGTTTCGCCAAACGAATCAAGTGAAGCGCCTCTTCTTCATGTTTGGAGTTGGAAGTACTCTCCAGAGAAACCACGTACTCATACTATGGCTTATATTTTTCGGCTAATCGGTCGAATATGGTTAGAGTCATTTTGGAGAATTTTGAAGGTTAGAGTTTCGGAGTGATGAAGAGTTTCTGGGTAAAGGGATTTTATTTGCAGAGGTTTTGGAAAGATGAAGGTTCAAGGGTTTAATAAATTGACTTGAATGGCTTCCAAGAGAATATATAGATCGATTTCGTGGGAAATCATGTGATTAATTAAAATCAACGGTTAAGATTAATCCACCGACTAATTGGGTAGGCGAAAGGACGATCCTCCGAAAAGTAAGCTGCCATTTTATCCTCATTGATGATTAAATGCAACAGGGCATTTAATGACTGTTGACCTTCCTTGGAATTTCAAATATCTCGCCCAAAACATTCTTCAGGTGTTTTGTATTTATTGCAAATGATTACTGAGTTTCACTTAAGCAATAAATGAGTCGTATGAGTCATTACTTCTTCAGACTAATTTTCCTCTAATAGTCTTACTGAGTATTGACCTTGATAAAATGTCGATTGTGATCTTCGAAGTCTTGAAAGGGTTCGGTATGCTCTTGAAATCTTGACAAAGACACACGAGTTTCTCGAGACTCGATTCAATTATTTCAATTTTATCCTGAGTTTCTCAGTAGAAGCCTGAGAGAACTTCATGCATCTGAAAACCTTTAATTTTTCAGATTTACTCTATACACCTAGATCCAACATCCCTAATTCAACTGATAGTTCCTGAAATCTTGATTAAAAGGTTTAGTCAAGATATCGACTCTCTCGCTTATCAAGTATGAATTTTCTCCATCCGATGTCCTTCTTTTCCACATGATCTCGATGAAGTGATGTACGATATCCACATGCTTGCATCGGTGTGCAATCTGGGATTTTGTGAAATAGCAATGGCACTATTATTATCACAAAATATTGGTACTTCATTGGCTACAACTTTATAATCCCTTAATTGTTATGCGAGCTAAAGAATCGAAACCGCAATGACTTCTGCGACCATGTATTCAACTTGAAGTAATCTTGGTTACTCTTGAAGTCATTTCTTCGAAAACCAAGATATCGACTTCCTTCCAAGAAATTGACAAGTTCTGTAGTGGACTTCTGTCAATTCTCTGACCTCCATAATCGAGATCCGAATAACCGGTTAACTCAAGGTTATCATCATTTGGATACCACAATCCTCTATTCTTTGTGCCCTTAAGATACTTGGTATCTTTTGGCGACCTCCATGTGACTAGCCTTAGGATTAGCTTGGTGTCTTGCACATATCCCAACAAATAAATGTTATATCCGCCTACTTGTCGTGAGATAGAGCAATGATCCAATGATCCTCTATAATGTCGGTATGACTCATCGATTTGCCTTGAGATCGGGATCCATCTTGTAGTTAGTATTCATGGGAATTCTAAGCGCATTGCAATTTTGTACACCATACTTGCAATCGGATCTACGGTGTACTTTGTGCAGTTGATGAAGATTCCTTCCTTTGATTGTTTCACTTGAAGACCTAGAAAGAAATTCATCTCCCCCATCATAGACATCTCAAATTTGCCTTTCAGCAGTGTAGAAAACTTTTCACACAATTGATGATTTGGAGATCCAAAAATGATGTCATCTACATATATCTGAACTAGTAAAATATCTTCCCCATCTTCTATCGAACAAAGTTCTATCAACAGTTCCTTTGATAAAAGCGTGCGGGTCGAAGAAGAAAGCGAGAAAGAGTATCATACCATGCTCTTGGTGCTTGCTTAAGACCATACAAGGCTTTTACGAGCACAGTAAACTTGGTCATTCTCATGCGAAACCAGGAGGTTGTTCCACATAAACCTCTTCTTTAAGCACACCGTTCAGAAATGCACTTTTCACATCCATTTGATAGACTGTGAACTTCATGTGGGCAGCATATGAAAGAAACAATCTGATGGCTTCTAGTCTTGCAACAGGTGCAAAGGTTTCATCATAATCCAAGCCTTCTTCTTGGGAATAACCTTGTGCAACTAGCCTTGCCTTGTTTCTAACAATGTTGATGTTCTCATCTCTTTTATTTTTAAATACCCACTTGGTTCCAATAACATTGTGCCTTTAAGGCCTATCCACTAGCTCCCATACTTCATTCCTTGAGAATTGATTCAGCTCTTCTTGCATAAGAATAATCAATGAGAATCTTGTAGAGCTTCTTCAATCTCGATGAGCTCTTTCTCCCGATAGGAAGCAGCAGAATAGTGCACTCTCACCATGGAACCTTCTTGTCTTAACACCATCAGTTAGATCACCCACAATCTGACTTGTAGGATGACTATCTAACCAACTTCTTCTAGATGTTCCCCCTTCAGTAGTATCCTCAACATTCGAAATGTTAGGTTCAGTTAGTTCAATAAACTCAGGGAACAAAGAAAAGGAGAAAGGAATCATCTTCCTCGGAGGAAATTCCATTGAGAACATTGTCGGTGACATTTGTTCCCCTTTGGTTGATAGATTTAAATTGCCTCATTTGTGACCACATCTTCATTGGCATCACATACCCGAAGTCCGAGGCGGTGTCTGTTCAGATTGGTCACCTTTGGTGTGTTGGCTTTCCTGAGTCTCACCATCCTGAGTTCCATCTTGAACTTCTTTGTCTGAGTCTGAGTCACTCCATTCATAGAAGGTGACTGACTTCTTCCTTTCAGGTTCAGTGGATGATTTGTCATTCCTTTTCAGGCTTAATCTGGTGATCCTCTTGGTGGGTTCTTCAAGATCATGTTCTGTTTCTTCCGAACACAAGTAGATTCATCAAAAAACAACATGAGGTGTTTCCTCCACAATAAGAGTCCTCTGATTTGTAAACTCGAAGGCTTTTCTTGATTTCAGAATATCCTAAGAATATTCCTTCATCAGCTTTGCTATCAAATGTTTACAACTGATCTTTACCATTATTGTGTATGAAACACTTGCAACCAAACACAAGAAAGAAAGAAACAAGAGGCTTCCTTTCATTCCACAGCTCGTATGGTGTTTTGCTTTGACTCTTGGTCAGCATGGATCTGTTTTGAGAATAACATGCAGTGTTGACAGCTTCAGCCCAAAATCTTTTAGGAATATCGGCTTCGGCTATCATTGTCCTTGCAGCTTCTTTTAAAGTCCTGTTCCTTCTTTCAGCAACACCATTTTGTTGAGGGGTCCTTGCAGCTGATGTCTCATGAGTAATTCCATTTGCTGCACAATAATCGGATATAATATGGTTTATAAATTCAGTTCCTTTGTCATATCTGATTTTGACCACACTCAGGTTCTTTTCAATACTGAGCCTTCTCAGTAGTTCAGGCAGTTTTATCTGAGTCTCTTTCTTACTGAGTAAGAATATGACCCAAGTATATCTTGAGTAGTCATCAACTACTACGAGTGTATATTTTCTGCCATTAGTGCTCACTGGTGTGTTATTGGACCAAAAAGATCCATATGCAACAACTGAAGTATCCTTTCAGTAGAAACATCCACTTTGCTTTTAAATGATGCTCTAATTTGTTTTCCTTTTTGGCACGCATCACAAACATGTTCATTACTGAACACTTCATTAGGCAACCCTCTCACAAGAGTTAATCTTGCAAGTTTATTCAGGGTTTTGAAATTCAGGTGATTCATTCTTTTGTGCCATAACCAACTGGTATCTGTGGAACATTTTGCAACCAAACATGTATCTTTAGGAGTTGAACTCCAATCAGCAAGATACACATTTCCTTTTCTTGTACCAGTCAGTAATATTTTCTGTGAGATATCATCTTTCACATAACATAAGTTCTTTGAGAACTCAACATTAAAACCTTTATCACAGAATTGGCTTATTGAGAGCAAATTATGCTTCAATCCTGATACATATGAAACACCATGGATATGAACTGAATCTATTTCAAGACTTCCATATCCTTCAGTCTATCCCTTGGAGTTATCTCCAAATGTGATCTGAGGGCCTCTTTGTTCAACATAGTCACTGAGTATCTTCTTGAATCCTGTCATATGTCTTGAACATCCACTGTCAAGATACCATACAGCAGGGGCCATTTCATCTCCACTCATCAGTGCTATGTGATCTTTAATCAGCTCAGTGTCCTTGTTTTTCTCCTGAAAAACTGATCAATTTTTAGGTACCCAATTTGTGTAGGGTCCTACAAGGTTAGCTGTATCTTTCGGAATCCAAATCTGCCTGACAACTCTAATCACTTTAGAGTGGCTGATCTGTCTTCCATAAACATCAACATACACATTTACTACTCTGGGTGTCTTAGCAGTATCCTGTGTATGAGTGTTAGCCTTTGCATGAACATGAGCCTTAGAATTTTTCTTTGGTAAAGGCCTTTTGTTCAGTTGCTTAGGCTTCTGTGCAGCTGGTCTGAATCTTTGTTGACTTGGGTTCAGGTAACCTTTACCCTTAGGCAAGTGGGGTTCAAGTTGCCTGTACTGAAATTTGGGTCTTTCAGTATTCCGAGGACTTGGTCTCTTCAGTTGAGAATGTCTCTGCTGAGTGTTTCTCTTCTGAAGATTCCTCTGATGGTTCAGTGTAGATCCTTTCAGGTTTGCATTCTTAGCCTGAGGCTTCGAAGTACTTGCCTGAAATTTTCCTACTGAGTGCTCAGGTTTTCTAGCCTTCACCTGCGGTTTGGGCTTTCTTACCTGATAATTCAGTTTTACTGGAACCATAGGTCCTTTTCCCTAGTCTAACACCTTGGGCATATCTTCAGTAAGAAGGATAGGTGCCACTTGTTTAACAAAGATTTTCTTTTTGCTACTTGATGCAGCATTCAGATGACCTTGTGAGGTTCCCCCTGGAATGTATCCCAATCCAGATTTTATAGTGGCAGGTCTCTGATAACTCTGGATTTCATCTATCACTTTAGATGCAGTATTCAATAGAGTTGGCTTCTTCTGCGCACTATCCTCACAATTCTGTAGAGTTTCATGCTTCTCAGAGAGGTCATTGAACTTGGTTCTGATCAGCTGAAACTCTTCAGTGGATTTCTCTAGCTTTTCAGTTAGGGTCTCTATCAACTTCTCTTTCTCTGAGAGTTGTACTTTCAGAACATCCAGTTCATCAGTAGCTCCCATTAATTGAGAAGTAATTTTAGTATGGCTAGAGTCTTTCAACTTAAGATTTTCAGCATTCAGTTCCTTATTCTGCTCTTGAGTTTCATTTAGCAGTTCTTGTAAGACAGCATAGTCCTTCATCAGACTCTCAAAAGAATCCATCAGGTTAAATTGACTGTTTACAGTTGAACTTGACAACTCTTGTGCTAGTGTAGGAGCAACAATAGAGAAAGAAGAGTTTACCTCCTCAACAGCCATTAGACAGAGGTCATCACTTTCACTGTCTGAGAAGATTTCATCTGAAGAGCTAGATCCTTCCTCAGAATGTTCTTCTTCTGCAACCATGGCCTAGAGAACTTCTTGTCTCTTTTAGCTTGCCTTTCTCTTCTCTCCTTAGCACTCAGATCTGGACAATCATACTGGAAGTGACCTTTCTTTTGGCAGTTATAGCATCTGTTGGTATCATCATCCTGATCACTTTCTTCTTTGGACTTGGAGTCCTTCCTTTTGGATGAAGATCCTTCAGCTTTCAGGTCCTTTCTCTTCTCAGTTGATTTGTCCTCAGCTTTCTTCTGGTACCTGTGATTCCTGTAATAGTTTTTATATTTTCCATATCGACTATTAATTCTTTCAAACCTCATTGCCATCAGTGCTAGCTTATCCTCAAGCTCATCCTAATTTTTAGCAAGGGAGTTCTCAGACTCTCTAGTTTTACAGGTTTTATCTTTGGCTTTGAAAGCCACATTTTTACTAGATGATGAATCATCTTTGCTGTCAGCTTTCTTTGATTTCTTATCAATTACGAACTCATAAGCTTTCAGCTCAGAGAAGACTTGTTGGTACCGCATTGAATCAATGTTCTTGGTGTTTTCAATCACCACTGCATGAATATCCCATTTCTTAGAGAGACCTCTAAGAATTTTCAATGTTATTTCTCTTTGTGGATATCTCTTTCCAAGTGCATTCAGATCATTCATTATACTAGTGAATCTGACTTCCAATTTGTCTATAGATTCACCTTCTTTCATTTCAAAACTGTCAAACTTTCCAATGGCAACTGAAAGTTTGTTCTCCTTGATATGATCTGTGCCTTGGCACATTACTGCTAGTGTATCCCAAATTTCTTTGGCAGTATTACAATGAGAAATCATTCCCATCACACCATCATCAATTGTACTGTATAGTGTGTCTTTAGCAATATAGTCTAGATTGACTAAATTCCTCTCCTCAGGAGTCAGTTGGTCATCAGACTTAGGAAATTCTGTTCGGGGATCATTTCTCTCATTTTCTGTTCCTCTGGGATTCACCACAGTAAATTGGAATGGTCCTTCAGAGACCACTCTCCACATGCGTTCATGTTTAGAATACAGGTGAGCCTGCATTCTCAGTCTCCATAAATCATACTTCTCTACTAAGAACATGGGAAGTTTCTTAGAAGACATTTTATCTGAGTCTTTTAAGAAATTCAGCAAATAAGATCTGTTCAGATAGACCACAAGTATTTTAAATAAGACTTTGGTCAACAAAGCAGGTGGTCAAGTTGAACCACTGCTCTGATACCACTTGTTGGTCCCGGTGCAAACGAGTCTTACACGTGTATGGGGGGGAATACACGTGTTAGTGTTTTTAAAACTTTTCTTTACTGCGGTCAGCTTGGGTCAGGATGTCTTGAAGATTTGGTCCTGAGAAGCACAAATCGCCCTGAGTCAAAGTCTACCTGAGACAGTGATCCTGAGCTGCTTTCAGATACCTAAGATAATCCCAACTGAACCTGAGTTTTCAGAGTTACTGAGTTTGCTTAAAAAGCTTACTCAGATGTGCGGAATGGTTGGACCTAAGTTTATACTCGTTTTAAGCTTTTGCTGAAAAGACTTCCTTTTAATGGAATAGTGGTTAGGCTGTGATTCAGTTCAGATGCAACTTCAGTGGATTGATTCCAACTGAATATCAGTGAAAATATACTTTCAATTCAAAGTAATGCAACAGTTAATCAAAGCAAAACAGAAAGCAAAGAACACAGCAAATTATAGTGGTTCAGAGACTCAAGCTCGTACGTCCACTCTCCCTGATCTCTTCAGAGAAATTCACTAATCACTTCCTAAGGCTTCCTGACTACCTCTGTAGTTTACTAACCTTTCTATTTTGAGCTTTCTGACTACCTCTGTAGTTTACTAACTCAAAACACACACAAGCTTTCTGTCTATTCAAGATAGATTACTCATTTCTTCTCTAGAGCTTTCTGACTACCTCAATGTAGTTTACTAACTCTTTACAACTCCAATCTCACCAACAATCACACTCAAACTACCTTACAAAGGGTTTGGGGTTTCTTGGTTGGTTTCCAACTAGGATGAGATATCCTTTACAATAAAGAACAATGCAATGGCTAGGATATCTCGATTAAGCTTTGGATATATCTTATCAAGCTAGGCTTAGTGGAATGAGCTCTCTTCAATATAAAGCACTTGGGAAATTCTTGGGTTTTCGAGTGCTTCAACTTGCAATAATAAGTTTGAGCTCTTGAGTTGCTTGCAAATTTCCCGTAACCTTCAATATAGATGGTCACAAGTATTTATAGGAATACACCAAGGTCACTCTTGAAAAACTATCCGTTGGAAGAGATAGTTTCGTGAGTTTCCTCTTATGGTGTGTGAAGAACGACTATATTTAGGGTTTGACACTCCCTAGTATGTTTTAGACACTAGCCTTCCATGTAGCCGGTCAACACTTTTTGCAGTCTGGAACATAGTACTACTGACATGATTTCAGTGACCTGTCGCTGTCAGTGTCAGAGATGTACAGTGATGTCTTCTTCTTTTGGCTTTTGTCTCCAGTTAAAGGTAGACAATCTTCAACGGCTCTTTTTGGTTACTATCTCTGAGTGATATAACCTTAACAACACTTTATCTTAGTTCCTTTTGTCTGCATTTGAATATTTTGGGCAATATCTATTTTTCTAAGGAATCGCGTTCTTCTCAGTATTGCATCCTTCAGATAGATATTTTCAGTGCCTCGGAACATTCAGGGTTATACTGAGCATTCAGTATATTACTGAGTCTTCAGTAATTACTGTGCCTTTAGTATCCTTCAGTCTTCTGTCTTCTGCGTTTTCAGAGTCTTCTGAGTCTTCAGGGTCTTCTGAGTCTTCAGAGTCTTCTGAGTCTTCAGTATCTTTTGAGTCTTCAGAAATATACTGACTGATATACTGAGTCTTCATGTTGAGTCTCTCAGTTTCGCACTGAGTCTTTAGTTTCTCAGTTTCTTTTTTAGTCTTCAGTTTCTCAGTTTCTCACCGAGTCTTCAGTTTCTTAGTTTCATACTGAAACTTCATAAACTTCAGTTTCATACTTAAACTTCAGAAAATTCAGTTTCATACTGAAACTTCAGTTTCTTCAGAAACTTACTGAGTCATCAGAATCTATCCTGATCTATATCTGCTGACTATACATTGTGCAGATAACATCCTGAATACTCTAAAACTGAATCCTGACTCAACTATCAAGATTATCCTGAACATGTAATACTCAGGGGCTTTGGGATCTAATCAAAATCTCATTTTATTAAATTCATCTCCCAACAACTCACCATCCAGGGATTTCAATTGGCTGAAGTTTTTAGTTGATTGTATTCTGAGTCAAAGCCCGAAATTGAAGTATGTAAAAGGGGCGTTTACAAAGTCTGGAAGGGTGTTGTTCGGAACGAAGATAAGTTTCCTGATAGAAACCTTGCCAAGAAAGAAAATTTTCTTGTTGTCAGGGACTTTGTATTTCCCGAAATAGGATCATGTTCAGGAAACCGAAGTCTCAGAAAAAAGCACTGACGACTTCAGAGAGCAGGAGTTCAACAGCTCAGGATGAGCCTAAAGAGCAGGCTGATCCAAAGTGAGCCTGAAGAACAAACAGAGCAAGTTGAAATTGAAAGCTCGGAATTTGATCAGGATAGGTTAACTATTGCTGATATCAACAGAACCAAAGGCAAGAAGGTGATTGAAAAGACCGTGGAGGAGCATGAGAAAAGAAAGAAGACTCTTGAGCACTTACGAGTCAAGAGAGAAATTGGTGAACAGAAGAAGGCTCAGGAAGAACAGAAGAGGAAGAAGCGCCTGAGAAAAGCCAGTGAGATGGCTTCAGGAGAGAAATCTCCTTTGGATGCACTTGTAAAAGTCATTTCACAAGCTGTTGAGACTGAAGCTGCAAATATTCCTGAGATAGAGAGGGAAGAAGATGTGTTTACTGAGATCCTCACCACCAGCATTGGGGATGATAGAATTACTAGAGAAATCTTCACAGGTTCTCAAGAACCTATTGAAGAAAGCCAAATACAGATCCCAACCACTCACCCCTCAGAGCCAAAAATTCCTACACCTTCTGAGGAACTTTCTAGCTCTGAAGAGGAGTCACCTGTTTCGGAACTCAGGAAAGGTGAAGCTGAAGAGAAGGAATGGAGATTGAAGGCTAGTAGATTTGTCTTGGACAAATTTCCTAAACTTGCCAAGTATCCTGACCTTCAGGATATGTTTATTAGACTGAAAACAACAATGCTAATAGTAAATCAATCTTTTGCCATGATGCTGAGAATAGGAAACTTCAGAGGTGAAGATTTCTGGGCAGAAGAAGTTGCTGAACTAGATGCCTTTTCAGGTCTTGGCAAGAAAAGACTCAGGATTAAATCTACTTAGTTTGAGGAGTTGGTTAATAAAAAGATTGCTGAGAGGAAGGATAAGGATGAACCTGAGAAAGCTGTTGAAACTTAGGACAAAGACAAGACTGATCAGGACCCTGCTGAGGGTAGTCAAAAATCTGCTGAGGCTAGAGCATCTGCTCAGGGGGAACAAGCTCAGGACATTCCTGAACTTCAGATGATTACAGTAGAAGAAACCCCTAAGGAGCCAGCAGAGAAGCCTACTGAGTCTGTTGAAGTAGGTCTTCAGACTAAAGAAGAGGAAGAGATCCCTATCCCTCCGCAACCAACTGTTGACTTCACACCCATTGTGGAGAAATTAGCCAAGTTCGAGCCAATGATTGATCAGATGGCAAAGTTTGAACCTCTGGTTGGAGAAGTGTCTAAACTTGCTGAGGCACAAATTTCTCAAGGTGAATCCATCAAGGCACTTAGCACATCTATGTTCACACCGGCTCAGGTAAATTTACTATCCACATCAATTGATAGCAAATTTACTTCATTCAATACAAAAATAGATGATGTTGCTAAGGAGATGAAGGAGGAAATGGAGAGACAGTTTGACTTGAGATCAAAAGATCTTGAGGATTTCCTGAAATCCAAGACTGATGAGATGATCAAGTTTGCTATTGAGGAAATGAGCACCTCACTGATGGAAAAGATGAAGCCAACTTATGGTGTCCTTGTTGAAGACACTAGCACTGGTCTGAATGTGCTAAAGAGAATTCAGGATGAGCACTTTCACGTGGCGGCAGAAGTTAGATCAATTGGTAGAGAACAACTTCATATGGACAGAACCCTCTCTGAACTGATTGCCAATTATGATGCCAAAAAGGGGGAAAGTTATGACAAGCTTGCTACCCTTCCACCTCTAGAAAAGAAATTAGAGCAATTTCCTACTGAGATCCATAGAGGGAAGAGGAAAGAGGCTGAAGTTCTAATTCATCATGAGGCTGCCATGGAAGTTATAGAGCAAAGGACAAAGAGGCAGAGGAAGGAAGAAACTAGTAAGCAAGGAGAAGCTTATGGAATCTTGAACCCTCAGAAGAAGCATGTTGCATTTATTGAGAAGTCACTGAAGACCAAGCATTTGGCTAAGCCTGCAAGTAGGAAGCCCACTCAAAGGAAATTGGTTGCTGATTTTGAATAAGGTGTGGAAGAAGTTGCTCAGGAAGTTACTAAAAAGGATGAAGAGTCATAATTGGATGATCTCTTCAAAGAATGATTTGGTGAATATGATGTATCCACCAAGAGACTGAACTGGGACTGGCACAATACTGTGAAGGCAATTGAGGCTGAGAAAAGGAGGAAAGCTATCACCTCAGTGTCAGGATCAGAGATGATAAGGAAAGGAAGGGAGGAAGCTAAGAGAAAGCTTGGAGGCTTTCAAAGAATGATCAAGAGGAGGAGAGGCATCAAACCAAGGAAGAGGCAGTGGACACACATAGACAAATGGATGCCAATAGAAATGAATGATAGATGGGAGACGACCATGAGAGAGTTTGTGTTCAACAATGATGTACTGGTGAACTAGTCTGAACCCAATACTGATAGAGATGAAGCATTCATTGCCCATCTGCTGCAAAATTACACTGATATTTGCCAGAAGTGGTTTGATATATTTGACACCTTGGGATATCAGCTCAAAGCTCCAGGACAGATCAAGTACCCTCCACCAAGATACAAAAATGGGATGATCAACTATGATTTCATTCATGCTGACTTTTTGGATAAGACTGAGTATTTAGGACTGACAGGAGATGATGCTGAGACTCTACAAAAGAGAGAAGAGCTGAAGATCAGATACTATGACCTTTTCAACCTGAAGCCACCAGCTGATGAAATTGATTCTGATGAAGACTGAGATAAACCAATGTAATCTTGTACTGATGGTTTTTTTTTGGACGTTAATGAAAAATATACTGATTTACTATTGATCAAAAGATAATATCTCATTATCTTACTGATTACTTGATGGTTACCTTACTTGTTTTTACTTGCTTTATGAATTAAAACCTGAATAGATGTTATGTTTATTTATGTTTGCAAGCTTATAACAAGTTGGTTTTGGCATCATCAAAAAGGAGGAAATTGTTGGGAGATGAATTTAATAAAGATTTTGATTAGATCCCAAAACCCCTGAGTATGACATGTTTCAGGACAATCTTGATAGTATAGGATCAGGTTTCAAATTGTTGTTAAGATTCAGGATTATCTGCACCATGTATAGTCAGCAGATATAGTTCAGGTTAGAATAGGTTTTAGAGTTTGTCTGAAGATCTCAGAAGACCCCTGAAGACTAAAACATACTGAAGACCTAAATCCTACTGAAGGATCAGTAGAGCCTGAAGATTGGAAGAACCTGAAGGCTAAAAGATCCTGAAGACCAGAAGATCCTGAAGATCAGAGACCCTGAAGACTCTTGTGTACTGAACTAAAAGACCCTGAACAAGACACTTCGAGTTAAATAGTGTTTGTTCATTCGTAGTACATACAAAGAGAATGTTATACATTTGTGGACACTAAGGAAAATATCAACTCAATGTTGGTTGACTAAAAGAGCCATTTTTGTTGTCTCTGTTCAAAGAAAGATGTCGACCAATGAGAAGGCGAGAACAGAGTACTTTACTGACACTGAAATCAACATTTCTCTGAAGAATGTCAACATAGATATTTGTCTTGTTCACAGAAAATTGGTGATTGACTCCTTGTCTGGATATTTCCTAAAGCATGCAAGGGCTCGTTCAAACCATAACAAAGTCGTTCATCAATTACTCAAAGAAGAAACCCTAGATGCTATCTCTCCAACGGATAGTTTTTCAAAGGAAGACTTCTTGAGAGTTGCCTATAAATACCAGAGGCCTTGGACACTTCAAGGTAACGGGAAATCAAAGCTACTCACAGAGCTCATTCGTATTCAAGCATTCTTGTGAAGCACTCGAAACCCTTAGAATTTCCCAAGTGTTTCATCATCGAAGAGAGCTCATTTACTAAGCCTAGATTCAAGATCTTATCCAAAGCTTAGTTCGAGATATCCTAGCCTTTTTACTTGTGTTTGATTGTAAAAGGATATCTCACCCTAGTTGGAAACCAACCAAAACCCAAACCCTTTAATTAGGTAGTTTGTGTGTGTAGTAGTTGGAAGTGAGAGTTGTAAAGAGTAAGTAAGCTGTTGTGTTCAGTCTGAAAACTCTAGAGAAGAAGTTAGTAAGCTGATTGTTTAGTCTGAACGCTTGTGTGTGTGTTGAGTTAGTAAGTTGCAGTAGTTCAGCCTGAAAACTCGTTGTAGTAAGTTAGTAAGCTGTTGAGTTCAGTCTAAAAGCTTGAGGTAGACGAAATTGTGTGTTAAGGAATTTCTCTGAGGATCAGAGAGAGTGGACGTAGGAGCTTGAGTCTCTGAACCACTATAACTTGTTGTGTTATTTGCTTTCTGCTTTGCATTATTACTAGTTGCATATTTCACTGAAAGCATTTATGATATTCATTTGGAATCAATCCACTGAACTTGCATTAAACTAATCACAGCCTTAACCACTGTTTCATTAAGGAAAGATTTTCAGCAAAGTAAAACGAATATAAACTTAGGGCCTACACTTTCCGCACTCTAGATAAGCTAGTGTAGATAGTTGTCAAACTAATAAACTCTCCTGAGTAGTCAGTAAGATTATTATCTACTCCAAGCTTATTTGGACTCTGTTGTAGAAACTCAGAATTAGTTGAGCTAATCTGAAGTCTCTGAAAGTCGCTCAGTGTTATTGTCTCAGTAGACTTTGTCTCAGGGCAATTTGTCCTTCTCATGGCTGAAACTCAGGATAACCTGACTCACTGATTTCAGTAAAGTTTTAAAAGTTGAAAAATCACAATACACGTGTATTCCCCCCCCATACACGTGTGAGACTCGTTTACACCGGGACCAACAGTATATATGTATTCCATACAAGATGCCTAATTTTTTGTTATTTTGAGGATTTTTGTTTTGCAGATTCTTATTTTACATCTAATGATCTGATGAGCATGAAGAAAATTATGTTTCTAATTTTGACAATGATATAGAAAATTCAAATTTAAAAAAGATATAGATGATTAATGTAAGATTAAGAAAGATTAGTTGAATACGGATTTATTTCTCTTATCTCCATTCCCTTCAAATCTAAATTTTATTTGAATTTTCCAATCACAATAAATGTTTTCTATTATATTATCTTTAAATTTTTCGAGTGATATCGTCTCTTCAGAATACTTTCACTGTAAAAAAAAAATGGTCTCTTTAGAATGAAAAAACACTTTAATACGAATATTTATAAATATTTAATACAAATTAATTGTGCAACCAAAATTGTGCATCGCACGGGTTCAATTACTAGTAAGATATGTTGTTAATCAAATCCTAGAAAATATGCTAATAATCAAATCCTATATATAATCTATTTCAAAATTTCTATAAATTTCAATTTTACATTCATTATTATTTTATTCTCTTCTTTTGTCTACTAATTATTTTATAATTCTCAAATTTGTGTCCTACTTTTTTTTCGTCTCTTTATTCTTCTTATTCACATAATAAATCTTTTGCTAGATTTTAAGATCTATAAATTTTAATTTTATAAGCATTATTTCATTCTCTTATTTTTTCTACTTCTTATTTTACAATTCTCATATTTTGTCTTACTATTTCTTGCATCTATTTCTTTTTCTTAATTACAGAATATTTTGTTTTGTAGGATTTTTATTTTTTTTGTTGATGATGTTCGATTTTTTTACTTTTTGAAAGTTATACTTGAGATTTTATCTATTTCAAATTAATCAATAAAAATTATTTCTATAAAAGTTCCACCAATCAAAATAGAGTAATAACTTATACGTAAAATGATATGAATGTAAAAATTTTAATAGCTACAATTAGATCTAATTCATGAATATTTTTCAAAGAATTAGATAAAATGATCATTATAACACCCTTTTCAAAATTAATTGGATCTGACGATGTATCATTTTCGAATCGTAAAACGCGCATGTTGAATTTATAAAATATAAAAAATTAAAAATCATGACTAGAGTTGAATTAAATTAATAAAACTCATATTTTAAAAATAGCTATGAAAGTGTGTGTGCGTTTATTTTCAGAGTGTTGTTGAAAATGTTGTGAAACATATAAAACAACATATGACAGGGGAAGTATAAAAACGCAGTGCAAATGATTTCCAAAATTGTGTATAGTCTATAATCAGACTATACAAACCTCATGGTTAAAAAAACATCACTATAACAAGTAGTGAGATACATACGAATCTCTTACAAGATCCTAAAAGGTGTAGTGAAAAACCACACACCAAAAATCAATATATTCAATCAAGTAACTAGTGATCTTATTCAACCTAAAACTTGATCTAATAAGACAACATAAATATTGGTGGGAAATGTTGGGATACACTCGACCAGTACAAATAGATATAGCATCGACCCTCACACTCCACTCAGGGTTGTGTCTCGGATGCTACTCTCTTAAGTTTGGAGTAGAGCAAATGGGATTTCACTTGAACTCAAACTTGAATGTCGACCAATGCAGTCTATTTATAGACATTCTGACCAACTGCATTGTCCTATCCACTTGGCTTGGATAGCCTTTAACTTCTCCCCCACTATCTCCATGATCTTGGTGTAACCACCCATGATCTTTCTATTCTTACACCATCAGTGCAACCGCTTGACAATATCCGAAATTGTCTTCAACCTGCAATGTAGGAAACATAGAAAAACACATCTAATAAAACAGAGTCAGTGTTAGGAGAAAGGGCAAATTTAAGATATTGTGCAGAATGTTGTCCAACATCTGGAACAACATCCGTGCAACATCAACAAACTCCCCAATTTGACCTTTCTACTACAACACACCTGATGTTAAAAACAACATCTGAACTTGTGTCAGGAAAGAAACAAATAATAGTCATTCAGAGAACAACTACTATTCAACCAAATCATAATATAAAAACAAACTACAAACACAAGCACTAAGTACATCAGCAGTGTACTTAGGCCAAAGTATTCAACATAAAGTAAATGGCAGAAACATAAACCTATCAACTAATTCTCCATTAACAGAGTTCATAAAGTAAAGAGCAGTAAATAAAAGATTGCAATACAGAAAGGAATTTTTATAGTGAAGTATAGGGAAGGACTGGGCCATTGGAATGGCTGCATCTCCATAATCTGCAAATGCTCCCCCATACATCAAAAACTTCCCCTGTCTTGAATATGTTCATCAATTGTCATGACCATACATCTCATCAAGCATAACAATACTCTCAGGAGACATGTTTTCTCTGTTTGGAGTCTTTCTCAGATCTTCATCAGTACTATCATCAGTACAGTTGTATCTCTATCTTCAACTGGTGCAGGGTTAGGAACAACTTATTCAGCAGTAGCAGCATTAAGTACATCTTCCACAGCATCCTCCACAACCTCATTCAAAGCATCTTGTACAGCATCCTCAACCTCTATGACTTCAGCATCATTTTGATCATCTTGTGCAGCAGCACCATCATCATCCTCAGCAGCATTATCACCAGCATTTGGTGCATCATCCTTCTCACCTGCATAACAAGATGGACCAACTCCATCATCACCACCTTCTTCAGGACCATCATCAGGTGATCCTCCCCCTGTTGGAGTAGAAAGCGGGTTTCTCTAGAAGGTTTGATGTTTAAGTAGAGCATCTATGTTCTGCTGGATGGAAGTAATCTGATCAGAAATGAAAGAATTTGTAAAATGAAAAGAGGGTGTACCATCTCTTCTTGTTACTGTATAAGGAATGTTGCCAACTTGATGGGCAACATTTTCGGCTTGCGGTTCAGGATCAGGTAAAGGAAGATCCACAGTTCTGTTTCCAGCTTTCAACATATGAGATATTCCAAAACTTGGAACAAATCCACTAATCTTTTCACCTCGTGGCCTCTCAAATTCTAACTTATTCAAGAACTGACAAATCAAACTTGGATAAGGAAGAATGCTTCCTTCTGTGTGTTTACCAGCATGTGTCATCATATTATCAAATATGATCTGCCCCCTGTTAAATCTGTTCAAGTGCACAATCTTGTACAGCAAGAAGGCTTGCTCTTTGGTCAACACAGTAGAGTTCTTTGAGGGTAGCCAATTGGAAACAAGTAGCTTATGCATCACAGAATACAAGGAGGTTAATTTGGAAGCAGAAAACTCTAAAGTCCATTCAGAATACCTTCCACCAGTGATGATAGACATCACTTCCTTAATATCCAACTCAACATTATCCTCCTCAGTTTGTCTAGTCCTTAGAAAGATATTTATAAGCCTAGGATTGATTGTTACCGCATTGTATCTGAATCTTATCTTTCCATAGTTTGAAGACTGCCTATTACCACATCTCTTTTTCAAATTTGCATAGAACTCAGCAACCCAACCAACATAATATGGTTAGCATATTGAAGAGTATGCAACAATGATCTACTTTCTAGAAAATCAATCAGGTTATTAGCTTCAAAGTTTGGGATTTTAATGATCCTTTCATCTATTATGTTCCTTTTAAGAAAAGATTTAACCACATCAGACTTTCTATCATACTCTTCCTTATCTTAAAGGTCAGAGTCAGATTCCATTACCTCATCAAAGAGTTGATTAAACTCATCATCAGTTTGATTTTCAACAGGCTCATCTTTTTCAGGTTCCTCTTCCTCGGGTTCCTCTTCCTTAGGTTCCTCTTCCTCAGGTTCATCTTCTATAGGTTCCTCTTCTTCAGGTTCCTCTTCTTGCTCAGAATCAGATGATTCAGCAGCATCTGCAGCAGCATGAACAGGAGGATCATTTATCCTTTTTGTTCTCCTCTCCTTTTTGGCCATTAACTCCTCCATTGTCAGATCATCATTATAATCCTTTGGCTCAGCAGGGACTTCTGGAATCTCCATCTCTTCATCTGAATCATCAACCTGGATGGGATCATCAGCACCACCATCAGTTCTCTTAGGACTTTTTCTAGTGCAGTCCACCTTCATTCCAAGGTTCATTTGTGAGACTCTCCTCCCCATTTCCACTACCTCTTTTGGGAGCCAATTGCTTCTTTCTCAACCGAATGTTCTTTAATTTCTCCCCCATTCCTTATGAATCAGAGGAATCAGCTTTGTCCATCTCAGCTTTGTTGGGATATTTTAGTTTTGATTAATTATGCCAAAACATTATCAACTTGTGTTATTTAAGTTAAATCTACAGATAACAAGTTGAGGAGGAACGGGAGAACAAATTAAGGGGGAACTCACGAAATCAGACGAAGATGATCGAGATCAGACGAGGCTGCAGACAAGACTGATCGAGATCAGATGAGTAAGATGAGTTCCGAAGTTAACTGATGAGCTGAGCAAAATCAGAAGAAAAGAAAAGTTAAGCCAGCTGATCAGAAGAATCAGAAGGTCAAATGATCAGATGACCAAATCAGGAGAGGAGGTTGCAGATCAGAAGAGGAACAGATGAGACTGATCGAGATCAGACGTGATCGAGATCAGATATGCTAACCTGATATGCTAATCTGATGTGTTAATCTGATGCAGATAAACTGATATGCTGACCTGATGTTATACTGATCTGATCATGTGAGTTGATCAGATTAGGCGAGAAGAAATCAGATATCAGAAAACAAGAAATCTGCATACCTGATCAGGCGAGAAGAAATCAGAAGAGAAGTCATCTGAAGTCATGTTCACTGAGAATCACAATGCTACTGATGATCAGTTAGCCTGAGTGCTAGTAACCTGAGGGTCAGGATATCTGAAGTCAGAAGAGCTGAACTCAGTTAGCCTGAGTGTCAGTATACCTGATCAGACAAGGTCCGCTGAAGAGAAGTCTGCTGAGTCAAGAATCCTGAGTCCAAGGAAGCCTGAGTTCGAAGAAGCTGAGGATCAGATAATCCTGAAGACTCAGAGAAACCTGAAGACTCAGATAGATCCTGAAGAATATAGCCGTTAGATTCAGCTGACGTGGACCAATGAGAGGAAGACAACGAGCCTGAAAAAGCTGCAAAAAACTACCGAATAGTATGGATTTGAATGTGACTCCATCCAACGGTAACATTCAAATCCACACTATAAATACAATTTCTTCCTTCATTATTCAGTGTGTGAAATGCGTGAAACACCCATCAAGCCAAATCATCTAGCATTTCCACCATAGAACACTGAGCAAGAAATACAAGCATATATTCAAGAGTGTTCTATCCTAGATCTAAGCACAAATGTAATATCCTAAGCTTAAAGAGATTTTCCCATCCTTAGCATTGAGGCTAAACAAATGTAAGGAAAAATCTCAACCTAGTTGGAAACCAAACAAACCTTACCCAAATCAGTTTGAAAGGATAAGTTTGTAGGTGAGTGGGAACTCGGTAAACATCTAGCAATCCCAAAAGGGAGGGTAGGCAATCCCGTGAGGGAGATAAGTCTCGTTTGAGTGTGAACTCGGTAAACATCTGTTGGGTGTTGGACTAACACGTTAAACTAAGTCCAGTTGGTTAAGTTGGTGCCCCTGATGATAGGGAAGAGTGGACGTAGGATTGGTTGTCCGAACCACTATAAAATCGTGTGTTCTTTACTGCTTCATGTTCTTACTTGCCATATGCATTGGATTATAAGCAAAACACACACATTGGTTTTAAAAAAAAAAATTGGTAATCACTCTGCCCTCACCCCTTTTTATATGCATTACATGGTATTTCCGCGCACATGGGTTTTCCTAATCAGGACCAACATCACCTATCTGCCGAGCCATCATGACGGATCTGCCAGGTCTCACGCCGATTCAAGAAATCGAGGCGACGATTCACCTCCCCGAGGATGACCATTCGCCTCGGGAATGCTTCCCAAGGTCGACTTGCCACGGGTCGATAAAACAACGAGTCAGGTCAAGGCCCCAATGCGAGCACGCGACCTTGACTTGAGGGGCAATTGATGTGGCAGGAAATAATCCGACCTGGTGAGGCGACTCTCTGTTATGTTTCTGTTAGTTGGAGCGACCTCACTTGGGCTGAGGAGGCCGCAGAGCGACTTGGAAATGTATGAAGGTCGCGGGGCGACTTTGGGAAGTCTGCAGGTCGGAAGCGACTTCAACCCGAAGTCGACGAAGAGATAAACATGAGAAAGATACGGGCAGTTAATGGCACGGATATCACGGGGCATAAGCGAGGCAAGTGTATCCAGACGCAGAAATCGCGGATTGACTAGGGAAACCCTAGCACCGGCGGCTGGAGCCTAAGCAAGCCCGCGAATGAAGCCCATGATGACATGTGACCTAATTCCTTGTCTATAAATATATCATGTACTATTCATTGTAAAGGGAGAGCAATCTTAGAATTTTAGGCAGAAAAAGATAATAAAATATTTCTGGCTTGGACGCCCCCAAATATAGTCTTATTCAAAAGACGAACTGGGTAATCAAATTTGTGCGTTATTGTGGCAACTTCTTCAACACCAACTTGTGTGTTATTGTGGCAAACCTACTGCTACATATGTATCACAAAGATAGATTCTTCAACACCAACTGTTGTGACTCCGTGAGTGGTGGCCGCAATTTCTTTGGGCTGGTGAACACGAAGTTGCTGAGCAAAACATGTTTCCAGGAATGATGAGAAGGATCGAATTCGGAATTGACTCAAAAGCTAAAAGATGAAGCCGAAGGAGAGACTCAAGAAAGAAATGAAGGTCATGCATGAATAAATTTCTCAGCTTAAGTAGCTGAAACTAGTTCTTCTAATTGTAATAATTATGTCATGGCCACCTAATATCATCAAGTTGATATGGGTTGAATCTATGTAAAGGCCCAGACTATACTATGTAATGTCATTTTCCCAATGAAAACTATATATATATATATGTATGTATGTATGTTTTTTCTGTCAAATGGTACTTATAAATATATTACACAATCTCACTAGTAACATAGATTTTTTTTTAAAAAGATTAACCATACAGATTGTGCCCTTCACAAAACACAAACATACATAACATATACTTGGGCTTAATAGTTCAACAATCCCAAAAGACTTCAAATCCACAACAAACCTTAATGATAAATAGTCCAAAAGCACTTCATTAATACTAGATAAGTTCAATACATAATAATTAAGAAAGAGTTTAATACACTTTTGGTCCCATGAGACACGGGCACTCACGATTTTGGTCTCAATATTCGCGACTTTGATCCCAAATTTAAAATTATAAAAATTAATTCTCTCAACTTATAATATATATATATATATATATATATATTAATAATAAATATCACATTCTCATAACTGTCCTTTTTATTTTTACATATAAAACGAACAATATGCACATAAATTTATATTAATTTCCTTTAACAATTTGATTTTCAATATATGTTCACAAAAAAAAAAGTAATAATAATAAAGAATAAATTGAAAAATAAATAAAAAGGGAACATTTATGTCTGATTCAACAAGTTTTTATTTAATTACGATCAAAAGAAAAGTAGGTCTTGCACCATGCAACTCAATGACATTTTTAAAATGTACAACAAATTTTCTTTAAGAAAATTGAACGTTGCAGTGTCTGAACCTTTTAATTTCTTTACTTTTTATTACTTTTTGAAATATGCAATTTGTTAAACTAAACCATTTAATTTCTTTACTTTCCAATGCTTTTATTCAGTTTTCAGGCAAAGGTTTTTGGAATCATAAACTTGTTTCTCTTGCTTATCGATTCTTTAGACATTCTTCCATAGTTTGTAATGGTTATGTCAATAAATGAGAAGAATACATACACCTCTTGGACTTAAAATAATTTGTCATTGTCTAAAATCTAAAGAAGAATCAATTAGTCGCTATCCTGTCCAATTTTCCTCTAATCTTCATCTTATCCTTGAATAGATTCTCTTTATTATGTTAAGTTATTTAATTTGCATAATAGTATAATACATAAAAATTGAGAGCCAGAGTATTTCTACAATAGTAGTTGAACTCCAAATTAGTATTCATCACTGTAGGTCTTAGATTATCCTTGATCCTCATCTTCTAATTTATTTTCTTGAAAAGGTTATGTTCCTATTTTTGTAGAGCTAATGTACATTCATTTATGCAGCAACAAATATTTACATCCTGATAATCAAATGAAAGTATTGCTATATAGTTTCTACCCATAAATAGATTGTACATAAGAGAATAAGATTTAAGGCTAAATATGCAGCAACAAATATTTACATCCTGATAATCAAATAAATATAGTTTCATGGGGACATTATTTTTTTTCTCTTAGGCTAAATATGCGAACTAACTCGAGTGAGGAAAGACAACTGGTCCATCTGAGTTTGAATCACAAATGCTCTCATAACTTTAGCCTTAAATAGATTTAGTCTGATAAGTTTTTTTTATCGTCGATTTAGTCCCAAAATTTTTGACAATGTCCAATTTTAGTCCCAAATCGATCGAAAAACTAAAAACGACATCGTTTCGCCTATTCAATTTGGGGCATTTCGGCGGATGCTGTGATTGAACTGCCATGTGTACTGCCAAGTTTATTTTTAAGTGTGTTTGTCTAATTCTTATCGTCAATTTTATTTTAATTTTATATTTTTATTCATTTTATTTTTTAAAATTTTATGACCAACATTTCAGCTATTAAAAAAATTTAAACGTGACAGTCCTATCACAACATCCTCCAGAAAACCTCAAATTAAAACGATAAAATGACATCATTTTGAGTTTTTCGATAGAAATTGGGATTATAATTGGACATTCTCAAAGTTATTGGGACTAAATCAACGACAAAAAAACTTATGGGACTAAATTTATTTGAGGCCAAAATTATAGAATCAATTGTGATTCAAACTCGGCCCATCTCCTTACCTGTAAAATTTCCATTATAATGACCTACCCTACAATTTCAAGGTACCAAACATCCCCATTTATAAGACCGGTTCATTTACTATCTAGGAAGATAAACGCACCTGACTCATGGATAAATTCTGCAACATATTATTGTAGATTCCGCGATTATGCCAATCCTGGAACTACAGTAATATTTTCTGCATGCAATACGGTGTATCGTTACATTTTTAATCAAGATTCTGTAAAATTTAGAGTAAGAAAATCGATCACCTTAAAGTAAAGTAAATGGGTTTAAGAATAGTTGCAGCTTCCACAGGCAACACATCCATCCAATATTCTCTCGATCACCCTCTCTCAACTCTAAGGTAAGTTGTGATACCCGAACTCCTCACTACTCGTTAGCCAATATATTTCATGCATTTTATATTGTTTACGTGTTAATATGATTTATGTGTTATTTGTGATGCTGCCTCATTTATTTTGCGTTTAAATTATTTTAAGGGTTGCATTATTTGTTGTGCTCATTCGTGATTAGTGGTGAGAAAACTCAAGTATAATTTATTAAGACTCTATTTATATGCGGGTGCACAATGCAAATTGTGTGATTGTTAATGGTATACTTAAATGTATATGCGATGATGATTAGTAACATTGAGTGATTAGAAAATAAATCTGCAAAAAGGTGGTTAATTACTTATACATGTGTCAATATAATGCATAAATGTTAACTAATATATATAGGTTTCTAATAGCCATAATCTATAATATTTATATACCTATATAAATAGAAATAAAATATTATTAATAGTCAATATATATATATATATATATATATATGCGCAATTAATACACATATGTGTTATAGTAGCAACTTAACATTAATAATATTATAATGCAATAAGGATATATAGCTAGTAGTAGTGGTTATATTAATATATATATATATAAAAGGGGGCTGCTTCATAATTTTTTTTTTGAGAAACGAGAGGTTTTATTCATCTGGAAAACCAAGGAATACAAGACTCTCGAAACAAACTAGATCTCCACGACAGCCCAAACAACCGGGATGCTTGGAGGAAAAGAAAAACAAACAGTCCTAAGATAAACACGAAAACATCTGAGCTAATAATAATTGGCCATCAAGTAAAGCACTGAGACTAAAACCATGTTGTCTCGTGATTGCTTGCACGAACCACCATGAATAAACTAATCTCTAAAAAGATAGACAACCAGCACCACAAACAAACTAACAAAACATAAATAAAGAAAACAACAAAACCAACAAAGGAAATCAAACTCCAACCAAAAGGAGGAAGAAAACGTCCAAGGCGCGGAAAAACTCACTCCTGGAATACCAGGGGAGAGCGGAACAACAAAACTAAATCTACAAAAACTGAATAAAAAGGAAAAAAACGAGGATCCAACGAATCGATGTACCAATCGACCACCGTAGCGCCGTTGGGGAAGATCGACCCGTGGATCCAACCCAAAGCTGAAAATCTACCGCGAGCGGACCACGTCAATAGCGAGATCGAGATGAGAGAAAAGGCGGTACAGGGCGCCGACACCGACGATAGAAAGGAAGAACCAAGCAACAAACTTCTGGAATCGGGCTAGAACAGGTAGCGACCAGGCTGGCCGCTGCAGTCGAGGGAATTAAAAGGCGGTGGAAAGGCGGTGGAAAGGCGTTGGAGGTTTTTTACTCGAGTAAGAAAAGTTTTAGAGAGAGAGTAACCAAATACCGCTAGTAATTAGTAAACTTTTCACTGAAGAAACAATAAAATCCGTACCTTCGGGGCTGCTTCATAATTAAGCAAGTATAAGGCGGTGTTGAGGCATCTTATATATCTTAACCTTTTATTCATAGAAAGTATAAAACACACACATAAGTTGGGGGTGCTGGGGAGATTAACCGAAGAAAGAAAAAGGAAAAAAGAAAAAAAAAACGTACAAAGGGAGAATGAGGATCAATTGTAAGGTAACTCTAATACTCTCTTAAATTTCTTTGGTTAGTAGTATAAGGAGATAGCCATATACGCTCACTATATCATTTGATTTCATGTGATACGTAGATTCCCTTTGTATTTAATTGTGTAATTCCTATATTACATTAATTTGAAAATAGTGTGCACCATGATTTGTGGGATTAATATGAAGTATAGAACAATAAATTATTAAATTCATAGTTGGTTCTTAACTTGAATTATAGGATTTAATTTATTCAAGTGATAATTAAAGAAATTAATTGAACTAGAGGAGTTGATGGTTTGATGGTTATAGATCAACCTTTTGGTGATTGATTTACTAAAAGTATTGTTGATTAAATGGTATTAACAGTTTTGTTTAGCAAAAAGTTGAAAAACAATTAGGGAATAAGTATAATAAAAGTTAATAGACTTCTAGTTTAATAAGTTAATACTTTTGAGAGTTATTTATGATTTATTTTTATTAGATTTTATAGAAAGAGGCGATGAAGGGATTTAAAAGTTAGAGTTATCAATGTTTTTGTCGAGGTAAGTAGAAATTCATTTGCAACTATAATACATAAACATAATATTATGTGATTTATTTTTAAATTAAATGTGTTTAATTGATGATACGTGGATGTTACGTGGATTTTGAGATTTGATTGATAATCGGTGATTATCGTGAAAGGAGCTTGTGAGCTCAAGATTTTATGTGAACTGGATGTGTGACTTGTGAGTTAATATGTGCGGCATTGCATTGCATCATGCATGCCATGCATTAACATGAAAGTTGTTTTTACCAAATGATGTGTTTGGCCACTGATTGTACACCGAGGGCGGAAGGGGCGACCTGGGAGAAGCGGTTACCAGGAAAAGCCTGGCGGCTGCCCATCGTAGGCCACCGTCTTTTTGATCACACGAAAGGGGTGACCTGGGAGCTGCGGTAACCAAGAAAAGCCTGACAGCTGCCCAGCGTAGGCCACCGTCTTATATGATTATGTGTGTACTTCCGTGGGGGGACTTCTTGATCGGATAGGGGATCAAGTTTGGTGATGGATCTAACTAGGCCGCTGGAGGGTAGATCCCTGGATTGCACCATTATGGGTCGGCGTGGGGGATGACTTCCTGGTGGACATGAGGGCGCGATGGGGGGGTGTTGGGGAATGAGTCGCACAGATCTATTAGGGGTGAATATTTAAATACAAATTTAATTCATTAATTATTACTAGCATGAATTAATCCTATATTAATTCAAATAATAATTACAACAACATATCATGCATATAAAAAGCCACGTAAAACCTACGAGATACGGAATATACGGGTTTTACGTGAACGTACCTCTCGGGATGGCGTTGACTTGGTCGGACGGACTAACCAAAAACGACTTCCCAAGTATTCCTTAGCCCTTGCTCGACAATCCGGTGGAAGGATACTCATGAACAATTAACAAAAGGAAAAAATAAACTTTGTTGCACCACGATTATGGATTTGCTAATATTTCCAGCACATGGAATTGTACTTGGGAATGAACTAATCATCCCCTATTTATAGGAGAGGAGGGGGACGAAAATTTAGTGATATTTCAATGTGGGAAAAGACTTTTCTTGGTCACCAAGAATCTTGAATATATCTCTTATATTCTTTTTCCCATAATTAAAATATTCCACAAAAATCCCACCTCCTCTATTATGGCATAATTTTTGAAAAAATAGTGTGCAAGAATCCAAGATTTGGATCTTCTTGAATTTATGAGATATTCTTGTATTTCAAGAAATACATATCTTCCATAATATCTTTTCAAGAAAATCAAGAAAATCTTTCTTGCCCCCTCTATTTTCCAAAAAAATTTGAAAATATCACTATGTATAACCAAGTGGGAGATTTCTTGAATTTAATGAGATAATCTTGTATTCCAAGAATACATATCTTCATTCCATAACAAAATTCAAAGAAAATCTTTCTCCCTCTTATATCCATAATTTTCGAAAAAAAATAGAGGAAATATAAGCAACAATATTTATTTTATTTTAATCACCTTTTCAGTTATTGGACTATATGTTGGGCTACTCAGGGGGCCTTTAGGAGAATTAAGATTGGACCTTCTAATGGATCTTGAATATCTAATATTGAGCCACAATATAATTCAAGCCCATAAATATTAATTAATCCCACTACATAATTAATATTGCACTATCCATCTTAACCCATATTACGATCAATATGGCTCCGGTCATTATTTTCCGTGTTTAAGATCATCTAGCCCATTAATTAATTCAAGCCCTTTGAAATAGCTTTCCGTTAATTAATATCTTTTGTCCTTGGTTAGGAACGGTTCAACATTATTATCCATACTAGGAAACTAATTCCACTTGCAAGATTTGGTATGATAAAACTTATGAACCTCCCAAGGGGGCAAATCAAGCAAGCGTGCTTGCACACGATTCTTCGTATTAAATCTTAGCAATCACATGTGACCAATAATATTGCCCAAGATAAAAAGTATTGAATCTCTCTCTGATTCGCTACCCATGATAAGTCAAAGCAATAGTTACCAATCCCACGTGATCCTATTTAAGGGACGAAGGTTAAGAAACAACGAACCACTGAGGTCTAATTCTTCCTTGTTCAGTTCTGAAGAATTTATCCTCCTGTAGGTCCTATTCAGCGCATCAGTCATGCACTAGTGTAATCTCTTGGTCAAGACAAACCAATCTGAGCCTTACACCTCAACCTTTCGCGATGGTTGTTCATTTCCATCTAGGTCGTGAATTGCGTACTTTTAGTTACAAGGGACTGTTAATTTAATCTTCTGTGATCTGGTATCACTAAATTAACTACAGTGTAACACGTACGATTTATTGAACAGTTATGCAGTAAATATATATAACATTCAATCATATTTAAAGCATCAGTGATAAACAATTTATTTCAGTAAATAAGTCTGGAAATTCAGTTTCGATTATACAAAGTAAAAGCATACTTTTCAGTATAATCCCAACAGGGGGACCCTTGATGGGCCATAGGAGGATGGGGCCCCACGTCGGGATCATACTTATGTGGCCACTTGATTATTAATATATTGATTGAGTTATGCCGATGTACGTATAATAGTGAGTCTGGGGCCCTGCGAGTGTTTCATAAATAAATTGGTGATTTTAAAAGAGAGTGCATGGGGAGGATTTTGAAAGATTCAAATCATCATGCATAATTCTACTTACTGAGATTTATGTGTCTCACCTAATTTATGCATTGTAGGTAATTCTGATGGGATGTGATGAGCTGGCCTTACTACACAAGCTGTAAAGCTCCTGCAGATTATAGTGGTTGTGTACATAGATGACGACCTGTTGGGCATACCGTGGACTTATACCTTAAATTGTGTTACATAAATTTCTGTATATTCCTTATCAAGTATTTGAAGTGTTCAAGTGATTCATCCTTCAGTTAACCGTTTGAAAAAAAAAAGTCGCACGTGCGCATGAGTCGGTTCTTGTAAAATTATTTCAGACCCGCGTCATGTCGAGTTAATAGATATTGGTCGTGTCATAGTGGTATCAGAGTACGGTTTGCATCCTGTAGACTGTCTATGTACACGAGCTCAAAACTTGGGAAACCCAGTCAGTAAGTTTTATGTTAAACAATGTGACATGTATTTATTATATGAATAAAAGTAATTCGAACTTCTTTATGGTAGAATTTTGTCACTATTGTAACAATGTTATGATTAGACTAAATATATAATATTATTGTAGATAGGAAGCAATAATGTTTGTAGAACTCGTGAGTTTTGATAACAAATGCAAGTTTAGCTTTGCTATCGAACAAATATTGGGTATTAGCATTGGAATTCAATAGTGTATAACTGATACGTGAATAACAGTTTAATGCGCTTTCCCTGGGTTACTTTGATATCTTGCTACCATGTCTACGGCAAAGCAGATATTCGGTCTCGTACACAGCAATGCATACATAAGGTTTCCGACAGCCGAAGCACAAGGAATACCTTTCATGTCATCTATCTCCTTTTCGTCTTAGGGAACATTTTCTTGGATAGATGGATTCCAAGTCTGAAAGGTACGAATCCTTTCTTGGAATCTTGCATGCTGAATCGTTTCAAAACCAGTGTCTATGTATGAAACTTGCGATAACCCGACCATCCTTTTCTTGTGATCTTGATCCCAAGGATGTGTCCGGTTTTCCCTAAGTCTTTCATATCAAACTGTTTTGAAAAACATGCCCTTACGCCCCGATCACACCTTCACATCGTTCCCGATGATCACAATGTGATCTACGTACAGTACTAAGAATACCAATGCAGTTTCGACACGCTTTTTATACACACAACTTTCAAACTCGTTTTGATCAAACCCATAAGACTTCATAACATGATCAAAACATTGGTTCCAAGCTCTGGATGCCTGTTTGAGTCCGTAAATGGACCTCTTGAGCTTACAAACTGGGTGTTCTTGGCCTGTTTCAATGAAAACTAGGGGTTGTTGCATATAGATCTCTTTATCAAGACTTTCGTTAAGGAAAACTGTCTCGACATCCATTTGCGATTTCAACGTAAAATGCGCAAAGAATCGATAAGAGAATACGGATGGACTTAAGATGGCTACGAGGCGAAAAAAGTTTCCTCATAATCAATCCCTTTCTTTTACGAGTATAACCTTTCGCCATTAGTCTTGCTTTAAATGGTTTCAACCTTCCCGTCCAATCCTCTTTTCCTCTTATATACCCACTTGCATCTAATGGGTTTGACCCTATTAAGTGGTTCGACTAGCTCCCACACTCTATTATGAAACATAGAACCCACTTCGCTTTCATTTCTTTGCCAAGAAAGCGCATCCTAATCTTGGAGTGCCTCGTCATATGTCCATGGGTGCGATTCCGGGAATCAAGTCCGAGGACTCTCCTATTCCCATGAATCTCTCGGGTCGCCTAACAACCCTCCCACTATAACGAGGCTCGGTTGTGCCAGAAAACGTATCGTTTGGTATATCATCTAGTCTGATAAGATCGGCCTTTGAGGTTTGCCCTCTAAGCTCATTTAAGGTAATCTCACTTCTGGGTTTTCTTTGGTTCTATAGTTTTCTTCCAAAATCTAAAATGGGTGCGGATGTCCACCTTTTGATCTTCGGAACTATAGAACATTCACCCTTTTGTTCCCTCGGGGTATCTTACAAAACGACCTTAATTCGATCGAGGATCCAATTTACGGTTTCCTTGTCCAACACGAGGGCGGACACCCCAAAGTTCTCATGTGTATCATACTAGACTTGCGCTGGGTCCACAATTCTTTGGGGTTCTGGGAACTGATTTGGATAGCACCAAGTTCAGAATGTAAGTCGTTGTTTTCCAAGGCATGACCCCAGAACGACTCGGGAAGATCCGTATAACTCATCATTGATCTAACCATTTCCAAAAGAATTATGTTTCTTTGCTCTGCAACCCCGATTTTGGTGAGGGTTAAGGTGCATTGAAATTTGGGATACAATCCCTTCATCGATAAGCAGTTCAAAAACTCATCATTTGAGGTATTCGCCCTCACGATCGGATCGTAGAGATCGGATACGTTTTTCCATATGATTCTCTGTTTGATCCTTAAATTCTTTAGAATTTCTCAAAGGACTCAGATTCATGCTTCATAAGGAAAATGTACCTTGAGTAATCATCAATAAAATTACTCATAACCTCCTCTTGCTTTGGTTAACATGGAACTACGTACATCTATGTGAACGATCTCTAACACTTCTATAGCCCCATTCCCCTTGGCTTCAAATGCCATCTTGGTCATATCACCCTCCAAACATGATTCGCAGGTTGGAATCGGTTCAACTTGGAGAAGCCCTAGTGAACCGTCTCTTACCAACCTTTAGATCCTCTTTGGATTTATATGACCCAATTTATAGATGCTAAAGAAGTGTCTCGTTCACGTCTGATGAACGCTTTCTTTTCTCGGAAACAGTTGATGTGTTATAGGATACATTTCGTGAGTGGTGTGCATAGTTAATTGTATAGAGATCATTCAACAACGTTCCATGACAGATAAATTTATCAAAAATTAAATTTGGTAACAACTTTATTAAAAAGTAACCAAAATATCCATCATAAAAGTTTAGAAACTGAAAATGAATTCTTTCTAAAAATCCGGAACGTAAAGAATATCTTAAAAATTAAAACACTGTCTTCAAAAGACAGGTGCACTTCTCCCACTGCTTCAGCTGCCACTCTCATAGCATCGCCCAGTGTGATGAGGACCTCACTCCCACTAAGTTGCCGGGTCCACTTGAACACCTGTAATGTGAAACAAACATGATTAGTGGATCCCGTATCCACCACCCACAAAATGGGAGGCATACGCCGCTAAACAAGTTTCAACAACTAGTGCGTGAGAATTACCTTTCTTTCCATCCCTCTTAGGTCTGGAACAGGCTGACCTCCAATGTCCTTTCTCACCTTGAGGTTGAAGCACTTCCCCTTAGCTGGCTTGTTCACTCCACCACCTTTCTTCACCTTATCTTTGCCATTGGCAACACTTGAGTTCACTTGCTTGTGGCCTTTGTTCCTTTTCTTGTTCTTACCACCCCTTGGTCTAGAAGAAGAAGAAGGTCCATTTGCCACCAAGGCTTGGCTTTTTTCGCCCCTAATATCGCCTCTCTGCCGAGACTAAAGCTTTGCAAAGATCGGGCATCGAGAACTTCGATTATTCATCCGGTAGTTCAACTTTGAATTGTTCAAAACTTTTCGGTGAGAGAATGGAGCACTAAATCGATTTGGGTCTCGATATCGTATTGCCGCCAAGTACCTCAAGTTTATTAAGGTGAGCCATCATCGGAGAACGTGCTCCCTTTACAGGCGTTCCTCCACCATTTTCATAGAGAGCAAGTCCTCATGGTGATCTAACGAGCCACACGGTTACGATGTTGAAACATCGCTTTAAGACTAGTCATGATTTCCGTGGGCGGTCTCAACGTTCGGTGTTGGTGTTGCAACACACATCGACATAAAGCCAAGATGGTACACTTAGCCATTTCGTTAGACCGCTCGGTCAAGATACTCTTTCTTAACCGTTTTAGTGGACTCATCGATGGTTTATCCGGTTTAGGTGTGGTCGAACCCGTTATGGCTTTGTGCAGTGACGACAATAGTGAGTTTTCGATTCCAATCAACAAAATTTTCTCCAGTGAGCAAATTGTCTTTCAGTATATTGAACAGTGGATTAAAAGGTTGTGACATGATGAACTGAAATAAACAATAATATGCATAAGCACAAAATTATCACAAAGTTTGATCACATGCATCATATTAAAATCTCAAAAAAAAATATGAACATGCATCAGCCAACATCTCAAAACAGTTTAAATAAGCCACGTGGGGTGGGTCATTATTTAAACACATTCAAGCAGGTTACAAACAAGAACAGTTACAAACCTTTAATATCCAGATTAATAGTTGGCTCCCACTTGACCAATATAAAATTGACAGGGACTTCGGGGAAGTATATGCATATCAATTTTATACCTAAGTAATAACCATGATTAAATACAGGATTACTATTTCGCTTTGATCGAGCCTCGTGGGGAGGGTCATCGTCGCCACTAGTAATAACCCACAATCATCCTTTCGGAATTCATTCATGTGAAACCTATCTTTTGACCGTCCCGTGGGGGGAATTTCTCCAAAAGAATTCACAAATAAATAAATCATGGAGGTCAAAATTAATTCAATTTTATTATCCAGAATAAAATTGTCAATTAATTATTTAAACATACTTAGTAATTTTGAAGTTGAGATTTTTCAATTTGGCAACCCTCATGCAAACACATTTAAACAAATTAAATAAAGCATAAGATAGCACAAATAAATCAAGCATAACAGAAAAATAAACATATTGGGCACAAATTATCCAATTGTCATGGTTTGATTTTTCTTGGCTTGATCTTGAAGAAACACGTCTCGAATTTCTCCCACTCGTTCGTCTCGAAAAATACTTCGTCTCGAACCGCCACGCCAAGCGGCTTCATGATCGGGATGCACGCCAAGATCCCGGCCTAGCCGCTGCTTTAGGCGACCTCTCGGCACCGTCTGGCGAGCCCACGCCCGGCGCCTCGCTTGCGCCTCTCGGCATTGTCGGCGAATGTTCGGCGATCCTCGGCAGCAGCGTCAGCAGCGCGATCAACATCCTTCGCCATTTTCCTCCCATTCTCCCGCGTCTCGCGCGTAGCGCCCAGCCAGCGTCCGCCCGGCCTGGAACGCACCCGCCCGCCCGCCGGCCTGTCCATCCTGCAGCTTTCGGCCCGCTGGCCTCGCCCTACGCCCGTGTGTGCGGCGGCGCCCGGCCCCTACGCTCCCCGGATTTTCGTCCTTTAATTCTTCATCTCTTCGATTTCCCGATCGATTTACAATTTATTTACAAAAAATAAATAAACCTAGATCTGAACTAGTCTATTACATTGATCAAATCAAACAAATCCTAGTCTACTCGTGGATTTTCTCACGAGGCAAAAACAAATCAAACGAATCGAATTAAAAAACCCGGATTTATATGCATGCAAAATAAAACATTAAAATCCATGACAATTGGATACCGCAAAATAGATCTAACAGTTCTACTATCCAATTTCAAATTTAATGTTCGTGAATTAAATTACAATTTAAAAATTGAGCAAAACAAAGTGGCTCGATACGATTGTTGGGGAATGAGGAGACGACGATCTATTCGGGGTGAATATTTAAATACAAATTTAATTCATTAATTATTACTAGCATGAATTAATCCTATATTAATTCAAATAATAATTACAACAACATATCATGCATATAAAAAGCCACGTAAAACCCACATCACGGAATCTACGGGTTTACGTGAACGTGCCTCTAGGGATGGCGGTGACTTGATCCGGACGGACTAACCAAAAGGACTTCCCAAGTATTCCCTTAGCCCTTGCTCGACAATCCGGTGGAAGGATACTGAACAATTAACAAAAGGAAAAAATAAACTTTGTTGCACTGCGTATGTGGATTTGCTAATATTTCCAAAGCACATGGAATTGTACTTGGGAATGAACTAATCATCCCCTATTTATAGGAGAGGAGGGGGACAAAAATTTAGTGATATTTCAATGTGGGAGAAGACTTTTCTTGGTCACCAAGAAATCTTGAATATATCTCCTATATTCTTTTTCCCATAATTAAAATATTCCACAAAAATCCCACCTCCTCTATTATTGCATAATTTTTCAAAAAAAAATAGTGTGCAAGAATCCAAGATTTGGATCTTCTTGAATTTTTATGAGATATTCTTGTATTTCAAGAAATACATATCTTCCATAATATCTTTTCAAGAAAATCAAGAAAATCTTTCTTGACCTCTATTTTTTCCAAAAAATTTAAAAAAATATCACTATGTATAACCAAGTGGGAGATTTCTTGAATTTAATGAGATAATCTTGTATTCCAAGAATACATATCTTCATTCCATAACAAAATTCAAAGAAAATCTTTCTCCCTCTTTTATCCATAATTTTCGAAAAAATTAGAGGAAATATAAGCAACAATATTTATTTTATTTTAATCACCTTTTTAGTTATTGGACTATATGTTGGGCTACTCAGAGGGCCTTTAGGAGAATTAAGATTGGACCTTCTAATGATCTTGAATATCTAATATTGAGCCACAATATAATTCAAGCCCATAAATATTAATTAATCCCACTACATAATTAATATTGCACTATCCATCTTAACCCATATTCTGGTCAATATGGCTCCGGTCATTATTTCCGTGTTTAAGATCATCTAGCCCATTAATTAATTCAAGCCCTTTGAAATAGCTTTCCAAGTTAATTAATATCTTTTGTCCTTAATTAGGAAGCGGTTCAACATTATTATCCATACCGGAAACTAATTCCACTTGCAAGATTTGGTATGATAAAACTTATGAACCTCTGTTGGGAAATTTATAGTTTTGATGAAAGTTCCAACAACACTTGTAATAGGACCAGTCAGACCTGTTAGCTGACTGATGTTTATATTACTGCATAGGAGACCGATTGATAATTCTTGTATAGAACAACCGATGTAATAGATAGGTCACATATTGAGGGGGAACTCAATATGTATAGGTCGATCGAAGACTCAAAGAACAAGTCGATATCCGGGGCCGAACGCTAGAAAAGAACGAAGATCGATTGATCGATCCAATCGAGATATCTCAAATTTGAAGTCATGAAGCTCAAACTCGAGGATACTCAAGATCGGATGACTTCGGATGATCGGACGAAAGACCTACATCGCGGGATCCGCTAGTTGAAGCTAAGTCAACCGCATCGAAGACTCTATCAGTAGATCGATCGATTCAGATCGATCAAAGTCGACTCACCGGTGAAATCGATGTTTCACCTAATCATATCGTCTATGATCCGAACAAGAAGAATGTCAAGCTTAGTTGGAAGAACAAAGACCGAAAAAGTAAGTCTGCTATCCAATAAGAACAAGACACGTATGATCGGAGCCGGCAATTGCGGGATTTGATTTTACCTCTCTATAACGGCTACAAAGTACAAATTCACGCTTTCGGCCATGCCGTTCTCGGCTAGTCACATAAAGCTGCAAGTCTACAAAATATAGCCTGAAGTTCAAATTGCTCTCCAACGGCTCTTTGATTTCAAGGTCTATATATATGGGATTACACTTTAGAGTGAAACATGAAAATAACAAAACTAAAAATTTGAACAATCAAGAAGCTCAAGCTAATTTTGATTTCGCACAAGAACACGATCAAGAAGAATATTTTTATTAAGTGTTCATCCCATAAGTTCTTAGCATAGAAATCTTTTCATCTAGCTGATTAGGCTACTTATACGCAAGAAAAGATTTCATAGTTGGAACCTCAACAATCTTACCCAAACCCCCAAGTTAGGTTAAGTTGTTTAGCAAGATTTCAGACTAGGGTTTTTAGTTCTGATTTCTGGGATCGGTTGAGTGTGAACTCTTTAAACATCTAGTTGGTGTCTTGTGTTGGACATACACAAAAACAAAGTCCGAGTTGGTTAAGTCGGTGCCCTTTTGATAGGGGGAAGAGTGGACGTAGGGACCGGTTTGTCCGAACCACTATAAATCTTGTGTGCCACTCTTCGCTTTGATTAACTGTTCACATAATCGCACATAACCTTTTAAAGCGCATACATATTCCAAGTTGAGATCACCTAGCACCAAGCTTCGACCGATCATACATGACACTTGACCAACCGATTAAAAGATTAACCTTGGAATTTGATTTATCAAAACCGGTTTTTCACACGGGTATAACTTAAGCTTCCGTGACACATCGCTTAAACCGATAGTTACCAAAACCGATCCGCTTCAGCGATCAAGAAGTTGGTTATCACCCAAATCGATTCATTCGACTCTGGACAAAGTTAATCGCCTCACACCGATCAAGACGAAAAGTTTTTCGTAAGTCTATTCACCCCTCCCTCTAGACTTATGCCCTCACTAAACCCGTTCGGGACCTACAAGTGGTATCGAGTGTTGGTTCTCTGCACTAATCGACTGCGGTATCATCGATTCTTGAGGAAGAAGAATCTTTGTGGTCAATCGAATCGATCTTGAAAAACCGTTTTTAAAACTCATTCATTTTCCAAAATCACTCAAAGCATGGATAACACCTCGGTATGTATCATGATGCCGAAGTTCTCAATCGATGAGTATGCAGATTGGGCCATATATATGTCCAACCATCTAGGCTCGTCGATTGGGAGAATGATGGAAGTCATCGAAAGAGGACCCATCATCATTTATTACGACAACCCAAATAATCGGAGGAGATCTGAGACTTTGCCCCGGGAAGTCTTATGCGAAAAAAAGCCCGGCCTTGATGGATGCGAAGAGAGGAAGCGCATACTCTAGATACTATTGCACGGCATATTATCATGAAAAAAATGGATAAGGTCATCAAAGAAAAGATTAAGTATCTCAAATCTGCGAAAGCAATGTGGGATACTCTGGCTGAAATATGCGAGGGAAATGAACAAATAAAAGACAGCCGTCTACAAGCCGAACTGGTGAAGTTCGAGAAACTGAAGATGCTGCCCAACGAAACCATCAACGAACTCGATGGAAGAATTACAATGTCCATAAACAAGCTTCGAGAACTTGGTAGAGAGATGTCTGATAAAGATATCAACTACAAAATTCTAAGGTCTCTCACCAAGAAGTGGGATATGAAGGTCACGTTGATCAAGGATTGCCAAGACATCTCAAAAATGAAGCCAAGCAGCTTGTTCTTGAGCCTTAAAGCTCACGAGTTCGATTTGATTGAGAGAGGACAAGCGGATGAAGATGAGGTGCCCGCTGAAGCCTCAACTTCAAAATCAGTTGCTTTTAAGGCAACCAGCAGCAGAACGAAGGCCAACGAACCTGTTGGGAATATAGTGAGTCAGGCAGAACAGATCGCTCTGCTTACCAGAAAGCTTGAGAAATCAAACGTCCAACTTGGTAAGTATCGAATATTCTATAAGGACTATCAACATAGCCGAGGACGAGATAGGAGATCAGCCAATAGATCTCCAGAAAGAACCAGATCTGATGATCGAAGGGATCACAGAGACGAAAGGAAAAGAGATAGTCAGACGGAGGAAGGAAGAGATAACCAATCAGATAGAAGAAGCTCAGATTACTATCAGAAAGGGAAATCACCTGATAGGTCATACAGATGGAGTGATTCACCTGGAAGGAAAGGAACGGTGGATCAAGGAGCGTGCTTCAACTGTGAGAAGCCAGGTCACTATAGCGCAGACCGCCTGGACGGACGCCAAGAGAAAGGGAAAGAAAAGAGGAACGAGAAGAGAGCAACGTTATAAAGACAGAAGAGCCATGGTTGCCGAGCACGTCGTGAATCGACGATTCCTATCGCCCTCCGAGGACTCTGGATACTCCTCTCAGAGAAGACTTCACTTTGTCAGAAGATCTTTATTGACCGATGAAAATGAAGATCGATATTCTCTTGAGACGATGATGAGATCTGCACGATGGCGTGGAGGACCAATATGAGGTAACCTCCAAACCGCTTCGTTCGCTTCTACACCGCTATCATTAGCACACTCTTTGGGAGATCGACTGCGACTCTACTCGAGCAATTGCTTGAGGATCTCTCCAATGCAAGAGACACTTATGCTATAGTGGAAGTTTGAAAATGATAAAAGTCGAGGACCGTAAATAATCGACTTTGCTAAAGAAAATGATCTATGTAAAGCCTCCGAACTTAGATCAATTTGAAATTTGCTCGAAGGCAACCGAGGAATTTAAAATTCTCGAAGTTAAAGTTTCGATCGGGAGAAGCGGATCAAAGATCACCGGCGATTAACAAAACAAAGAAGTCGATGACTTCAAAATCCTACAAGCAAAATTCGATGAGTTGTTCCAAAAGCATGAAAGTCTAAAATCATCATCGAGGATAATCTGCGAAGAAAATGGAGGTTTTATCAAAATCATCTAAAACCGTTCAAGACATGAACGCCTATTTTCGAACAACGATTAATAAGAAGGGACTTGGCTATGACAACCCTTCCACATCCTCAAAAGTCCCTACCGATTCATCTCAAAAAGGTGTATTCGGACGAGTTTAAACAAAGATACATCAAAAGCCAAATATGTATCTAATAAGGAAAAGGACCATTGAGGTAAAGGCGGTGCCTAAACCGTGGGGGAACATAAATGGACCCCAACCGGTAAAGCATCACCGAGAAATCAATGAAGAACCGGTTCCCGAAGAAACCTCAACCTAATCAACGGATCGGGAATCGAGAAAAGACAACCTGTAAAAGGGAAGTACAATCTGAGACCCAATCAAGGTCAGCTGCCTAATAAGCATGCTTGTAAACTAAAAAAACCACCTATGCCTAAAAGATATGAATCTTTTAATGGTAGCAATCGTACCTACCCTATAATCGAGAAATCTAGGGTTTCAAGACCGAACCGCCTTTGGATAAGAAGAAGACAAACGTAAAAGGAAAATCCCAAATCTTCTAATTCATCCAAGGTTCACACTAATAATCATACAAAGCAGAAAGCATATAAAGAGATGTATGATTATGTTGACAGTATGGGAGACAAATCAGGCCTTTCGATCCGACCGATCACAATAGAAGTGCTCTGTTTGTATGGATTCCCAAAACTAATCCTAACCCTCGGGACCCAATCCAAAAAGGGTACCTAAAGCCCGATCGATTGCGAGGTTGGCGTGGGTTTGGCCAACAAAGGAGGTGTGCAATCAACTATCCGGGTACATCGATAGTGGATGCTCAAGGCACATGATTTGGAAGCAAACATCTCCTCGGCTCTTACATAGAATGAGAAAGGCCGCGTGTACTCTTCGGTGATGATAACTTTTATACCAAAGGGCTATACCTTAGAGAATGACGATGTACAAATAATCGGAGTCTCGTATGTCGAAGGTCTAAAGCACAACCTATTATCGGGTTTCACATTTCTGCGACATAAGGATTCAAAGGTGTTGAGTTCTCGATCGATCAATGCACTAACAAGAATCGAGCCACTCAATGATTTTGCTAATCGGGTTCAAGGAAAGGGACGATCTACGGTGATTGGAGGAACAGTTGCCCAAGAAATGCATGCCTAATTGTCAAGAGTTCCAAAAGTAGCGGTTGGCTCGCACAAAAGAATGAGCCATCCGAACTTTAAAACTCTTAACAAAATAAGCAAGGATGTCTCTAGTAGAAGGACTTCGAATGAAGTATTTTCAAAGGATCGGACATATCTTGCATGTCGAAGGAAAGGAAAAACAGGTCAAAGCTTCATTCAAGGGAATTCGGACCGGCATCCAATGAGAAATCTTGCGCAAATGCTTCATATGGATCTATTCGGACCCGATTACACGGTCGGTCTCAATCGGACGCAAATATACTCTAGTAATCGTGGATGATTATTCCAAGTTTTACGGGTTATATTCTTACACAAGAAGAATGAGGCGACTATGAAGATACCCGAAATTTGCTAAAAACGATTACAAAATGAGAAGGGTGTCGATTGTAGTAAAAATCGGATCGAGATAAAGGTACAAATTTACGAACTCTTTTATTCTCGATTTTTTGCTCTAAGTTTGGTATACAGCATGAAACATCAGCTGCGAGGACGCCTCAACAAAATGGAGTAGCTGAACGGAGGAACAAAACTCTCAAAGAAGCTGCTCGCACAATGTTAGCTGAACATGCGATACCAAGCCGTTTCTGGGCAGAAGCAATCAACACCGCATGCCATACTCAGAACAGATGTCTTCTGACTAAGGCTCACTACAAAACACCCTATGAACTGTGGAAGGACAGAAAACCCCGTGTCTCTTACTTCCATGTTTTTGGGTGTAAGTGCTTCATACACAACAATGGGAAGAGTCAGTTGAAGACTTTTGAGGCCAAGTCAGATGAGGGTATATTTCTAGGATATTCCTCATCTAGCAAGGCTTTCGTGGTTCATGAGATTTAACCCTACTTGTGGAAGAAACACCCCATGTAGTCTTTGATGAAGCATCTTTCGATCAAGAGAAATCTACTACGAGAACAAGATGTACACGATCAACAAGAACGATGTTAGGAAAATGGATCGCCTAACGATCAAGAAAAAGAATCGTAAACGTAACAATATACATTCCAGATCTAGCTGATTCACCAGATTATTCAGATCCCAAGGTACGAAAAACTGTCGATGAAGAAGCTGATACAGCTGAGACAGTATCAACTGAACCATCCGGTTCAGGGGGAACATCTGAAGTTCCCACGAACAGACATCAGCACATGATGAGTCCAACATCAGCTGAGACTTGTTCTTATCAAGTGGATCATAACTCTGCACCACTCCCAATCGCTAGTAATGAAATTTTATCAGAAACGGACGATGTTCTCCAAAACGCAAATCGCGAAGGATGACGGATAACCGGTCATCCAACTCGATCGATATCGGAGACCCATCCGATAAAGTTAAAACTAGATATCGTTGGTGAAAGTGCCATGTATTGTTGTTATCCGGGCCATGAAGGAACCAACAACAATAGAGGACGCTCTACAAGACGCAAGTCGGATTCTAGCCATGCAGGAAGAGTCTGAAACGATCGACATAAATCAAGTTTGGGAACTGGTAGACAGACCAAGTCATCAAGACGTTATTGGCACGAAGTGGGTATTCAAGAACAAGAGAGATGAGAAAAACGTCATCACCAGAAATAAGGCAAGACTTGTTGCTAAGGGGTATTCACAATCAGAAGGAATTGATTATGATGAGACCTTTGCACCCGATCGCCGCTTTAAAGCCATTAAATTTATTTTTCTCGCATATGCTTCCCACAAAGGGTTCATCGTGTGTATCGATGGACGTAAAGAGTGCTTTCTTAAGCGGGGTACTAGCAGAGGAAGTTTATGTCGAACAACCTCCGTGCTTTGAAAAGGGCAACCAAGTGTACCGATTTAAGAAAAAGCTCTCTATGGTTCGAAACAAGCTCCTCGAGCTTGGTATGATACACTCTCTCGGTTCTTGATCAATAGTGGGTTCACTAAAGGAATAAATGGGACGTAACCTTATTCGAATAGAAGATGGAAAAGATATTACGATGGTTCAGGATCACGTGGGCGACATCATCTTCGGATCTCCTAACAAGAGTCTATGTGAAAGATTCAAAGAACCGATGCAAGGGAAATTCGAGATGTCCATGATGGGTCGGATGAATTACTTTTACGGGTCTTCAAGTGAAAGCAAAGTGCGAATGAATATTCATCTCGCCAAGCAAAAGTACACTAGGAATTTATTGGCTAAGTTTGGAGTTCAAAATTGTAAGGAAGCCAAAATTCCTATGATGACCGGATTCAAGATGGATCGAGATGAGGATGGTCGGAAAAACAAATCGAAGGAATATAGGGCTCTCATTGGATCTCTACTATACCGACCGCCGCCAGACCGAGATATAACCTTCGCATGAGGGTGTATGTGCGATTTCGTGCAAATCCAATGATAAGCCACCTAGAAGCGACTAAGCGGATTCTTAAGTATCTGAAGGGACGGTAAATCTTGGTTTATTTTACCCATCGATGATAATCTAGAGCTTAGTGGGTATTTCGATTTCGATTATGGAGGTTTCAAGATTGACAGAAGTCAACCTCGGGAACATGTCGATTTTAGGAAGTAAACCGATCTCGTGGTTTTCAAAGAAGGAGACATCGATAAGCGACATCTACTATTGAAGCGGGATATATGGTCTGCGCAGAAGTCGTTGTTCCCAATCGCTTCCGCTTAGTCGATGGTGAGGGATTATAACATTGTAGCTAAGAATGTACCTATATTTTCGTGATGCGATAATAGTGTTATTGCAATCACTCGTAATCTCGTTCTACATACAAGATGCAAGAATGTGGATGTCGACACCATTTTATAAGAGATCATGTTGAAAAGAAGAATATCGAATGGAAAAGATTCACCGATTCGAAAAGTCGATATTCTAACCAAGCCACTACCGAGATCGATTTAGAGAATTGTGCAATGAGCTAGGACTTCGGATCTTGGAGAAAAAGCACCTAAAATGCTTGATGGATTGTTCTCGAGAACCGGTGGTTAAGAGACTAACCAAAGTTGAAAGGAATCGATTGAGTTTGGTATCTCAACCGATCGGTAAGATCGATCAAGGAAATGATGTGAGAAATCGATCAGATCTACAGGATTATCAGGATTAAAGGAACTGATCAGATTTAAGGTTTATCAGATTAAAGGAAACGCTCATTTTAAAAGGAATATCTGATTAAATCAGTTGGGTTATTTTACATCTTTATGAGTCGATTAAGCTGATATTCAAACAAGCAAGATTTACAAGTGATATTCACAAGATTAAAGCTTAAAATCGCATAAAGATCTGTGAATTTTACACAACAATGGAATAATAGAACTTTTCATTGATAAAGACCCGAAGGTCAGGTTACATTACAAGATACAAGTACAAAGGACCCGGAGGTCAATACATAAGTGATAACCCAAAACCCTAAACCTATAACCCTAAACCCTCATCCTAACCCAAGTGGAGCAGGGAGAGAGAGAGATTTTAAATCTGATGCTCTCATTTTCCCCCACTTAACAAGGGTGAGAGAGGCTTTTAAAGAAAAGAATATATCAAAGGTATTTCCGCAGAGGTCAAGATCAAGAAAAATGGAGCGACAAATGACCTTGATAGGATTTTTTAAGCCGGAGCCCTAAGAAAGAGTCGATTGGGCTCTCCAATTAAATGGTGAGGTGATATACGAAGATCAGTTGTTGACTGATCAAGATCGCATATCAAACTCACGTTCATTTTCAGACTAAGTCTGTTGATGGTAGTTACGTCATAACGATAGACACACAAGGTGCATACGGTTAGGAGAAGTGTCTTCTCAGTTGCAACAGCAGGCCCGCCTCCATGGTGGTAGAGAAGCTTTGCAACAATTGTATGTGAAATCTTTGACGATAACGAAAACAACAATAAGGGAATAAAGGGTTGATTTGAGAAGTGAAATCAATCGAAAAAGGGGTAAAGATATTTAGGAATTTTAACCGGAAATAAGGGTTCACCAGGATACATGATTTTACAAAGAAAATAAGTATGGTGAATGGGTTATGTTGTGTAAAACAATTGGTCCAATTTATAGAGGCCAAGCAAGGGTGCAAATGCAAATTCAAGTTTTCAAAACCTTTTAGAGAAATCTGCACCAAAAGGACAGCGTGTAGGAATCACGATCGATAATTGGATAAATTTATTTACGGATTGACATATCGAAAGATTCAGACGATAATTACGCATGTCAAATCGCGCCAACTTAGGGAATAGAGACTACTATTCTAGACTAAGTTTTGGCGGTAACACTTATTCCAAGAATTGACTTGATCTGAGAAGAATCAGATTAGGTCAATCAAAATCGATACATTCGGGTCGATCGGATGAGGAAGATCAGCTGAGCTTAAAACCACAAAAATCAGATGCATCAGTCTATGGGAAAAATAGAAATATCAGTTGAAGGGGGAACTTCAACTGATAAAGGAGGATCAGAAGGGAAATCAGACGTATTCAAGGAAGATCAGTTGAGCTCGAAACCTCAACAAATCAGATGCAAGTGAAGAAGATCAGTTAAAAGGATCAGTTGGGAAATTTTAAGGCTTAGGCAGAATACTAAGATCAACAAGTGAAATCAACATGGACAAGTAGTATTGACTGATTACAATATCACCAACCAGACACGCTTTTTCTTTTCTCTTGTTCTTTGCTTATTTATCGGATCTTATCGGATATTATTTGCCCTTTATGCACCCATTATCCGCGGTGATGTATTCTCTGCAAATCATTTAATGCGACGTGGGGTACATGTATTAACCGCTATTAAACGTGCTTTTTAAATCCAAAAGTTTTTTTCAGACGCATTTTTTCCGACCCTACGATCAAAAAAACCGCTTAATCTGAGAGCGTTTAATCTTTTCAAACGGTTGATCTTCAAAATCGTGTCTTCTTTCTTCCCTCCTCGTCTTTATAAAGTTCATCAAAAACGATCCGTAGTTTTCAATTCACAAACTTTGCGATTTATTAGGAAAACTCAGATTACTTCTCTCAGATTCAAAGTGTTTTTCCTAAGTTTCAAAATCATCTTTTCGAAAAACAGAATCTGGTAATATATGTTTATTTGATGCATCTTTGTAAATCCATTGATCTTAAATGTTTCTACTGTGTTATGCTTCATTGCTTCTAAGTTTCCGCCTGTGTGATATTCTTTGTATTAATGCACAACTCTCTAACCGAATCTATCTTATCTGTAGATTGTGAATGATCACTCACGGTATGGGCAAAATTATGTGCAACTATGCGGAACTGGCAAAAAGGATCGTGGATGATAAGTTCGTACAGTTCAATATCACTCGGGATCCGGAATCCATGGAGGTCGAGCAAATTCTTCGAAAAGCAGGCCTTGAGAAATTTTATACCGCCTTCTCAATCCAATCCAAGTGATGCAAAGATGAAGCACTAGAATTCCTAAGGAATTTAAGAGTAGATCTGGATGCTCGGGAGAAGAACTACTTTTCGGCAAATCCAAAGCGAAGAAATCAGACTGACGAATGCGGACATAACCCGTCTGTTCAGCCTTCCCAAAGGACGGATCTCGCCTGCCCATTACAGGGAGACCGAAGACGAGCTGATCAGAAAAGAGCTCTTCAGAGAGGCTGACAAACATCATACTTCAGGTTTTGTCAGGCCAATGCTCAAGAGAAAATACCGATTGTTGTTTGACATATTGTCAAAAACAATAATGGGTATCAGATTCAGCAGAGATGTTATTACATCAAAATCAGACAAAGATGGCTGCAATAATTGATGAAGCGAAGAACATCAATTGGCACGGGTTCCTGAAGGCCATTCTGCTCCAGGAACATGACAAATTTGGAGTAGATGAGTGGAGGCAGGTATGTCTGACGAAGAAGATCAGCAATCTCAACAAGGTTGCAGTTATCCTCCAAGATAAATTGCCAAAGGCCAAATGGGAACAGAATGGACTGAAGTCCTATAAAGGCTTTTCACGTCACTCCACTATCATTTTTGGGCCACAGACGATGATATCGCGCCATCCCCCAAAGTCCAAGAAAGGAAAAGTAAGAAGGCAACTTTTCTCGCACTGACAAGGGGCGTAATCACCAAACCGTGAAGGACCCCCGTATGCCCACCGATGTCCTCAAGAAGAAGAAAAGAAAACCGTAAAGGCCTGTGCGAGAAGAGGTCAAGAAGGCGGCATAAGCTCCTATGACTCATGTTAGAAGATGAGTCGATGAAGAAGGAGCGCTGTAATACCGTCAAGCACCACAAAAATCAGCGAAGCATCGACAGTAAAGCCGCTCAAGCCGGTAGCTCGCCAGATCACTCGAGGAAGTTACACGTTCTATCAATCTCCTTTTCTCAAGCTCCAACCGCTCACCGCCAGAATAACGGGCCGCCGAAAGCATATCTCCTATCCTTCCACTCGCCACATAACCTCAAATCGAGACGTCATGAACCGTAAAGCTTATTTATTGTGGAAAACAGGTTAATCGCCCACGCAGAAACCTCTTGCAGAGGTCGAACCGATCACCAACTTCCGCCAACTCAAGCTCAACCGTAACCTTCTATACCTCATCAAATTGAATCGGACCGACAATCCTCGAGTCCAGATCAACAAAGATCATAACGGGAAATTGATCGTAATGCTAATCGAAAAAGAGATTGACGAAGTTGTATGCGCACACGGGTCGCCCAACTTTGTCATAAAGAGGAAGTTTTGGAGATCCTCACCGGAGAGATCTTCGATTAAAAAGCTTCTCGAGACTTCATAATAATTATAGAACGGATGGGCGGTGCAGATGAGTTTGCGGACTTCGATTTCGACATGAGAAAATCTGCAAAAGTGGGATCACCAAAGTTGATAATCGCTAAATCTGTTAAAGCTCGATCCATCCAGGAAGCTAGGGTTGCGGAACAGATTTAACCGGAGACGGTGACAAAGCTCCCAAGTAGATGCCACCATGAAGGATGCAGGAGTCATTTGCCGATGTTAGTGGAAACTGTGCTGCGATTCATGACCAACCACCTTTGGAGGCACAAACAATCGAACCGGATCAAGTGACAACTAACGTTCCAACATCACACGTCACTATTGATCAACTTCGGAGATCGATCTTGTCTCAAAGATCTCCCGAGAGAAGAAGTTGAGGGATCGATAGGCGATCAAAGGCTTAATTGCCATCAACGAAATAAAAGATCAAAGGAAACAACCATTTCACATTGGGGCAATCAAAGATCGGTTCTCCCAAATCAGGTCTCATCTTTGCGTACCGAATCGATAAAGACCGTTGATGCCAAACCGACTCAAGTGGATAAACAACAAGTTTTTTTTTCGATGCTCACCGACAAGCTAGAATTGATGAAGAGAAACTTGACAAGCCGATCACAACACTCTCTATCGCTATGGAATCTGCCAAGACGGAGCCGATATCAACGATTCAAAATCTAATCGCTCAAACTCAAGGCATATCTGTTGCGAGATCTCAACAAGGCGATCGCGATCAACTTTGGTTCTCGACCTCCCACCTCACTACTTTTTTGATCAAACCAAAAAGGGGAAGGACAGAGTGAGAAACCAAACCCAAGCGAGGGACATCACAAACTCGGAGAAGAACGGCCAAAAGATCTGAGATGCGGACAAAATATCGGGTTGAAAAGATGTCCAAAGAGAAAGATAAGCGTAGAAGTCCGAAAATGCCAAGAAGAAAGAAGGGCGTAAAAAATGACAGAGGCGTAAAAATCAAGAAGAAATTCAATTTGAGAATGAAGAAAGGAAGAATTTGGAAAATCCGTATCGTAACCTAAGTCGCCGCCAAAGAAGAGTTGATGAGATCATCCCAAAAACAATTAATCGCATGCTAAGAAATTTGAGGAATGGAACAAGATCGGTGAATGGCTTCGGATGCCTTTGTTCTTAATCTTGTTCCACAAGAAGAATCTCCCGATGAAGAATTCTCAACGGTGGTTAGAGAATAAATACCCGGATTTTTCAAGTATCCGGAGAATGAGGCCAAGCCGATCAATGTAAAAATAACTCGCCAAGAGTATGATCATCCGTGTACTCGAAGAAGGCAGATGGCTCATTCGATTTGACCGGCATTTCAAAGATTCTACTTTGACATCCGAAGCGAGAACTTGAATAATCGATCCTCAAAGAAACCGATGATGTCAAATGGAAACTTTATCGATTTTCAACGTTCCTCAAGATCAAAGAGAGATGCGGAAGGATACAAGCCCAAAGAGTGAAGTCGAAGACTACTTTCAGGATCACCGCGCTTATTTTCAAACTTTTTCGATGTAACATGTAATCATCATTCTTTAATGAGAAAAGTTTATTTTTTTTCGATCGTAAGACAAAGTCTCATTGTCTTCGATTACATGCTCTTAACTCGTTTCTATTTCTTATCAACTGCTTTTGTTTTCTCTAAGTGTTTTGGTTTCATCAAAATGGGGAAATTGTTGGGAAATTTATAGTTTTGATGAAAGTTCCAACAACACTTGTAATAGGACCAAATCGGACACATTGGATCGATCGATGTTTATATTACCCGCATAGGAGACCAGTTGATAATTACCGATAGAACAAATCGATGTAATAGATAGGTCACATATTGAGGGGGAACTCAATATGTATAGGTCGATCTGAAGACTCAAAGAACAAGTCGATATCAATGTGCCGTAACGCTTAGAAAAGAACGAAGATCGATTGATCCGATCCAAATGATATCTCAAATTGAAGTCATGAAGCTCAAACTCAGATACTCGATGATCGATGACTTCCGGATGATCGACGTAAAAGACCTACATCATCGGGTCCGCTAGTTGAAGCTAAGTCAACCGCATCGAAGACTCTATCAGTAGATCGATTCGCCAGACATCGACGTCACCACCAGTGAAATCGATGTTTCACCTAATCATACGCCTATGATCCGAACAAGAAGAATGTCGCTTAGTTGGAAGAACAAAGATCAAAAGTAAGTCCGCTATCCAATAAGAACAAGACACGATGATCGGAGCCGCAATTGCGGATTTGATTTTACCTCTCAGAATTTGGCTACAAAGTACAACCACGCCGCCACGCCATGCCGTTCCTCGGTTAGTCACATCAAGCTCAAGAAGTCTACCAAATATAGCCCAAGTTCAAATTGCTCTCCAACGGCTCTTTGATTTCAAGGTCTATATATATGGATTACACTTTAGAGTGAAACACGGAAATAACAAACGAAAAATTTGAACAATCAAGAAGCTCAAGCTAATTTGATTTCCGCACAAGAACACGATCAAGAAGAATATTTTTATTAAGTGTTCATCCCATAAGTTCTTAGCATAGAAATCTTTTCATCTACCGATTAGGGCTACTTATACTCAAGAAAAGATTTCATAGTTGGAACCTCAACAATCTTACCCAAAACCCCAAGTTAGGTTAAGTTGTTTAGCAAGATTCGAGACTAGGTTTTTAGTTCGATTTACGGGATGGGTTGAGTGTGAACTCTTTAAACATCTAGTCGATTGTCTTGTGTTGGACTTACACATAAAACAAAGTCCAGCTTGGTTAAGTCGGTGCCCTTTTGATAGGGAAGAGTGGGACGTAGGACCGGTTTGTCCGAACCACTATAAATCTTGTGTGCCACCATTGCTTTGAATAACTGTTCACATAATCGCACATAACCTTTAAAAGCGCATACATATTCCAAGTTGAGATCATTTAGCACCAAGCTTCTAATCCGATCATATGACACTTCAACCAACCTGATTAAAAGATTAACCTTGAATCGATTTATCAAACCGGTTTTTCACACGGGTATAACTTAAGCTTCCGACAGACACATCAGTTAAATCGATAGTTACCGAAGCGACCGCTTCAAAGCGATCGATAAGTTGGTTATCACCTAAACCGATTCACTCAAGACTCGGGATCGGGCTAAGCGCCTCACACCGATCAAGACGAAAAAGTTTTTGAAGTCTATTCACCCTCCCTCTGACTTACGCCCTCACTAAACCCATTCGGGACCTACAACCTCCCTAGGGGCAAATCAAGCAAGCGCATTTGCACACGATTCTTCAGATAAATCTTAGCAATCACATGTGACCAATAATATTGCCCAAGATAAAAAGTATTGAATCTCTCTCTGATTCGCTACCCATGATAAGTCAAAGCAATAGTTACCAATCCCACGTGATCCTATTTAAGGGACGAAGGTTAAGAAACAACGAACCACCGAGGTCTAATTCTTCCGTGTTCGGGATTCAAGAATTTATCCTCCTCAGAGGTCCTATTCAACAAGATCGGTCATGCACTAGTGTAATCTCTTGGTCAAGACAAACCAATCTGAGCCTTACACCTCAACCTTTCGCGATGGTTGTTCATTTCCATCTAGGTCGTGAATTGCGTACTTTTAGTTACAAGGGACTGTTAATTTAATCTTCTGTGATCTGATATCACTAATTTAATCTTCTGTGATCTGACAACCCTTCCACATCCTCAAAAGTCCCGGCTGATTCATCTCAAAAAGGTGTATTCAGACGAGTTTCTAAAGATACATCAAAAGCCAAATATGTATCTAATAAGGAAAATGACCGATTGAGCGGGTGTAAGGCGGTGCCCAACCGTATGGGGGAATATAAATGGACCCCAACTGGTAAAAGCATCACCGAGAAATCAATAGAAGAACCCGGTTCTTGAAGAAACCTCAACCTAATCAACAGATCGAGAATCGAAAAAGACAACTCGTAAAAAGGGAAGTACAACCGAGACCCAATCAAGGTCACCGCCTAATAAAGCATGCTTCGTAAACCGCAAAAACCACCTATGCCTAAAAGATATGAATCTTTTAATGGTAGCAGTCGTACCTACCCCTATAATCAGAAATCTAGGTCACCTTTTTTGAAACCTTTGGATAAGAAGAAGACAAACAGAAAAGGAAAATCCCAAATCTTCTAATTCATCCAAGGTTCACACTAATAATCATACAAAAACAGAAAAGCATATAAAGAGATGTATGATTATGTTGACAGTATGGGAGACAAATCAGCCTTCTCGATCCGTCGATCACAATAGAAGTGCTCGTTTGTATGGATTCCCAAAACTAATCCTAACCCCTCAGGACCCAATCCAAAAGGGGTACCTAAAGCCTGATCTGATTGCAGGTTCGCGTGGGTTTGGCAAACAAAGGAGGTGTGCAATCAACTATCTGGTACATCGATAGTGGATGCTCAAGGCACATGACTCGAAGCAAACATCTCCTCAGCTCTTACATAGAACTGAAAGGCCCGCGTGTACTCTTCGGTGATGATAACTTTGGCTATACCTTAGAGAATGACGATGTACAAGTAACTGGAGTCTCGTATGTCGAAGGTCTAAAGCACAACCTATTATCGGTTTCACAATTCTGCGACAACGGATTCAGTGTTGAGTTCTCGATCGATCAATGCACTATCAAGAATCGAGCCACTCAATGATTTTGCTAATCGGTTCAAGGAAAGGGACGATCTACGCGGTGATTGGAGCAAGTTGCCCAAGAAATGATGCCTAATTGTCAAGAGTTCCAAAAGTAAAGTTGGCTCTGGCACAAAAGAATGAGCCATCCGAACTTTAAAACTCTTAACAAAAATAGCAAGGATGTCTCTAGTAGAAGGACTTCCAATGAAGTATTTTCAAAGGATCGGACATATCTTCGCATGTCGAAAGAAAAAAAAAGTCAAAGCTTCATTCAAGGGAATTCAGACCCAGCATCAGCAGAAATCTGCAATTTACTTTATATGGATCTATTCGGACCCGATTACACCGATCGGTCTCAATCGACGAAATATACTCTAGTAATCGTGGATGATTATTCCAAGTTTACAGGTTATATTCTTACACAAGAAGAATGAGACGACTACGAAGATACCGAGCCGCTAAAACGATTACAAAATGAGAGAAGGGTGTCGATTGTAGTAAAAATCGATCGAGATAAAAGGTATGAAATTTTCTAACTCTTTTATTCTTGATTTTTGCTCTAAGTTTGGTATACAAAGATGAAACATCAACCATGAGGACGCCTCAACAAAATGGGAGTAATTTGAGCGGAGGAACAAAACTCTCAAAGAAGTTCGCCGCACAATGTTAATTTAACATGCGATACCAAGCCGTTTCGGGCGTATAATCAACACCGCATGCCATACTCGTAAGCAGATGTCTTCGACTAAGGCTCACTACAAAACACCCTATGAACTGTGGAAGGACGAAAAACCCCGTGTCTCTTACTTCCATGTTTTTTGGGTGTAAGTGCTTCATACACAACAATGGGAAGAGTCAGTTGAAGACTTTTGAGGCCAAGTCGGATGAGGGTATATTTCTAGGATATTCCTCATCTAGCAAGGCTTTCGTGGTCTACAATGCATTTAACCCTACTTGTGGAAGAAACACCCCATGTAGTCTTTGATGAAGCATCTTCCGATCAAGAGAAATGGCCATAGAACAAGATGTACCGATCAACAAGAACGATGTTGTAAAATGGATCATTTAACGATCAAGGAAAAAGAATCTAAAATCGTAACAATATACATTCCAGATCTAGCTGATTCACTAGATTATTGAGATCCCAAGGTACTAAAAAACTGCCGATGAAGAAGTTCGATCTGGTGAGGCAAGATCAATCGAACCATCCGGTTCGGGGAACATCTGAAGTTCCCATTTAACGTACACAAGACATGATGAGTCCAACATCACCGAGACTTGTTCTTATCAAGTGGATCATAACTCGCACCACTCCCAATCGCTAGTAATGAAATTTTATCGTAAAACCGACGATGTTCTCTGAAAACACAAATCGGAAGCGAGAAGGACCGGATAACCGGTCATCCAACCGACCGATAATCGAGACCCATCGATAAAGTTAAAACTAGATATCGATTGGTGAAAGTGCCATGTATTGTTGTTATGCGCTACATGAAGGAACCAACAACAATAGAGGAAGCTCTACAAGACTAAAATTTGGATTCTAGCCATCTTTGGAAGAGTCGGAACGATTCGCCGTAAATCAAGTTTGGGAACCGGTAGATGCAGACCAAGTCATCAAGACGTTATTGGCACGAAGTGGGTATTCAAGAACAAAGAGATGAGAAAAACGTCATCACCGTAAATAAGGCAAGACTTGTTGCTAAGGGGTATTCACAATCGAAGGAATTGATTATGATGAGACCTTTTTGCACCCGCCGCCGCTTAAAAGCCATTCTTTCAAGCTTTCGCATATGCTTCCTGCGAGAGGGTTCATGTGTATCGATGGATTTAAAGAGTGCTTTCTTAAACGGGTACTAGCAGAGGAAGTTTATGTCGAACAACCTCTGTGCTTTGAAAAAGGGCAACCAAGTGTACCGTTTAAAAAAGCTCTCTATGGTTCGAAACAAGCTCCTCGAGCTTGGTATGATACTCTCTCGGTTCTTGATCGATAGTGGGTTCACTAAAGGCATGGGGGAGTAACCTTATTCGAATAGAAGATGGAAAAGATATTCGATGGTTCGGATCTCACGTGGGCGACATCATCTTGGATCTCCTAACAAGAGTCTATGTGAAAGATTCAAACAAACCGATGCAAGGGAAATTCGAGATGTCCATGATGGGTCGATGAATTACTTTACGGGTCTTCAAGTAAAAGCAAAGTGCGTATGAATATTCATACGCCAAGCAAAGTACACTAGGAATTTATTGGCTAAGTTTGGAGTTCAAAATTGTAAGGAAGCCAAAATTCCTATGATATTTGGATTCAAGATGGATCAGATGAGGATGGTCGAAAACAAATCGAAGGAATATAGGGCTCTCATTGGATCTCTACTATACCGACCGCCAAACAGACCGGATATAACCTTCGCGAAGAGGTGTATGTGCGATTGTGCAAATCCAATGATAAGCCACCTAGAAAAAATGACTAAGCGGATTCTTAAGTATCTGAAGGGGATGGTAAATCTTGGTTTATTTTACCCATCAGATGATAATCTAGAGCTTAGTGGGTATTCTGATTCTGATTATGGAGGTTGCAAGATTGACAGGAAGTCAACCTCAGGAACATGTCAGTTTTTAGGAAGTAAACTGATCTCGTGGTTTTCAAAAAGCGGAGACATCGATTCATGACATCTACATGAAGGCGGGATATATGGTGCAGAAGTCATTGCTCCCAATCGCTCACCGCTTAGTCGGCGGTGAGGATTATAACATTGTAGCTAAGAATGTACCTATATTACGTGTGAAGAATAATAGTGTTATTGCAATCACTCAGAATCCTGTTCTACATACAAGATGCAAGAATGTGGATGTCAGACACCATTTTATAAGAGATCATGTTGAAAAGAAGAATATCAGAATGGAAAAGATTCACACTGATTTACAGAAAGCTGATATTCTAACCAAGCCACTAGCTGAGATCAGATTTAGAGAATTGTGCAATGAGCTAGGACTTCTGGATCTTGGAGAAAAAGCACCTAAAATGCTTGATGGATTGTTCTCCAGAACCAGCTGGTTAAGAGACTAACCAGGTTGAAAGGAATCAGTTGAGTTTGGTATCTCAACTGATCAGAAGATCAGTCAAGGAACTGATGTGAGAAATCGATCAGATCTACAGGATTATCAGGATTAAAGGAACTGATCAGATTTAAGGTTTATCAGATTAAAGGAAACGCTCATTTTAAAAGGAATATCTGATTAAATCAGTTGGGTTATTTTACATCTTTATGAGTCGATTAAGCTGATATTCAAACAAGCAAGATTTACAAGTGATATTCACAAGATTAAAGCTTAAAATCGCATAAAGATACAGGAATTTTACACAACAATGGAATAATAGAACTTTTCATTGATAAAGACCCAAGGTCGGGGTTACATTACAAGATACAAGTACAAAGGACCCGGAGGTCAATACATAAGTGATAACCCAAAACCCTAAACCTATAACCCTAAACCCTCATCCTAACCCAAGTGGAGCAGGGAGAGAGAGAGAGATTTTAAATCTGATGCTCTCATTTTCCCCCACTTAACAAGGGTGAGAGAGGCTTTAAAGAAAGAATATATCAAGGGCTTCGCAGAGGTCAAGATCAAGAAAAATGGAGCGACAATGACCTTGATAGATTTTTTTTTTTAAGCCAGAGCCCTAAGAAAGAGTCGGTGGGCTCTCCAATTTTGTTAAATGGTGAGGTGATATACGAAGATCAGTTGTTGGCTGATCAAGATCGCATATCAAACTCACGTTCATTTTCAGACTAAGTCTGTTGATGGTAGTTACGTCATAACGATAGACACACAAGGTGCATACGGTTAGGAGAAGTGTCTTCTCGGCAAAACAAAGAAAGCCCGCCTCCATGGTGGTAGAGAAGCTTTGCAACAATTGTATGTGAAATCTTTGGACGATAACGAAAACAACAATAAGGGATATTAAAGGGTTGATTTGAGAAGTGAAATCATCGAAAAAGGGTAAAGATATTTCTTAATTTTAGCAGGAAATAAGGGTTCACGGGATACATGATTTTACAAAGAAAATAAGTATGGTGAATGGGTTATGTTGTGTAAAACAATTGGTCCAATTTATAGAGGCCAAGCAAGGGTGCAAATGCAAATTCAAGTTTTCAAAACCTTTTAGAGAAATCGCACCAAAAAAGGACGTGATGTAGGAATCACGATCGATAATTGGATAAATTTACTACGGATTGATTGATATCGAAGATTCAGACGATAATTACAAGATGTCAAATCGCGCCAACTTAGGAATAGAGACTACTATTCTAGACTAAGTTTTGGCGGTAACACTTATTCCAAGAATTGACTTGATCGAGAAGAATCAGATTAGGTCAATCAAAATCGATACATTCAAGTCGATCGGATGAGGAAGATCGGTGAGCTTAAAACCACAAAAATCGATGCATCGGTCTATGGGAAAGCAGAAATATCGGTTGAAGGGGAACTTCAACCGATAAAGGAGGATCGAAAGGAAATCGAGGGCGTATTCAAGGAAGATCGGTTGAGCTCGAAACCTCAACAAATCGATCTGAAGTGAAGAAGATCGGTTAAAAGGATCGGTTGGGAAATTTTAAGGCTTAGGCGAGAATACTAAGATCAACAAGTGAAATCAACATGGACAAGTAGTATTGATCGATTACAATATCGATCAACCGACACGCTTTTTCTTTTCTCTTGTTCTTTGCTTATTTATCGGATCTTATCGGATATTATTTGCCTTCATTGTACTCCATTATCCGTGTGATGTATTCTCGCAAATCATTTAATGCGGACGTGGGGTACATGTATTAACCGCTATTAAACGTGCTTTTTAAATCCAAAAGTTTTTAAAGACGTATTTTTTTCGACCCTACGATCAAAACCGCTTAATCTGGAGCGTTTAATCTTTTCAAACGGTTGATCTTCAAAATCGTGTCTTCTTCTTCCCTCCTCGTCTTTATAAAGTTCATCAAAAACAGTCCAGAGTTTTCAATTCACAAACTTGCGATTTATTCCCGGAAAACTCCAGATTACTTCTCTCAGATTCAAAGTGTTTTCCTAAGTTTCAAAATCATCTTTTCGAAAAACAGAATCTGGTAATATATGTTTATTTGATGCATCTTTGTAAATCCATTGATCTTAAATGTTTCTACTGTGTTATGCTTCATTGCTTCTAAGTTTCCGCCTGTGTGATATTCTTTGTATTAATGCACAACTCTCTAACCGAATCTATCTTATCTGTAGATTGTGAATGATCACTCACGGTATGGGCAAAATTATGTGCAACAATGCGGAACTGGCAAAAAGGATCGTGGATGATAAGTTCGTTCCAGTTCAATATCACTCGGGATCCGGAATCCATGGAGGTCGAGCAAATTCTTCGAAAAGCAGGCCTTGAGAAATTTTGCGCTGCTCACTGCAATCCAGTGATGCAGTATGAAGCACTAGAATTCCTAAGGAATTTAAGAGTAGATACGGATGCTCCAGGAGAAGAACTACTTTCGACAGTCACAGGCGAAGAAATCAGACTGACGAATGCGGACATAACCCGTCTGTTCAGCCTTCCCAAAGGAAGGATCTCGTTTGCCCATTATATGGGGAGACCAAGACGAAAGCCGATCGTAAAAGAGCTCTTCAGAGAGGCCGACAAACATCATACTTTCCGTGTTTTGTCAAAGCCAATGCTCAAGAGAAAATACCGATTGTTGTTTGACATATTGTCAAAAACAATAATGGGTATCAGATTCAGCCCCGAATGTTATTACATCGGTCAAACTGCATAAAGATGGGTCGCAATAATTGATGGTTAAGAACATCAATTGGCACGGGGTTCTGAAGGCCATTTCGCTCCAGAACATGAAAATTTTGGAGTAGATGAGTGGAGGCGGTATGTCGGCGAAGAAGATCGACAATCTCAACAAGGTTGCGTTATCCTCCAAGATAAATTGCCAAAAGGCCAAATGGGAAAAGAATGGATCAAGTCCTATAAAGGCTTTCACACGTCACGCCGGTCATTTTTGGGCCACCAGACGATGATATGCGCCGACCCCCCAAAGTCCAAGAAAGGAAAAAAGAAGGCAACTTCTTCCGCACTGGATCTTGGGCGAATCACTCAAATCGGTGAAGGACCCCGTAAGGCCCACCAGATGTCCCCAAGAAGAAGAAAAGAAACGGGTAAAGGCCTGTGGAGAAGAGCACGCAAAGGCGCGGTAAGCAAGCTCCCATGACTCGATAAAAGCGAAGATGAGAGTCGATGAAGAAGGAGCGCTAATACCTCGCTGCACCACAAAAAATCGTGAAGCATCGCATGTGCAGTCGCCTGCCGAGAGCTCGCGATCACTCGGAAGAAGCATGCTTCGATCAATCTCCTTCTCCTCAAGCTCCAATCAGCCTCACCGCCGTAATAACGGTCACGAAAGCATGTCTTCCATCCTTCCACCGTTCATTAACTCAAATCGCATCATAACTGTAAAAGCTTACCTCGCTAGGAAACAACACCGCCTACGATGAGCAGAACCTCCGCAGTCGAACCGATCGCCCAACTTCCGCCAACTCAAGCTCAACCGTAACCTTCTATACCTCATCAAATTGAATCGACCGACAATCCCCGAGTCCAGATCAACAAAGATCATAACGGGAAATTGATCGAATGCGAATCGAAAGAGAGATCGACGAGTACTCGGACACATTGTCGCCCAACCCGTCATAAGAGAGGAAGTTTTGGAGATCCTCACCGAGAGATCTTCGATTAAAAAGCTTCTCAGACTTCATAATAATTATAGAACAGATGGGCGGTGCAGATGAGTTTGCAGACTTCGATTTCGACATGAGAAAATCTCGCAAAAGTGGGATCACCTGGTGAGTTGATAATCGCTAAATCTGTTAAAGCTCGATCATGGGCGGCTAGGGTTGCGGAACAGATTAATCGAGACGGTGACAAAGCTCTCAAGGGAGATGCCACCATGAAGGATCAGAGTCTGCCGATGATAGTGGAACTGGTGCTGCAGTTCATGACCAACCACTGGAGGCACAAACAACTGAACCAGATCAAGTGACAACTAACGTTCCAACATCACACGTCACTACTGATCAACTTCAGGAGATCAGATCTTGTCTCAAAGATCTCCTGAGAGAAGAAGTTGAGGGACTGATAGCTGATCAAAGGCGAATTGCCATCAACGAAATAAAAGATCAAAGGGAAATAACCATTTCCCACATTGGGGCAATCAAAGATCAGTTCTCCCAAACTGTGTCCACTGCGTCAGCCGAACTGATAAAGACCGTTGATGCCAAACTGACTCAAGTGGATAAACAACAAGTTTCTTTTCTGATGCTCACTGACAAGCTAGAATTGACAGAAGAGAAACTTGACAAGCTGATCACAACACTCTCTACTGCTATGGAATCTGTCAAGACGGAGCTGATATCAACGATTCAAAATCTAACTGCTCAAACTCAAGGCATATCTGTTGCAGATCTCAACAAGGCGATCGCAGTCAACTTTGGTTCTCTGACCTCCCACCTCACTACTCTTTTTGATCAAACCAAAAAGGGGGAAGGACAGAGTGAGAAACCAACTGAAGCAGGGACATCACAAACTCGGAGAAGAAACCGGCCAGATCTGCATGCATACAAAATCTTGGTGAAAAAGATGTCCAAAGAGCAGAGAAGCGAAGCCCGAAAAATGCCAAGAAGAAAGAAGAAAAAAAAAAATGACAGAGGCGTAAAAATCGAAGAAGAAATTCAATTTGAGAATGAAGAAAAGGAAGAATTTGGAAAATCCGTGCGTAACCTAAGCCGCCAAAGAAGAGTTGATGAGATCATCCCAAAAACAAATTAAGATCTTAAGAAATTTGAGGAATGGAACAAGATCAGAAGTGAATGGCTTCTGGATGCCTTTGTTCTTAATCTTGTTCCACAAGAAGAATCTCCTGATGAAGAATTCCTCAACTGGTTAGAGAATAAATACCCGGATTTTCTGAAGTATCTGGAGAATGAGGCCAAGCTGATCAATGTAAAAATAACTCGCCAAGAGTATGATCATCTGGTGTACTCGAAGAAGGCAGATGGCTCATTCGACAGGTGGCATTTCAAAGATTCTACTTTGACATCCCGAGCGTAGCATAAATAATCGATCCTCAAAGAAACCGATGATGTCAAATGGAAACTTTATCAGATTTTCAACGTTCCTCAAGATCAAAGAGAGATGCCAGAAGGATACAAGCCCAAAGAATGAAGTCAGAAGACTACTCAGGATCAGTTGCGCTTATTTTCAAACTTTTCTGATGTAACATGTAATCATCATTCTTTAATGAGAAAAGTTTATTTTTTTTTCTGATCCTAAGACAAAGTCTCATTGTCTTCTGATTACATGCTCTTAACTGTTCTATTTCTTATCAACTGTTTTGGTTTCTCTAAGTGTTTTGGTTTCATCAAAAACGGGGAAATTGTTGGGAAATTTATAGTTTTGATGAAAGTTCCAACAACACTTGTAATAGGACCAAATCGGAGACAGTCGATCGATGTTTATATTACTCGCATAGGAGACCAGTTGATAATTACTGTATAGAACAACTGATGTAATAGATAGGTCACATATTGAGGGGGAACTCAATATGTATAGGTCAGATCTGAAGACTCAAAGAACAAGCTGATATCCGACAGGCCGGAACGCTAGAAAAGAACGGGAAGATCGATTGATCCGATCCAATCGGATATCTCAATTTGAAGTCATGAAAGCTCAAACTCAGGATACTCGATGATCAGATGACTTCCAGATGATCAGACCAGAAGACCTACATCAGCCGGATTACGCTAGTTGAAGCTAAGTCAACGGCATCGAAGACTCTATCAGTAGACGATCACCAGATCGATTGTGTTTCACCAGTGAAATCTGATGTTTCACCTAATCATACGTCTATGATCTGAACAAGAAGAATGTCAAGCTTAGTTGGAAGAAAAAGACCTTTGAAAAGTAAGTCGCTATCCAATAAGAACAAGACACGTATGATCGGAGTAAAACAATTGCGGGATTTGATTTTACCTCTCAGAACGGCTACAAAGTACAAATTCACGCTTTCGGCCATGCCGTTCCCGAACCTAGTCACATCAAGCCTGCAAGTCTACCAAATATAATCTGAAGTTCAAATTGCTCTCCAACGGCTCTTTGATTTCAAGGTCTATATATATGGGATTACACTTTAGAGTGAAACACGGAAATAACAAACTAAAATTTGAACAATCAAGAAGCTCAAGCTAATTTGATTTCCGCACAAGAACACGATCAAGAAGAAATATTTTTATTAAGTGTTCATCCCATAAGTTCTTAGCATAGAAATCTTTTCATCTAACCGATTAGGCTACTTATACGTGAAGAAAAGATTTCATAGTTGAACCTCAACAATCTTACCCAAACCCCAAGTTAGGTTAAGTTGTTTAAGAAGATTTCAGACTAGGGTTTTTAGTTACGATTTACGGGGATCGGTTGAGTGTGAACTCTTTAAACATCTAGTCGATTAATCTTGTGTTGGACTTACACATAAAACAAAGTCCAGTTGGTTAAGTCGGTGCCCTTTTGATAGGGAAGAGTGGGACGTGGGGACCGGGTTTGTCCGAACCACTATAAATCTTGTGTGCCACTCTTTGCTTTGATTAACTGTTCACATAATCGCACATAACCTTTTAAAGCGCATACATATTCCAAGTTGAGATCACCTAGCACCAAGCTTTCGATCGATCATACTTGACACCCCGGTCAATCGATTAAAAGATTAACCTTGGAATCGATTTATCAAAACCGGTTTTTCACACGGTATAACTTAAGCTTCGCGACACATCGTTAAACCGATAGTTACCGAACCGATCCGCTTCAGCGACAAGAAGTTGGTTATCACCTAAATCGATTCTTTCAGACTCTGATCAAAGCTAAGCGCCCTCACACCGACCAAGACGAAAGTTTTTTTAAGTCTATTCACCCCTCCCTCTAGACTTCGCCTCACTAAACCCATTCGGGACCTACAACCTCCGAGGGGCAAATCAAGCAAGCGTGCTTTCAAGACACGATTCTTCAGATTAAATCTTAGCAATCACATGTGACCAATAATATTGCCCAAGATAAAAAGTATTGAATCTCTCTCTGATTCGCTACCCATGATAAGTCAAAGCAATAGTTACCAATCCCACGTGATCCTATTTAAGGGACGAAGGTTAAGAAACAACGAACCACTGAGGTCTAATTCTTCCTTGTTCGATTCTCAAGAATTTATCCTCCTCAGAGGTCCTATTCAAACAAGATCGGTCATGCACTAGTGTAATCTCTTGGTCAAGACAAACCAATCTGAGCCTTACACCTCAACCTTTCGCGATGGTTGTTCATTTCCATCTAGGTAATGAATTGCGTACTTTTAGTTACAAGGGACTGTTAATTTAATCTTCTGTGATCTGATATCACTAAATTAACTACAGTGTAACACGTACGATTTATTGAACATTTATGCAGTAAATATATATAACATTCAATCATATTTAAAGCATCAGTGATAAATAATTTATTTCAATAAATAAGTCTGAAAATTCAGTTTCGATTATACAAAGTAAAAGCATACTTTTCAGTATAATCCCAATAGGGGGACCCTTGATGGGCCATAGGAGGATGGGGCCCCACGTCGGGATCATACTTATGTGGCCACTTGATTATTAATATATTGATTGAGTTATGCCGATGTACGTATAATAGTGAGTCTGGGGCCCTGCGAGTGTTTCATAAATAAATTGGTGATTTTAAAAGAGAGTGCATGGGGAGGATTTTGAAAGATTCAAATCATCATGCATAATTCTACTTACTAAGATTTATGTGTCTCACCTAATTTATGCATTGTAGGTAATTCTGATGGGATGTGATGAGCTGGTCTTACTATAGTGGTTGTGTACATAGATGACGACCTGTTGGGCATACCGTGGACTTATACCTTAAATTGTGTTACATAAATTTCTGTATATTCCTTATCAAGTATTTGAAGTGTTCAAGTGATTCATCCTTCAGTTAACCGTTTGAAAAAAAAAAGTCGCACGTGCGCATGAGTCGGTTCTTGTAAAATTATTTCAGACCCGCGTCATGTCGAGTTAATAGAGACTGGTCGTGTCATAGTGGTATCAGAGTACGGTTTGCATCCTGTAGACTGTCTATGTACACGAGCTCAAAACTTGGGAAACCCAGTCAGTAAGTTTTATGTTAAACAATGTGACATGTATTTATTATATGAATAAAAGTAATTCGAACTTCTTTATGGTAGAATTTTGTCACTATTGTAACAATGTTATGATTAGACTAAATATATAATATTATTGTAGATAGGAAGCAATAATGTTTGTAGAACTCGTGAGTTTTGATAACAAATGCAAGTTTAGCTTTGCTATCGAACAAATATTGGGTATTAGCATTGGAATTCAATAGTGTATAACTGATACGTGAATAACAGTTTAAGAATATTTAATTTGTAAGAATATATCATGTTTGTGCCAGTAGAGGAAATTGTAGTTCCTTTATAACATTCAATCAATATTAATAAGTCACTAAAACACCGTATCTTACCTCCAAAGTTGAAAAGAGGAACCGTGGGGATACACGGACGTTAGCTAAATTTTTTTTATAGATTTAACTTCGTTCGGTTCTATAAAATGTTTTAGGATGGTATAGAATATAAATACCTTACTCTACCTTACTCCTACATAATGGCATTTTTGCAATGATACTATTGTTTGATCGCCCGCGACTGAGCCGTTGACTGCAGCAGCGTGTGCTCGGAAGTGTGTGTGATCGTGCATGTGTATTGATGCGCGGTACGTATGTGGCGGTAATGGTATTTGAGTTTGGGTTTGTGCAATAAATTGTTATTTATTTGATGTAGGATATAACCTGAATATAATGCTCGGAAAAATTTCCTATGAATTTATACTAAACCTTTGGGTGTGATAGTGATAACCTGTGATATGTTGATTTAGTTTGTGCCAATACCCTCCTAATTTCAAGAACTAGTGCTACCAGGTTAAATTACGGGATGAATTGAAGATAAAGACATAATGTTGTTAAACTAATAATTATAAGAAAATTTATATTTGAGAATGCATCATTGAAATTGTTAGGATTCTTCTGAATTATTTTGTTTTAGATTTACATTGCTTTATTTATTGGTGATTTTAGGCATCTTATTATTTATTTTTTGTAACCTGATGTTTGTTCTTTCCGAAAATGTCTGTAAAATTTAAATTATAAAATGTCTTTGCATACTAGTTCGATCCTGCATCTATCATTAGCATGCTTATTTTATGATATCGAAAGGTATATAGTAGAAATAGTTAAGGGATAAACCTTTACATCACTCCACATTCATTTCTCTAGGAATCTTGTGAAAAGTTCCAGAGTAAGATACAAGATAGCAACTAAACAGTCGAGAGTTTATAAGATCCAATTACATCTAATTTTTAAAATATCGTCTTATAGAATTACAGTAAATGTTATTTTATAGGCGATACCTGGAATAATCCTCGAAGATGAGTCAACAGCTAGAAGCTAAATATTCAATGTCCCGAAACTAAAATAATGAATTTATAAATGAGAGGCTAGTGCATGAATCTTAAGAATTTGATGACCATCACTTACAGGGGTGAGGGATGTTTGAATGAACGAAGGAAAAAAACAATTTAATAAATAAATAAAATAAAATAATAAAAATCCCAGTATCAGACGAACCTTGTAAACTCGACCTCCTGGCATACATTAAGTAAAGTGGTTATAACTTTCCGTAGGATAATTTTTTTTTTTTTTTTTTGTTGAAGTCTAAACTTCGTAGTGATACATTTGCTTGCATCTAGTACAATTCCTATGCCTGAAATTAGAAAATTTTGTTAAGTTATTTGAATATTGTGTATTATCTGGTGGCTAGTTTGTAATAGACCATTAATTTATGTATAATATGTAGGGTCAAATATTGTAAACCAAATAACATAAACGTATGAGGGTCTTAAGATCTAGCGTTCAAATTTTTTTGATGAACACATGAATGCCAATTTCCCACCAGTGTTTGACATTGACGAATTGAATTTATACCATGATATTTACTTGCTCCCTTATTATATCGCTATCTTGTAATAGAGTATCTCCATTTTATATAGGTTACAAATTCAGTTACTTCCTCGCTCCATCCTATCTATATAGAAATTAAGTCTTTAAAACATTAGATACTTATTTAATCTGGTAATTTTCTAGCATTATAAAAACCATAAATTCAGTGTTTCCTGATATACTAGTTAGGCTACTCAGAATAATTTACATTTTAGGAAGATCTTGATAAATTATTAGAAATGAGAGGAATAACGTTAACAATTACAAGGACTTGATATCACTAATGAGGTGAAATCTAATATCAATATTAAATGTAAATTTGTAAAACATGAGAATCTACTAGGCTTAAGGAATATAGGAAACATAAAAGAAAGTTGGAGAATGATAGTGAATAATACATAAAGGTTGCGTTGACCATTAAGACTTTCCAAATTGTTGGATTTCATAAAGGGCGTTAAAACGCATAAATATGAATTTCGTAAAGGTAATGAGGTTTTAATTAAGAAACTGAAATAAGAAAGTGACACAATTTAAAAGTGTCAGAGCAACAAGTTAATAAGAATATGGAAATACCAAAATTGAATATGAAAAATAACATTGGACCCAAGACTAAACTAATTTCACTAGATTCTTGGATATTAATTTCTCAAACATATATAGTATTTAATTCCTTGCAGGAAATTAGTATTCTTCTTCAAAAAAATGAGTAACTATGTAAGTTTAAAAGTTATAAAGCAATTATATTGATCTGATATAGATCTTTAAGATTATAGTATGTCCACATAAGTTGAATGTTTAGTATGATTATTAAGATAAGAATGATCTTCCGTTATCAGATCATCATAAAAAGAGAAATAACTAAAGTAGAAATTGATATGTTAAGTTTGGGTTAGTACAAGGGGCAATTACTGTAAGGTGTCATTTATAAAACACATTTACTCTAAGATTTACTATTTTTTAATCCTTACTCTAAGGTGCTAAAATTAGATCAAAATGTCCAAATTATCTTTATTGGATTTAAATTTTAAATTTGGTCAATAACGTGTTGAAATTGATGGTAATGTGGATATTATTTTAGCCCAATTCTTTTTCAATTATCTGTAATTTTATTTAATAATTTTTTTAGTAATAAAAAATTTTTATTCGAAACTATTATGCACACTCGAAAAAAAAAATTGCACACCCCAATTTTTTTTAATCATCTATTTAATTAATTTTTAAAAAAAATTATATATTTGTATGTATATTAAATTGAAAATTCTTAACCATTTTGCACACTTTGTGAAAATAAAAAATTTTGCAACCCCAAATTTTATTAATCATCTGTTCTTTTATTTAAATATTTTTTTTAATTCTGCACACATGTAAAAAAAAATTATTTATTTGTCTTTTTATTTATTTAATTTTTTTAATTATGAACACCCGTAAAATATTCTACAAACCTCAATATTTTTTATTAATCTATCTTTTTATTTTTTTTAAATTTTGCACACCTCAATTTTTTTGTTAATCATCTATCCTTTTGTTTAATTAATTTTTTTTAATTCTGCATACCCGTAAAAATTTCTGCACACTCGTAAAAAATTCTGCACACTTCAATTTTATTTTCATCATGTCCTTTATTTAATTATTTTTTAAATTCTGCACACCCTCAAAGTAAAAATTGTATACCCACGATAAAAATTAAAAAATGAACAACTGCAATAAAATTAAATATTGCACACCTATAAAAATTTACAGAAATTTTTACAAAAGAAATACATAAATCTCTTTCTCTCTCCTTGCTCCATAATCTTTTTCTCTTGACGTGCAAAATATAAAAATCTGCTAACAAATCTACAAATAAAAAAATCCGTACGTGAAATTTTACGTCGAAAACAATCACCCGCAGCTGTTGAATGAAGATGAATGTTGAATGATTAACATAAATTTAAATTTTTATGTTTTAAATTTTTAATTTACCATTCCTTCATTTAGTTGAGGTACGTAGTTTCATTCATTTTTTCAATCACACACATACCCTGTCTCATTCATTTATAAGCACCATCACAATTACATTAGACACAAGTACCAAAATAAAAGATGCAAGAGTACACATTCAAAACCAAGAATTAAAGGAAGATGAAGGTTGAATGATTTATGTTAATCTCACAGTAGGCTTATCATGCAGTGGAATCGCCCACCCGCAACCGCCATTTCCGGCGGAAACAACCACCGCTGCCGTCACCACAAACCGAAAACTCCACCACCATTTCCGATGAAATAGATCTGGCACCGCCTCTAGCCCAACACAGATCTACCTCAAAGCACGTCACCGCTCTCTCCCACCCACGAAAAACCCACTCAAGGCCGCAGATCTGGGCAGATCCACCCAGACATGCCGTCATAGTCGTCGAACCGGGGGATTTCAGGTGAACGACAGCACATAGGGGCCACGACGGTGGCAAATTTGTGCAGCGATGGTGGCGTTGTGCAACCGATTACAGATGTACATATCCACCCAGATCCGCCGCCATAATCGTCCATCCGGCTAACTTGAAGCTCGGCGGCGGCGGCTTGAGAGTGGGGGGTGTGGAGGACTTGTGTGGATCGGGGCTGGGGCTTGGGGGCGGTGGGGATGGTGGCTGGAAGGTTGGGGTGGTGTGTGTGTTGATGGTGAATGTTGGGCGTGTTTGTGGCCCGAAAACAGGGATTATGGGAGAGAGAAGCCACTTAATTTGTTTAGGAGGGAGAGGGAGGGTATAATTGTTCAATTTTGCACCTTAGAGTGCTATTAAAAAATTGTAGCACCTAAGAATAAGAGTCATTTGAATATGATATTTATGAGTAATTTTCCCTAGTTATATAATGAAGATTTATGAGGCATCTCTACAACAACATAAAATTAAAAGATTACTTTAATAGAACTCAATGGATCACATACGGATAGTAAAATAACTTGTGACTGAGAGAAGAAATCTAATAGATTGCTTAGTATAAAACGTATTTAACAAGTGAAATTTTGAGGACGAAATTTTTATAAGGAGCGGAGGATGTGATACCCGAGCTCCTCACTACTCGTTAGCCAACATATTTCATCCATTTTATATTGTTTACGTGTTAATATGATTTATGTGTCATTTGTGATGCTGCCTCATTTATTTTGTGTTTAAATTATTTTAAAGGTTGCATTATTTGTTGTGCTCATATGTGATTAGTGGTGAGAAAACTCTAGTAAAATTTAGGAGTTTTATCAATTCAGGGCCTGAAAGATGGTAAAACTATCAATTTAAGGCCTGAAAGATTTTTCCTATCGATTCAAGGCCTGAAAGATAGAAAACTATCAATACAGGGCCTGAAAAATAGAAACTATCAATTCGAGACTTATAAATTTTAAGGTCATGTTTGGCACTAAAACCCTAAACCCTGAACACTAAACCCTAAACCCTAAACGATAAACCCTAAACCTTGAACCATGAACCCTAAACCCCCTGAACCGTAAATCTTGAATCGTAAACCCTAAAAATAAAAAATAAAAAATATAAGAACATGAAATAAGGATATAAAATATAAGTGTCAAACATGACCTTAAAATGTGTGAGCCTCAAATTGATAGTTTTTATCTTTCAAGCCCTGGATCGATAGTTTTCTATCTTTCAGGCCTTAAATCGATAGAAAAAATCTTTAAAGCCTTAAATTGATAGTTTTGTCATCTTTTAGGCCCTGAATTGACATTTTCTTATAATTTATTAACACTCTAGTTATATGCCAGTACACAATGCAAATTGTGTGCTTGTTAATGGTATACTTAAATGTATATACGATGATGATTAGTAACATTGAGTGTTAGAAAATAAATCTGCAAAAAGGTGATTAATTACTTATACATGTGTGAATAAAATGCATAAATGTTAATTAATATATGTAGGTTTCTATTAGCCATAATCTATAATATTTATATACCTATATAAATAGAAATAAAATATTATTAATAGTCATATTATATATATATATATATGCGCAAGTAATACACATATGTGTTATAGTAGCAACTTAACATTAATAAAATTATAATGCAATAAGGATATATAGCTAGTAGTAGTGGTTATATTATATATATATATATATATATAAGGGGGCTGCTTCATAATTAAGCAAGTATAAGGCGGTGTTGAGGCATTTTATATATCTTAACCTTTTATTCATAGAAAGTATAAACCACACACATAAGTTGGGGAGGGCCTAGGCGGGCCGGCCCGCCTCCTAAAATAATTTTTAATTTTTTTATTTTATTATATATTTTAGCAATAATAATATTATTGTTTGAGATATTTTGTAAGTTTATGTTTGTAGATGATAAATTTAATATGTAAAAGATTATATTTATAAATTATTATGGTTGATTAGTGGTAAATTTCAATTTATATGAAGTTATATTTGTGAGTAATGAATGATTATTTTATTTATGAGAAATATTTTATTTTAATTTTTTTGTGGTGATAATAACCAACATAAATTGTTTGATTTAATTTGACTTTGATGAATTTAGTGTATTTAGAGCTTTTAAAATAATATTTAAAATATAATAGTGGTCTAGCTCGCCTGAACCTGCAACCCGCCAATTAGTGGGTTGGGTTTGAATTTTGTGGTCCGTCCCGCCTCGCCCTTCAAAATGCAGGCTTTTGCGGGTTTTGACCCGTCCCGCCAGCCCGTTTTCACAGCTGTAACTCTAATACTCTCTTAAATTTCTTTGGTTGGTAGTATAAGGAGATAGCCATATACGCTCACTATATCATTTGATTTCATGTGATACGTTGATTCCCTTTGTATTTAATTGTATAATACCTATATTAAATTAATTTGAAAATAGTGTGCACCGTGATTTGTGGGCATATGAAGTATAGAACAATAAATTATTAAATTCATAGTTGGTGCTTAACTTGAATTATAGGATTTAATTTATTCAAGTGATAATTAAAAAAATTAATTGAACTAGAGGAGTTGATTAACGTGATTTCGGTTTGGTGGTTATTGTGATACCTTTTGGTGATTGATTTACTAAAAGTATTGTTGATTAAATGGTATTAACTGTTTTATTTAGCAAAAAGTTGAAAAACAATTTGGGAATAAGTATAATAAATGTTAATAGACTTCTAGTTCAATAAGTTAATACTTTTGAGTGTTATTTATGATTTATTTTTATTAGATTTTATAGAAAGAGGCGATGAAGGGATTTAAAAGTTCGAGTTATCAATCTTTTTGGGATTCGAGGTAAATAAAAATTCATTTGCAACTACAATGCATAAACATAATATTATGTGATTTATTTGTGAATTAAATGTGTTTAATTGATGATATGTGGATGTTACGTGGATTTTGAGATTTGATTGATATTCGGTGATTATCTTGAAAGGAGCTTGTGAGCTCAAGATTTTATGTGAATTGGATGTGTGACTTGTGAGTTAATATGTCCGGCATTGCATTGCATCATGCATGTCATGCATTAACATGAAAGTTGTTTTTATCAAATGATGTGTTTGGCCACTGATTATACACCGAGGGCGGAAGGGGCGGCCTGGGAGCGGCGGTAACCAGAAAAAACCTGGCGGCTGCCCAGCGTAGGCCATCGTAGGGGGACTTCTTGAGCGGACAGGGGATCAAGTTTGGTGATGGATCTCGTTAGGCCACTGGAAGGTAGATCCCTGGATTACACAATTATGGGTCGGCGTGGGGGATGACTTCCTGGTGGTCATGAGGGGCGCGATGGTGGGGGGGGGGACCCTCGATGGGCCACAGAAGGATGGTGTTAGAATTAATGTCATAGAGAGAATCTATTGTAAGGACATAATGCTCGATGATTTTCAGTTTTATTTAATATTATAGTTCACTTAATATTAATGTATGTCAATACACTTGTTTGAATATTATGTTTGATTGTTTGCTTTATTCATACATGTGTTCCCATGAGTCATTGTTGTCATTGAGGTTGTGAGAACTCAGATGACTTAAGCATGATTCTCAAATAGCCCTGATCAAGGATCATCAAGAATGAGATATTGATGATGCAATGAAGATTGGTATGCTATCGACATCATACTCTTAGAGAGTGTAGTAAGATCTCACTTACTACGAGATACTAGGTATCTCATGATGGATGCACAAATACCTTAGAGGGTATTTGTATACCCATCCGAGAAACCGTTTGATGTAGTTCCAGTATATGTGTCTACGGGTGTGTCTCGGTTAGTGGGAGCGATGCGATGCTCCTTTTGACTTGAGGTCAATACGCACAACATGTGTGGAGTGATGAACTTTGACCATGAGTGACGCTTGCACCCTTCCATGGGTAGATATGGTTTGAATTGAGTTCATCACTAAATGCATGTGCATGGTACTTGAGCCAAGAATATGATTCATTCCTCAAAGTAGATTTAGAGAGAATACTCATCTTCTCATCATAATTGGATCTATGTCATCGGCCGATGCACGTCAACTTAGCCTTTGTGGCTTAGTGTAACATACATGATCAATTAGTGATTAGAGATAATATGATTAAGTTACTTGAATAGACACTTCATCATGTTCAAGACTTAGTCAAGTATTGGCGAATTAAAGGAGGAAATCGCAATAGTCCATGTTTCAGTTACAGGTAATTGCACATTTCCTCGCAACGTACCTCATATATTGAGAATGTCTGATTTATTGTCTAGGGTTCAATTAAGACCGTTAGTTTGACTAATCGCTCGTTATATGAGGGCTTATGAGTCACACAACAAGTAACGGTTGTTTACTAATTATAGTTGGTTGATTAAATATTATATTTGATATTATTATTTAATTTATGGAAAATATAATAATATTAATAATAATATTTAGAATTAATTATTATTACTATTTAATTAAATTAGATTTAATTAAATAGAATTCCCAATAATAATATATGAAATAGACAAAGTCTACTATGAAAATTTTCATACATGAAAAAACTTTAATTTACAACTATATTTTGTAATTGGTGAAGGTTGGAAAAAATTGAGTGGTTCATGGTTCACTCGGCCCAAGTGGTTCACAGTTCACCCGGCCCGAATAGGTCATAACTTAGGGTACATTATTTCATGTTTAGGGTGTAGATAGTTGATTTAGGGCAATTTTATAGATTTTCATACATGAAAATATTTACACTAGACCTACTCTATGGAATATTATTATACTACCTCCGTCCCAATCTTTAGGGTGTTCTGACTGTTCATAAGGATTTATTGGAATAGTGGAATAGTGATAAAATGTTGGGGGTAGAATGAATAAATCAACTTTATGAAAAAAGTAAAAATTCACTTTATTAGAGGGTTAATTAAACCCTCTAAAACTGCTAATTACTCTGCAAATTTCTACACAAAATCTGACAACATTAAAAATACATTAAAAAACCAGAATTTAACTGTTCAATGAACAGTAAAAAGTTAAAAAAATGAGAGCAGATTACAATGGCGCCCTATTACACCAAATTTTCCCACCTATTACACCAATTTCTGAAATCCCCCCCCCCCAAAATACAGAATTCCCACAAAAACAATGAAAATTTCCCCCCCCAAAACAGAATTCCCTCCTATTACACCAAAGTTTCCCCCCAATTACACATTTCTAACCTATTACACCATCATTAACAATAAATACCCCCTCCTACACCTTCAAATCTTCCAACCACCTCAGTCTTTATATGTCATAAATACATCCCATCTTCAAACCTACCACAACATATAAATGCAGATTTATTGACCATGACCCAAACTAGAATCCATTTAAGTTATGAAGAAAAAAACAAGATTATAGAATATCTACTTGGGGATTTGGAAAATGGAGTACCTAAGTATGGAATGATCGTAAAAGCTAGCAAGCTATTTGTGGCTCCTCCGCAAACTGTCAGTAGGCTGTGGATCATTGCAAAAAAACAATTGGATCAAGGTAAGCCAGCTCATATTATTTCATCTAGAACTGGAAAGAAGATGTTGGGAAATTTAGAGTTTTGATGAAAGTTCTAAAACACATGTAATAGGACCAGTCAGACCTGTTAGCTGACTGATGTTTTTATTACAGGTTATAGGATACCGGTTGACAATTACTGTATAGAACAACTGATGTAATAGATAGGTCACATATTGAGGGGGAACCTCAATATGTATAGGTCAGATCTGAAGATATGAAGAACAACCGATATCCAAATGAGCCGAAAGGCAAGAGAAGGACAGAAGATCAGATCGATCTGATCAAGTCAGATATCACATCTGAAGTCATGAAGTTCAAACTCAGAAGACTTAAAGATCAGATGACTTCAAGATCAGACCAGAAGATCTACATCACCGAAAGAGTCGCTAGTTGAAGCAAAGACAATTTGTCACCGAAGACTCTATCGAAGTAGACCGATCGGTTTTTGATCGGTCGGTCATCACCAGTGAAAACTGATGTTTCACCTAATCATACGTCGATGATCTGAACAAGAAGAATGTCAACCTTAGTTGGAAGAACAACACCGAAAAGTGCGTCTGTTAACCAATAAGGACGAGACACGTATGATCGGAGCCGGCAATTACGGGATTTGGTGTTGCTTCTCTAACGGCTATAAATTCACGCTTTCGGCCATGCCATTCCTGAAACCCATCACATCAATCCTGCAAGTCTACCAAATATAGCCTGAAATTCAAATTGCTCTCCAACGGCTCTTTGATTTCGAGGTCTATAAATATGGGATCACACTTGAAGAGTGAAAATACTAAACTCTTGAAAAAATTCAAGAAGCACAAGCTATAATCGATTTCATACGAAGAACATTTAACTTGAAGATTATTTTCTTAGTGTTCATCCCATAAGTTCTTAGCACATAAATCTTTTCATCTACCGATGACAGCTACCTTAAAAAAACTAGAAAAGATTTCATAGTTGGAACCAAAAACAATCTTATCCAAACCCACGCTAAGTTAGGTTAAGTTGTTAAAGCAAGATTTCAAACTAGGGTTTCTAGTTTCGATTTAAAGGATCGGTTGAGTGAGAACTCTTTAAATATTTGTCGTTTGTCACCGTGTTGGACTAACACAAAAATCTAAGTCCGATTGGGTTTAGTTGGTGCCCTTGTGATAGGGAAAGTGGACGTAGGATCGGGGTTTGTCCGAACCACTATAAATCTTGTGTGCCTTTACCGCTTTGATTAATTTGTTTACACAATCGCACACAACTATTAAAGCAAAGATACATATTCTAAGTTAAGATCGCTTAGCACCAAGCTTCGATCCGATCAAACTCTAACACTTTAGTCAATTGGTTAAAAGATCGACTTTGGAATCTGCTTTTATCTAAAACCGGTTTTTCACACGGTAAAACTTAGCTTCGCGACAAATCGCTTAAAATCGATAGATACCGAATCGACCGCCTTCGGACGATTAGTAAGTTAGATATCATCCAAATCGATTCACTTGCACTCTGATCAAAGTTAATCGCCATCACACCTGATCTGCACAAAAAGTTTTCAGAAGTCTATTCACCCCTCCCCTCTAGACTTCTGCCCTCACAAAACCCGTTCGGGACCTACAGAAGATAAGGAAAACAGTTGTATTGGATGAAGAGAAGATCAAAGCCATGCACTGGACAAAAAGGTCTACCATTAGAGACCTTGCTGAAGGCTTGGAAGTTAGCAAAAACACAGTTGGAAGATGGATTAAGGAAGGCCAAATCACTGCACATACAAATGCCATCAAGCCATCACTAACAGATCAAAATAAGATTGCAAGGATGCAATACAGCCTTAATCAACTCTATGTAGACAGAGAAAGCAACATCATCAAGTTTAACAACATGCACAATGTCATCCACATAGATGAAAAGTGATTTTATATCACAAAAACAACTCACAGATGATGGTACAAACCGCCAATGTAACCCCATCGACACAGGAGTTGCAAGAGCAAGAGATTTATCACAAATGTTATGTTCATTTGTGCTATTGGGAGGCCCCTATATGCAAATGATGGTACACTTAGGTTTGATGGAAAGATAGGTATGTTTCCATTCACTGAAGAAGTTGAAGCCATGAGAAACAAAGAAGAACAGATCGAAAGGCACTATGGAGACAAAGAATATTGAATCCATAACCAAACAAATCATGAAGGATCAGATTATCAATCGTGTACACCATAGACTATCGATTATATTTCATCATTTAGTCTCTAAATGAGTATCATCAACATAGTTGGTTACTTGCAATTAAAATGTTCTAAATAGAGCAAGTATCCTAAACATACATGTTGGTTACTCTATTTTTTTTAACAGATTATACCAAAGACTTAAAAGAGAAGTGGCCCTAAAAATGCAAGCAAACAAATTTTCATCCAAAGAAGACAATGCCAAACCACACATTTAGGATAATGATCCAGATTTCAGAGCTATAGCTCAACTGATGGCTACAACATTAAAACCGATTTGCCAACCACCCAACTCTCCAGATTCTAACATTAATGATTTAGGATACTTTTTGCATCAATTCAAGCATTACAAACAGGAAGAAGAAGGCCAAAAAACAGGTCCTGAACTATGTGCAAATGTAGCTAGATCATTTGAACAACTAGATGCAATTACTCTTAACAAAGTGTTTCTTAGTTTGCAGAGTTGTTGCATAGAGATGCTGAAGGAAAAAAGAGACAACAATTTTAAGATACCACACATGGGCAAAGACTCACTGAGTTATCAAGGATTACTACCTGATAATCTTGAGGTTGATGAGAGTTTGGTAAGAGAATGCATAGAATATTTAATGCAGCTTGACAATGGAGTGGGAGTAAACAGTTCTATGGCCAAACTTATGATGGATTTAGGGTATTAGGGGTGTAGAATGCAGTGGTGTAATAGGCAAACTTTTTGTACATTTTGGTGAATATTTATTGCATAAACATAGAAGTAGATAAATTTATAGGGATATCATTGTTTAAGCAGTAAACATTAAGGTTCCTTTTTGGTTTGTATTTTGGCAATCAAGATGAAATGAATGGCTTTATTGAATCCAATCTGTTTATTGAATTCATAAGGCCCTCAAAACAATTTCATCATTGGGAGAAGCCCAATGATGTAAATTAGCATCCTAAATCACAAACACATGATTGGTTGCTATAATACATCAACATGTGCAAAACCACAAGAACAATCAGACCACATTTACCCACATATGCAACCAGAAACACCAATTTTATTCATCATTTTAGGGAGTCAGGTCAATTTTCTCAGTTTTCAAACAGAAACAACAAGTTTGAAACACAATTTCAATCCTAAGAACAATTTCATCATTGGGAGAAGCCCAATGATGTAAATTAGCATCCTAAATCACAAACACGTGATTGGTTGCTATAATACATCAACATATGCAAAACCACCAGAACAATCAGACCACATTTACCCACATATGAAACCAGAAACACCAATTTATTCATCATTTTAGGAGTCGGTCAATTTTCTCGGTTTTCAAAGTAAAACAAAGAAGTTTGAAACACAATTTCAACCCTCGAACAATTTCATCATTGGGAGAAGCCCAATGATGTAAATTAAGATCCTAAATCACAAACACATGATTGGTTGCTATAATACATCAACATATGCAAAACCACCGTAACAATCGGACCACATTTACCCACATATGCAAACCGTAAACACCAATTTTATTCATCATTTTAGGAGTCAGTCAATTTTCTCGGTTTTCAAACGTAAAAACAACAAGTTTGAAACACAATTTCAACCTCGAACAATTTCATCATTGGGAGAAGCCCAATGATGTAAATTAAAGATTCTAAATCACAAACACATGATTGGTTGCTATAATACATCAACATATGCAAAACCACCGGAACAATCGGACCACATTTACCCACATATGCAAACCGTAAACACCAATTTTATTCATCATTTTAGGGAGTCAGTCAAATTTTCTCGGTTTTCAAAGTAAAAAAAGAAGTTTGAAACACAATTTCAACCCTCAGAACAATTTCATCATTGGGAGAAGCCCAATGATGTAAATTAGCATCCTAAATCACAAACACATGATTGGTTGCTATAATAAATCAAGCCAATAGACCACATTTACCCACATATGCAACCAGAAACATCAACAGAGTACGTGCACCTGTAAATTAGAGGCAATATCTCAGGAAACAAAATGCCTAGCATCTCAACATGGCCCTTTCGTTTTTCATCAAGCCAATAGACTTTATCACTGAATTGAGGTAGAGGGTACTTATCAGGGATGATAATTTTGGACTTGGGCGTGTACAACACGAACCCCAACTCATTTCTCTCGCCTAAATCGAGATATAGAGAATTGGGAACCTGAGATTTGACAAACAAGAGAGGGATTAGAAACAACATAAATCTTACTACCCTCCAAAACTGAAATGAACAAAAAATTAAATTTGGAACACACTTTGAACAAAAAACAGCAACGTGGATCACTTACACGCATAAATGGATCGACTACTGAAGTAACCTCGCTTTAAAACAAGTTCATCGAGGGCAGAAATCCGGTGAGAGAGAGTCTTGCACAACCATGGATGAATAATCGGGAGAAACCCGACCCACATCGCTCAAATCAAGATCGCAACCCTTCGATTTCTTCAAGCATCCCCGCCATCGGCTCCATCTCCTTCTTCTCTCTTCATCCCACCTTTTATATAAAGGATTTTGAGAATCTAAAGCTCCCGATTCCTCCCACCAAAAAGTCCTCCTTTGGATCCGCCTCATACTTTCTTATAATCTTGATTGCATGGCCATTTTTCGAATTTAAAGAATCATCGACCATGGAAATTTAGGGTTTTTGCGGTGGTGATGAGAGAGGAAAAGAGAGCAAATTAGTGATGAATCGTGAAGAGAGAGAGAGAGAGAGAGAATGGTAGGTTACAAAGAGAAGAGAGAAGAGAGAGTGCAGAGTGATGTGAGTATCTTGGTAGGGTTTCAAGAGAGAGAGAAGAGAGAGTGCAGAGTGATGTGAGTATGTGGAGTGAGATGGGCGATTAATTAGTGATATGGGATTAGGTTTTGGTGAGGTGGGCCGATTAATGGGCTAATTAAATGAGTTTTAGGGAGTATTGGGTTGGGTTAATTGAGTGGCAGTTGTGTAAATAAAATGATATGAGAAGTGTGTTAGTTAAATGGGGTATGTCCATTTTAGGAAAGAAACCTTAATGATTGGGACAAAAAAAATGAAAAGAAAATCTTAAAGATTGGGACGGAGGGAGTAAAATTTAATATATATGGAATCAAATCCGTGTAGATTTGATATATATGGAATTAAATCCGTAGAAAATTTATATGTGGAAATAAATCTAAGATATTTATTTTATTATGATTTTTCCTAATAAATGTTAGCTTAAGATTTAAGCTGGACCTCTCTTATATATATGAGCTCTTGGGAATTCATAACACGTGAGTTCATATTTTCTCCATAAAATCTCTAAGTTATAATTTTCCTAGAAAATTCATCTTGATAATATTTTAAAGGATTCAACGCCGGGCAGAGATTCCAAGAAATTAGTAAACGGCTATGCAAAATAAGCAAATTAGTATATTACGTGGATACTATAGTTTGAGAATCCGGTATGCAATTCTTTTAAGAATTACATTTTACGTTTTTCGTATTTAATTATGCAATTAATTATTCGTTGTTGGTGATTTGTTTATTTTATGAGTTGAAAGCGTGTGATACGTGTTTTACGTTAAATTCTAAATTCCAACACAAATGGTATCGCGCAAGCTCTTATTTGAATGCTTAATTGAATTAATTGTTATTTTATTTAAAAAAAAAAATTAATAAAACACAGTGCGATCATAATTGGATTTTGATCGCACCATGTTTAATTGTTTGGGGACGCACGGTATAAGCATAAGTTGGGGCAAGTGGTTTATTAGATAAACCACCCACCCCTTTTTCCCTTCGCTGGTTTCGTCTTCCCCCTTTTTGCCTAGAAATTAGGGTTTCCCTTATTTGGGGATTCCGCCGCTCATCCGTGCTGCATCACGGTCCGCAACGCCACGCCGCGTCGCTGATGGCTGGCGTTGGGCGCCGTGCCTCACGACGTGCGCGGAGGCTCGCGGCGTGGCTTCTGTAATCTCTCTCGCCGTCGTCGATGCGCTTCGCCGTCGTCTTTGTTGAGTCGCCTCTGGTCTATATCTTTTCATGGCGGTGCCCCCTTCATCTCGTTCGAGGTGGGGCTCCATCGGAATCGATACGAGTCATTGCCGGTGCGCCGCCAATACAACTCGTCTTCGTTGTACTGGTTCAAAACCGGTTCGATTAAAGGGGGCCGTGGCCCCGCGCGTTTCCCCTCGGCTCGGGTTACTCGCCGCGTGGCTTCGTCCCTGTTTCCCTTCTGTTCTTAATTTTTGGTTTGAAATCATGCCTCTGTTCTTCGAATAATGATTAGACTGATGAATTTGGATTTAGTTTGATTAATGTTGATAATGATGTGACTGATTAATCTGATTATTGGATGTTTGGGTGTTTGGTTTATACGGATTTCATACGATTGGGATGGGTGATGATGTGGGGGGCTGTTTTGCAAATTCAATTTGAGACATGTCTTCCATGCAATTATGAAAATTGTACATGAGCCCCCTAAATAATAAACAATTTATTTTTGAAAATATATAATAAAAATTTGTTTTATTTATTAATTTAATTAATATTAAAATTGGATTAAAAGGTTGGACCATGATTGGTGATTAATCCAATTAATCATGTTTTGATAATTTTTTAAAAATATTTTAAAATTCAATTTGTTAAAAGATCATTGAAATTCCACTTAGTTAACTTATTTGTTTAAATTTGTTGACGGCTTTTAAATACCGCATTATAATTGTTTTTTTAGGTATACTTAATATCTTGAATGTCGGGAATCGCATCAAGGTTTGAATTAAAGAGACGCAACACCAAAATACTTGTTAGTCCGCGTAAGTCATGTTTGGGTAGGTGACGTCCAATAATTGCTCAAATATGTCGTAGATATGCATGATGAATCTCGATTAAGCAATTAATACCCCGCCTTTAAAATGTTCCTCACTAAAATATGGTTTTTCATTTGAGAATTAAAGATGTCTTCCATCAAAATTAAAAGTAAACCGGAGATTTAGTTTTGTTGGTCCCGGTGCAAATGAGTCTTACACGTGTATGGGGGAATACACGTGTTCAGTGTTTTTAAAACTTTTTCTCATCGAGGTCACTGGGTCGATAATCTCAAGATTAGGTCCCGAGAAGACAGAAGTTCGCTCACGAGTCAAAGTTCATCGAGATGGTGATCACGAAGCCGCCAGATACCTCGGATAATCCCAACCGAGTCCCGAAGTTTCAGAGATCTCGAGTTGCTTGGATCGATAATCCAACTTATCGAACCCTCGTAAGAGTAAGTTGGTCTGGTAACTATCGTTTCTAGCCTAAATATCATATGCGGCGGAATGGTTTAAAAAAAAAAAAAATATCTTTAGTTTATGATGCCTTTGTTACAAACATATTTTGCAAAAACGAAAGAGTTTTACAAGCGGTGTTTTCAAAAAAACCTTCCGAATGGAATAGTGATTAAGGTTGTGATTCATCAATTGTTATGCAACTTCAAATTAGATTGATTCCAACCGATAAAATATCGATGAAAAGTATCTTTCAAATTCGTCAATGTTTTCACAAAATAACGATAAAGATAAAAGATTAATTATAAACAAACTTGGCAGTTAGCTTTATAGTGGTTCGAGAGACTCGAGTAAAGCTCCCGAGGAGGGAGGAATCTTACGTCCCACCTCCTAAGTTCATCTCGATCCTCGAGAAATTCACTAAACGAGCTTTTCGACTACCTCGCGTAGTTTACATTTACTCAACTTCAATGAGTATCTACCGAGCTTCGACTACTCCACGAGCATCAATTTGTGAGTTTACTTACCAACCCGACCTTGAATAGCTTTTCCGACTACCTCGTAGTTTACTTACTTTCAAACACAAACAAGCTTGGCGTAAAGCGAGGACTACCTCACAAGCGTATTAACTTCTCCCTCAGAGTTTTCGACTACTCTAAGCGTAGTTTACTAACTCTTTTACAACTCTTCTCACCAACAAACACACTCCAACTACCTTCTCCGAGGGTTTGGGGTTTTCTATTGGTTTCCAACTAGGATGAGATATCCTTTACAATGAAGTACAATGAAAGGGTTAGGGGACATCTCGACTAATCTTTGGATAAATCTTATCAAGCTAGGCTTAGTTTAGTGAGCTCTCTTCAATATAAAAGCACTTGGGAAATTCTAAGTTTTTCGAGTGGTGCTTTAACTTCATTGCGATAATAAGTTTGAGCTCTTGAGTTCATGATAAATTTCCGTAACCTTACAATGTAGAGGGTCACCAAGATTTATAGGCATACACCAAGGTTACTCTTGAAAACTATCCGAGTCTCTTGGATTTGGAGGAGAGATAACTACGTGAGTTTCTCTTATGGTGTGTGAGGAACGACTATATTTAGGGTTTGAAACTCCTAACACGCGTTTTAGGCAATAACCTTTCATGTAGCGGTCTTCACTTTTTGCGATCTGGAACTTTGTACTTGACATCTTTTTTTGATGGACTTGAATCATTTGTCGATATCCCAAAATATTATGGTACAATCTTTGTCTTTCTTCTCTTTTTGACTTTTTTGTCTCGATTAAAGGTAGATACCTTCAAGCGGCTCTTTTGGTTACAAACTCGAGTTGATATAACCTTAACAACACTTGACTTAGTTCCTTTTTATGCGCATGGGAATGTCTTGGGCAATATCTATTATTCTAAGGAATCGCGATCTTCTCAATATTGCATCCTTGAGATAGATATTTTCGGTGCCTTCGGAACATTGAGGTTTATATCGAAAGCATTCATTCTTGATTGAAGTTTGAGTCTTATTCTAGGGTTAATTCTTGGGAACGAACGGTTTACAAAGATTGTATTCTTGATCTTGATCTTGATCTTGATCTTATCTTGAGTCTTAAAATATCCTCATCGCCGAGTCTTGAGTTAACTTCTTTTGTCTTACGAGTCTTGGCGTCTTACGAGTCTTGAGTCACATGAGTCTTCATCTAGTGGTCATTATCAAGTCTAAAATGTCAGATAATTTCGAAAACAATCGAATCGGTTCAAGAGTCTTGAGAAGTGATTTCGATTTCTTCAAGAGTATTTTTCCATTTTAGATCGAGAAAATTTCATGCATATCTACCATACACCGATATCTTGAGTCTTCATCATCCAACAAAACCTATCTTGTTCAAGATATAACCTAACTTATCTTCAGATTCTTATGTTTTATATTTTTAAAGAATGGTCTTAAAATATCTTACAATATTTCTTAATTGTTGTCTAAATAAACTTAAACAATTTCTTTTGATTCTCGGTTTTCGAGAACATTTCAGGTTTTTCAAATATAAGTCTTTCCTTCTCGCCCTTTTTTCTCGAAGCAATTTGAAGATAAAAACTTGAAGTTTCTTCTTCATGTGACTTGAAACTTAGGTTTCTTGCAATTGATATATCCTTCAAAGAAATGTTTTGTACTTTTATAACGATTAAGTTCTTCATAGTCTTCAGAATCTATCCTGATCTATATCTGCTGACTATACATTTTGCAGATAACATCCTGAATACTCTAAAACTGAATCTTGACTCAATTATCAAGATTATTCTGAACATGTCATACTCTGGTGTTTTGGGATCTTAATCAAAATCATATATCTTTTATTAAATTCATCTCCCAACAAGTTTCAATGAGTACTTAAAGACCCTCATCTTTTGCTCGGATCTACATCTAACGGGACTTTTATAGGACATATAATGTTGCCGCTTGATGGTTGTAAACTAACTTAACTTTGTTTCGCTAGCCCTCACAAGGAGCAAAGGGTAAGGGACATCAGTCAAACTATGTTCGACAAACTAGGAATTGCAGTTTTACAATTGTTTTGGAGACCCACCAGTTATTGTAATGATCAGCCCTCGCTGGGATTATGATAGTAGTAATGTGGATCCTAGTCCATTATAATTTATTGTAAGTCCCGAACGGGTTTTGTGAGGGCAAAATTCTAGAGGGGAGGGGTGAATAGACTTCTGAAAAACTTTTCGTGCAGATCAGGTGTGATTGCAGATTGCCTGATCAGAGTGCAAGTGAGTCAGTTTGGACTGATGTTCAATCTTACTGAGTGCCTAAGGGCATATCAGTTTGATATCTATCAGTTTAACTGATAGTGCGGAAGCTTGAAAATACCCGTGTGAAAAACCAGTTTTATCAAATCAGATTCTCAAGTCAGTTTTCAACCGGCTGACTAAGGTGTCAACCTGATTAGATCAGTTGCTTGGTGCAGACTGATATTAACTTAGAATATGTATGCAGTTTTAAGCTCAGTTGTGTGAATAATGTAAAGCAATAAAGAGCAAGTAAATGCACATAAGATTTTATAGTGGTTCAGACGAAACCCATCTTACGTCCACTCTTCCCTTAACACAGGGGCAACTTAACCGACTTAACCGACTGGACTTAGTTTAATGTGTTAGTCCAACACCCAACAAATGTTTATCGAGTTCACACTCAACCGATCCCAGAAATCAGAAACTAGAATCCCTAGTCTGAAATCTTGCGGTAACAAACTTAACCTAACTTTGAGTTTTAGTAAAGATTTGTTGTGGTTCCAACTGGAAATCTATCCTAGTGTTTATGTAGCCAAATGCTAGAGGATAGGATTTCTATGCTAAGAACAATGAGATGAACACTTAAGAATAATCTTCAAATTCGGTGTTCTTCGAGCGGAAGTGTTGCTATAGTTTTTGCTTCTTTTTTAGTCTGCTCGATCCGGTCTCTCTTTTAATTTTGAAGAGCAATCCCATTTTATAGACTACAAAATCAAAGAGCCATTGGAGAGCAATTTGAATTTCGGGCTATATTAGGTAGGTTGTAGGATATGATTGTGACGTGCTCCGAATATCGGCGTGGCCGTAGGCATGATTAGCATCGTTTATGTCCGCAACGTCGAATCCCGCATTATCAGCTCTTTTTGTGCGTGTGGCATTTCTGTTTGGCTACTTTTTCAGATTTTCGAATATAGGAGGGCTCGAATGTATCCATATCGGTTATTGTCGCAGAATCTTAGGCGATTGATATTATTCAAATTTTGTAGAATATCCGTCTTGATCTCAATGAACAACTTAGTGCCGGTAATACCATTTTGGTTAAGCGCCGGTGTGAAAGCCTTAAAGAGCAAGTAAATGCACATGACTTGATAATCCCTTCGGATAAGATTAACCGGTCGGTCTTTACCTTCGAATTTCTTTTATCGAGTTCAGATGTCAACATACTTCATAAATCTCAAAAGAATCTGTAGTTGTCTTAGCTTAACCAATTTCAGTTTTAGTAAAGAACTTCGGTGATGTGGTCTTCGGTAAGATAATTTACGGTGACTAGTCTTGGGTTGCTTCGATCTTTAGGTGACGTGAGATGAAATATAAAGAGCCTCGGTGTCTTGATCGTCTTGAGTCTTGAGGTTTATTCTTTGAGTCTTGAGATTGGCTTATCACGAGTCTTGGTTCATCTCAAACGGGCCTTCTTGAGAATTCGTCTCGAGTGATGGTTTTCGTTCAAATGAGTCTTGAGGTTAAACGCCAAATATCTTTTAGAGTCTTGAGTTTATCCGAGTCAAAGGTGTCTTCGTCTTTCCGATCATCGACTTCTTTCCGATCCGTCTTAGTCTTCGATCATCGACCTTATCCGTCATCATCGATAACTCGACGACCTATACATATTGAGTCCCCTCAATATGTGACCTATCTTTTACATCAACTATATATACATTTCAGCTGGTCATCTTAATCTGATTCTAAGTCATCAGTCAGCTAACAGGTCTGACTGGTCCTATTACAACCTGTTTTGGAACTTCCATCAAAACTAAATACAAATTTCCCAACATTTATATTTGATATAAATTCGTACTTTTCCGATGAGGTCGTTAAATATGTGAAAATAATGGAGACAAAATAAACACAAAAGAAAGGTCATGTTTATTTTGATTGCTGAATATTGATCATAGAAATTATGTGTTTAATTCCCATTTTATTTTATATCTCTTGATTAGTTAAAATGTATAACTGTTATTGAGAAGTGTTTTGGAAACAAACTAAATTGCCTAGGCCAAAATTTTCTGGACTGACACCAAAACATTTGTTTGGTGCTAAGGCAAGAAAAGATTGAGTACGTGTTGGACATATCTATCCCGATTATCCTTAAAGCTGATACTCTGAAGCAGCCATGTTTGTTGTAACAGCTTAGAAGAAGCATCAAAAGAATGCTTCCCAGGCTCAGTGTGTGATGTTGCTTGGCATGACTCCCGATATACATAGGCAACATGTGAAAATGGGTCCCTTCGAAATGCTCAAGCATCTGAAGGATCTCTTTGATTCTGAATCTCGTTTTAAGTTTTATGAAGTGATGAGAGATCTGTTCAGATGTCGGTTAGCCAAAGAAGGGAAGATTTAGCTTTATGTGCTAATGATGATATGCCTAATTGAGAAACTTGGTAATTTAGGCATTGAGCTAAAAGACCAAAGTTTTCATTTATGCTATCCTCCAATCGCTTCCGGATTCATGTTCTTGGTTCATTGTGAACTACAATATGAATAAGATGGAGCGACCATACCTGAACTTCACAACGTGCTCAAGACTTTTGAGTTCTCTATCAATAAGATGGTGTTCAAAGGAAGGAGTGGGTAAAAAATGATGTGTGCCTCTACTATAAGTAGAAGAGGGCACTGGAAGAAGGACTGCAAGGTTCTGGTTGCTAAAAGGAAGGCACTAGGTGCTTCTGGCACTAGAACATCTATTTTTGTTATTAAGATAAACATGTTCATTAATAACGATAACTGCTTGATATTAGATACCGGGTGTGGCTCTCATATTTATGCGAATGTGAAGGGGCTCATGTGTCTTAGGATAGTTAGGGCGAGTGAAGTCGTCTTACACGTGGAAATGAAGCAAGAGTTGCAAAATTGAACATGAGGGGACTTATGTGTTAGACTTACCCTTTGGTTTTAGATTAGAACTTAATGATAATCATCTAGTTCTTTCTATTACTCGCAACATGTATTTGTTGCATTATGGATATGATGTTCTTAATATACAAAATAAAAGACTCAAACTTAGTAATCATGAATACCAAACTTACTTGTGGCATTGTATAACTTGATCATGTAAACAAGAAAAGAATTGCAAGGTTAAGAAAGTTAGACAACTTAACCCCACTTGACTGTGAGGTGTATGGAGATTGTGAATCTTATCTCATGGGCAAGATGATCAAAAGACCATTTTCTGGGAAAGGGGTGCATGCCAAAGAAGTTCTAGAGTTGATCTACAACGATGCTTGTGGACCATTGTCCACTCTAGCTAGAGGTCACTTCGGATACTTCATACTTTTACTGATGATTTCTCAAGATACGGATACGTGTATCTTATGAAACATAAATTCGAATCTTTTGTGAAATTCAAAGAGTTTAAGGCTGAAGTAGAGAAGTAACTTGGTAAGAGTATCAAAACTCTTCGATCAGATCGAGGAGGTGAATACCTTAGCCATGAATTCATTGATTACTTGAAGTTTCATGGAATCCATTCACAATGGACTTCTCCCGGAACATCTCAGATGAACGGTGTGTTCGAGAGGAGAAACTGAACCCTGTTAGACATGGTGAGGTCCATGATGAGCTTTTCCTCTCTTCCGACATTGTTATGGGGATACGCATTACAAACCTCAATCTACATACTGAATAGGATTCAATCTAAATTGATTGAGCATACACCATATGAGCCATGGTGTGGTAAGAAGCCAACTTTTACACATATCAAACATGGGGTTGCTCCGTGATTGTGAAAAGGACGCTTACCGACAAGTTGGAATACAAAAGGTAAAAAGGGTTACTTTGTAGGATATCCTAAGGAAACTAAGAGATATTACTTCTATCTACCTGAGAAATAATCATTGATTGTTTCTAGGCAGACCAAGTTCCTAGAGACCAAGTTCCTAGAAGAAGACTATGTCTTTAAGGAACAAGGCCGTAAGCTGATAGAACTTGAAGAAATTCAAAGAACCACAAATTAACAAAGAGACTGATATCTTGTCAAAGAAACATGACAAGGAATCAGTGGGAGCATTCAACAACTTTCACAGTGGGAGTCTTTCACAAGGTGATCGTCTTTCAGCCAGTGGGAGCGTAATTGGAGTATGCTTGCCAGTGCAAGAACCTCCAAGTAAGCTGAATGAGAACAACATAGTTCAAACTCCCAACCAAGAGGCATCTTAAAGTGTAACTCTTCGAGGACTCTCTAGACATTAACAAAATCGATGCACCACAAAATTTTTGCGATTAGAATGTACAACCTGCACAACCACAGCTCCGTAAGTCAATTAGGAATCGTAATCCGCCCATTAGATACAGTTACCTCTAGGAGGAACTCGATAATGTGGACACACCGGATAAAGACGATCCTAAAACTTACACTGAGGCAACATTAAATATTGACCGAGAGAAGTGGCATGAAGCCATGAAATTCGAGATGGACTCGATTTACATCAATCAAGTCTAGGACTTGGTTGAGTTGCCTAAAGGGGTTAGACCCATACATTGCAAATGGGTATTCAAACGAGAAACCGATGCAAATGGCAAAGTACAAACCTACAAAGATAGGTTGGTGGTGAAGGGTTATAGTCAACGTGAAGGCATTGACTATGACAAGACCTTCTCACCAATTGCAAAGATCAAGTCCATTCGAATTTTACTTGCGATAGCAACACACTATGATTATAAGATTTGGCAGATGGATGTTAAAACAACTTTCCTCAATGGAAATATTATTTTCATAATCGGGTATGTCGATGACATATTAATTTTGGTAAACAATATCCCGTTAATGCAGTCCGTTAAAGATTTGTTGTTAAAGACCTTCATGATGAAGGGTCTTGGTGAAGCCTGCTACATTCTAGGGATCAAGATCCAAAAGGATAGATCCAAGAGGATGTTGGGGCTGTCACCACCTATGTAGACAAGGTGTTGAAGTGTTTTGCGATGGAGAACTCTAGGAAAGGATCTATATCGGCAAATCATGGGATAAAGCTATCAAAGAAGGATTGTTCTTCTGTTGAAGCTGATATCAAGCACATGAAAGATGTCTCATATGCACATGCAATTGGGTCAATCATATACGTCATGACTTGCACTAGGCCAAACGTGGTCTACGCTATCAACATCACTGGTAGATACCAACAGAATCCGGGCGAGTCTCACTGGATTGCTGTCAAGACCATTCTGAAGTATCTCAGATGAACTAAAGAATGTTTTCTTGTCTATGGTGGACAGTCAAAACTAGTAGTGATTGGTTAAGCTGAAACAAGTTTCCAATCCGACTGTGATGATTAAAAATCACAGCCAGGTTACGTTTCACTCTCAATAATGAGGCGGTCAGTTGGAATAGTTCCAAGCAAAACTGTTGGGAGATGAATTTAATAAAAGATATATGATTTTGATTAAGATCCCAAAAACCCTGAGTATGACATGTTCAGAATGATCTTGATAGTTGAGTCAGGATTCAGTTTTAGAGTATTCGAAGGATGTTATCCGCATAGAAAAATGTATAGTCGCCAGATATAGATCAAGATAGGTTCTCAAGACTCAAGAACTCAAGATGTTTCAAGAAACCGGTTTCGTGGAAAAAGATGAAACCGAAGTTTTCAAGACTCAAGAAGAAATCGAGAATCAAGACTCAAAGGAGAAATCGAGAATCAAGACTCAGCAGAAATCGAGATATTGAAGACTCAAGATGAAATCAAGAATCAAGACTCAAGATGAAGATTCAAGATATCACCAAGATATCTCTCAAGACTCGTAAGACGTCAAGACTCGTGAAGACTCAAGACTCAAGACTCAAGACTCAAGACTCAAGACTCGTAAGACCCCGAGGACTCAAGATCAAGATCAAGATCAAGATCAAGATCAAGAATAAGGCACAAGAATCATCAAGACTCTAAAGAATATGTCAATGCTCAAAGATAAACCCCGAATGTTCCGAGGCACTGAGAATATCTACCTGAAGGATGTAATACTGAGAAGATCGCGATTCCTTAGAGAAATAGATATTTGCTAAGACATTCAAATGCAGACAAAAGGAACTAAGTCAGAAGTGTTGTTAAGGTTATATCAACTCAGAGTTTGTAAACCAAAAGAGCCATTGAAGGTGTCTACCTTAATCGGAGACAAAAGTCAAAAAAGAGGAAGACAAGATCGCACCATATCGATTCGATAAAGGATGTCATTGAAAAAAGATGTCAAGTACAAAGTTCCATCGCAAAAAAGTGAAGACCGGCTACATGAAAGGCTATTGCCTAAAACGTGTTAGGGAGTTTCAAACCCTAAATATAGCCGTTCCTCACACACCATAAGAGGAAACTCACGAAGCTATCTCTCCAACGGATAGTTTTCAAAGAGTGACCTTGGTGTATGCCTATAAATACTTGTGACCCTCTACATTGTAAGGTTACGGGAAATTTATAAGCAACTCAAGAAGCTCAAACTTATTATCGCAAAATTAAAGCACTTGAAAAACCTAGAATTTCCCAAGTGCTTTTATATTGAAGAGAGCTCACTAAACTAAGCCTAGCTTGATAAGACATATCCGAAGCTTAGTCGAGATATCCTAACCCTTTGCATTGTACTTCATTGTAAAGGATATCTCATCCTAGTTGGAAACCAACCGAGAAACCCCAAAACCCTTGAGAAGGTAGTTGGAGTGTGTTTGTTGGTGAGAAGAGTTGTAAAAGAGTTAGTAAACCACGCGGAGTAGTCGAAAAGCTCTAGAGGAGAAGTTAGTAAGCACAGAGGTAGTCCGAAAGCTTGTTTGTGTTTGAGTAAGTAAACTACGGAGGTAGTCAGAAAGCTCAAGGTCGGGTTGAGTAAGTAAACTACGTGGAGTAGTCAGAAAGCTCAGGGCCGAGTTGAGTAAGTAAACTACGTGAGGTAGTCTGAAAGCTCAGAAGTGATTAGTGAATTTCTCTGAGGATCAGTGAGAGTGGACGTAGGAGCTTGAGTCTCTAAACCACTATAATTGTTGTGTTGTTATTGCTTTCTTTATCTGTGTTTAACTGTTGCATCACTGAGTTTGAAAGCATATTTTCACTGATATTTCAATTGGGATCAATCCACTGGAAGTTGCATGTAATTGAATCACAACCTAATCACTATTTCATTAAAGGAAGGTTTTCAAAGAAAGCTTAAAACGAAAGTATAAACTAAAGGGCCAACCATTCCAAGACGTCCGAGTATTTAGAACAGATAGTTACCAAACCGAACTTACTCTTACGAGGGTTTGATAAGTTAGTTATCGATCCAAGCAACTCAGGATCTCTGACACTCGAGGACTCGGTTGGGATTATCGAGGTTTTAAAAGCATTTCGGGATCACTGTCTCGAAGAGACTTTGACTCGGAGCGATCTGTGCTTCTTTTAACCTAATCTTCAAAGGATTATCGACCCAAGTGACCTCAAGAAGAAAAAAGTTTAAAAACACCGACCCGTGTATTCCCCATACACGTGTAAGACTCGTTTGCGAGAGGACCAACAAGTGGTATCGAGAAGTGGGGTTCAACTTGACCACCGCTTTTGTTGACCAAAGTTTTATTTGCTAAAAATACTTGTGGTCTATCTCGAATCGATCTTATTTTTGAATTTTTCAAAAGCTCAGATAAAAATGTCTTCTAAAAAACTTCCCATGTTCTCAGTGGAGAACTATGATCTACGGAGACTAAGAATGCAGGCTCACCTGTATTCCAAACATGAACGAATGTGGAGAGTGGTCTCTGAAGGGCCATTCCAATTTGTTGTGGTGAATCCCAGAGGAACAGAAGATGAGAGAATTGATCCTAGAGCAGAATTTCCTAAGTCAGATGATCAACTTGCTCCTGATCAGAGAAAGTTAGTCAATCTTGACTATATTGCCAAAGATACAATATATAGCACTATTGATGATGGTGTTATGAGGAAGATCTCTCATTGTGAGAATTCAAAAGAAATATGGGATACACTAGCTGAGATTGCTAAGGAAGAAAAGGAGTCTGAAGAAAGTTCCAGCTCCTCAGAAGAAATGTGCTCAGAAAGTGACAGTGATGACATCTGTCTCATAGCTGTAGGAGAGGTAAGTTCTTCTATCTCTGTTGTTGCTCCTACACTAGCACAAGAGTTATCAAGTTCAACTATAAACAAATAATTTGACTCGATGGATTCTTTTGAGAATCGATGAAGGACTATCTTTGTTTTACAAGAATCGCTAAATGAAACTCAAGAGCGAATAAAAGGAAATCAAGGTGAAAATCTAAAATGGAAAGACTCTAGCAAAACCGAGATCACTTTCAATTAATGGGAGCTACTCTTGATGAACTGGATGTTCGAAAGTACAACTCTCGAGAAAGAGAAGTTGATAGTGACCCTAAGCGAAAAGCTAGAGAAATCAATCAAGAGATTCAATTTGATCGTAACTAAATTCAATGACCTCTCGAGAAGCATGAAACTCTACATAATCGTGAGGATAGTGCATGAAGAAGTTAACTCTATTGAATAATGCATCTAATGTAATAGATGAAATTCAGAGTTACCAAAGATCCATCACTATAAAACGGATTGGGATACATTCCAGGGGAACCTCACAAGGTCATCCGAATCTTTGCATCAAGTAGCAAGAAGGCAATCTTTGTAAAACCAGTGGCACCTACACTTCAATCTGAAGAAATGCCCAAGGTTGTAGACAAGGGAAAAGGACCTATGGTCTCAGTAAAACTGAATAATCAGGTAGGAAAGCCCAAACCTCAGGTGAAGGCTAGAAAACCCGAAAGCACTCGATTGGAAAGTTTGAGCAAGTACTTCAAAGCCTCAAAGCTAAGAATGCAAACCGAAAGGCTCCACACTGAACCATCAGAGGAATCCTCAGATGAGAAACACTCAACAGAGACATTCTCAACTGATGAGACCAAGTCCTCAGTATACTGAAAGACCCAGATTTCAGTAAAGACAACCTGAACCCCACTTGCCAGTCATCAAAGATTTAGACCAGCTGCACAGAAGCCAAAGCAAATGAACAGAAAGCCTGAATCAAAGAAAAATTCAAAAGCTCATGTTCATGCTAAGGCAAGCACTCATACAAAGGAAACTGCTAAGGCACCAAGAGTAGTAAATGTGTATGTTGATGTTTACGGAAGACAAATTAGCCACTCTAAAGTGATTAGAGTTGTCAGACAGATTTGGATTCCTAAAGGTACGGCTAACCTTGTAGGACCTTATACCAAATGGGTACCACTAGGTGGATCTAAAAATCCGAAAATATCGGTATATCAAGACTTACCGCATTAAAAAATATCGATTTTATCGAAATTTTGAAGATAACCAAATTTTCTAATGCAGATGGTACCATACCAAAAATTTTGGTACGACATCGGTATGGAAATATAAAAATTTAGATACCTAAGGTATCGAAAATATCCCAGATATACGAAATATTTTTGGTATACCAAAATATTTTCGGTATACCGAAATAATTCGGTATATCGGTATACCGAAAACCGTATTTAATTAATTTGTTTTTTAATAGATATTTTCTTTTACACCTAATTCCTAAATATCGCCCACAATAATACCGACAATTGCCCACACTAGACACCACATTTCAGTTCTTCAAAATTCCCAAACCCTAAAGGGCTGCTCGCTGCCGCCGCCGAGCCCTCTGTGACCAAAGCCGCGCCGATCCGCCACCATCGCCGCCGCCGCCCGCCACTCCCATTGTCGTTGCCGCCTGCCTCCCCATCGCCTTCATCGCCCGCCTCCCCCATCCTTCGCCGCCGAGAGCTCGAGACCAAAGCCGCTGCCGATCCGCATCCCCATCGCCGCCGCCACCACCCCATTGTCGTTGCCGCCTGCCTCCCCATCGCCGCCGCTTCCCTCCCCATCGCCTTCGTCCCCGCTGAGAGCCTGAGACCAAAGCCGCCGTCGATCCGCCTCCCCATCGCCGCCGTCGCTCTGCCACCCCATTGTCGTCATCGCCCCATCTCCCCCATTGCCTTTGTCCCGTCTCCCTGTTATCCAACACATAATCTTTTTCAAGTAATTAAATATTGTGATAATTTGTGCTTTTTTTCTTTAGAAATTCATACATCTTTGCAATACCATTTGTGGATGGAAGGAATGTGAGGGAGAGGAAGAAGAGGTGATAGACTGATAGGTATTTTCGGTATGCCAAAATTTCAAAATTTCGGTACGAAATGGTATTATCGGTATGCTGAAATTTCAGTACGAAACGGTATACCGATAATTCGGTATGGTATGGTATGTCAAAAATTCGGTATGGCACTGTATACCGAAATATCGGTATGATATCGGTATCAATATTGACATACCGAAAATTTCGGTATACCGAACGGTATGATATTTTTCGGTATTGAAAATTTCGGTACGGTAACGGTATGGCGAGAAAATTTTTGGTATGCCGTACCGTCCACCCCTAGGTACCACAGATCTAATCTGTTTTTCAGGATAACATAAGAGGGCATTGAACTGAATGAAGATATCATTAGCCCTGTTGAAAGAAGATCTGAGATGTCATTGTTGGAAGATGAATTTCCTTCATGGACTTCAGGAGAAATCAAGCTGAAGAAGGAACTTCATCTGAGATCATATTGAAAAAGGACATCAGAATGGAGAAAATTCATACTGATAAGCATAGAGCTGATATCTTGACTAAACCTTTGGCTGAATCAAGATTTCAGGAACTTTCAGTTGAATTAGAGATGTTAGATCCAGGTGTATAGAGTGAAATCTGAAAAATTGAAGGTTTTCAGATGCATGAAGTTTTCTCAGAATTCTACTGAGAAACTCAGGATAAAATGGAAATACTGAACTGAGTCTCAGGAAACTCAGATTTACTGAAGGTCAGTACTCAGTGTTATACTGAACCCATTCAGTACTCAGTATTATACTAACATTTTATCAAGGTCAGTACTCAGTAAGACTGATAGAGAGAAATTAGTCTGAAGAAGTAATGACTCATGCAACTCATTTATTGCTTAAGTGAAGCTCAGTAATCATTTGCAATAAATACAAAACACCTAAGGAGTGTTTTTGGGCGGGACCTTTTGAAATTCCGAAGAAGGTCAACAGTCATTTAATGCTCTGTTACATTAATGACCAATGAGGATATTTTGGCGGCTTACTTTTCGGAGATCGTCTGTTCATATACCCGATTAATCGGAGATTAATCTCAACCGTTGCTTTTCACCTAACCAACGTGAATTCCCATGATCTCGAAATTATTTATACCCCAATAAGCCATTCAAGCCAAATTTTATCAAACCATTCGTTCCCAAAATCCCCTGCAAAATAAATCCCCTTTGTCCAGAAAATCCTAAACCCTAAATCTTCAATCTCTCAAATGGCTCCTACCATTTTCGAAAAATTAGCAGAAACCAACAAACCCTAATACGAGTTCGTTGTCTCGCTCGATAGCACAACCAATTCCAAACCAGAAGAGGAGGCTCTCCATATGATTCGATTGGCCAAACTCACTCATCTCGTCGCAAGCCGACCGGACCAAGAATACGCGAAAGAGGTAATCGAGTTCATCTGTAACTTGAGGATAGATGAAGAGGATGGTATGCATTCTGAGATTACTGTATCACACTTAGAGCATTCATCCAAATACATCGATTTTGAGAGGGAATTGTATATAATTCCGAAGAATTTAAATGATGTTTTTGAGCTCTGTGATAAAGGAGAGGATCCTGCCATGTATATGTTGGGTAGAGAGCAGGAGTATTTAGATAGGATTGCTGAGAATCCTGTAAAATTTGAGGCTACACTGCATAAGAGGCATTTGAAGCCACAATATAGAGTTTTGATGGATATTGTGAGCAAAAGCATCATGAGCCTTGCGGGGAGTTTTGAGCAGATCAGTACCCCGAAGCTCCGATTGATGGCGGCGATCGAGGCCTCACCCACCACTGACTTCAACTGGCTCAAATTCTTGATTCAGATGGTGAGTGAGCAAGCCAAAGTCTTCAAGAAGGTTGATGGGGCTATCACGATTAAAGGCAAGATCCACCATGCCACCAAAATAGCATTTATTTTGGAGATGTGCAGAGAGGAGGAGGACATCTTCGCCAATTCGACCCCATTCCCCAAGTCCAAGATGCTCTTCAAGCCCATTGCTGTGAAGAAGCAGGCCATCAGAGGGAAGAAAGAAAAGAAAGCAGAATCACCAAAAGCTGCTGCTAATGAAGAGACCCAACAAACCAGGGGGAAGGTTCTGTTGGAGGCCAAAATGGAGCAGGGTGAGAAGTTGAAAAAGCAAAAAACCCTCGCCCCCAAGCGCAGAAGATTGGTGGTTCTCATCGATGAAGATGGCAGTGATTCTGAAGAGATTCAACCTGAGGGCCAAACCGCTCAGAATTCGCCATTGCAAGTTTTGGCTCAGGTTATCTCTAAGGCACAGGAACAGACTGAGGAGCAGGTCTTCTCTGAGGTGCTTGAGACTTCGCTCAGTTCAGACAAAATTTCTCAGGAAATTTTCAAAGGAACTCAGGCCTCAGAGATTCCTACCAAAGATGTGCCGGCTCAGACAGAAGAGCCAACTCAGAGTCAATCTGAGGACGTGCCAGCTCAGGCCCCAGAACCCACTCAGATGCAAACTGAGGACCTGACTGCACAACATTCAGATGCTGCTGAGACTCAGGAGCAGCTTATTCTTGATGAGCTCCTGAGTGATCTACTTCTTGATCCTTCAGTTGATGCTTCGACTGAACCAGAAAGCCCGAGATGGAAGAAGGGCGAAGCTGAAGAAACCGAGTGGAGGAGCAAGGGGAAACGGTTCATCCTTGACCGCTACCCTGAGCTCAGCTCATTTCCTGATCCGCAAGATATCTTCTTCAGATTAAGGTCGACGGTTTTCATCCTCAATCAGACTCTTCCGGAGATGCTTGATATTGCTGCATTCAGAGGGGAAGACTGGTGGAATGAGGAGACAACATTCCTGACTGACTTCTCAGGATTCAGGAGGACAAAGCTCAGGATGAAAAATTCCAATTTTGATGAGCTGGTTCAGAAGAAGATAGCTGAGAGGAAAGCTACTGAAGTTGGTGCCCCTAGCAGCAGAGACAAATTTCAAGATGGGGACCAACAGGGAGATGCTGAGGATCAGTCTCAGATGGAGAAGGAAACTACTTGTGCTGATCAACCTGAAATCATTCAACCTCAGACTGAAGCTAGAACTCTTCAGGTACCTTTTGGCACTATTAACAATTATGACAAAGTTACTGAAAGTTCTATCTTTAATTCTAAATTGTCTGATGTACAGACTGAGGCTCAGTTGGAGACTGGAGCTCAGGATGAAGCTGAAGCTCAGGATGATCAATCAGCACAGAAGGTGCAGAAGGTTCCTGAGATCGACCTCACTCCCTTGATGGAGAAGCTTGAGAAGGTTGAGCCAATGATGAACAAAATTGCTCAGATGGAAGAAACATTGGCCCGCCAAGCTCAGAAGATGGAGAATCTTAGTCACTCTTCAGAACTGGTGCAAATCCAAAACACTTTGACCTCACAGATGACCTCCATGGAAGATAAGCTGAATGAAAAGCTGGAGGGAGTCAAGGCTGAGCTGAGTGCTGAACTGAAACAAAAGCACCAGGAGAGAACTGCATTTCTAGAGGTGAAATTGGCAGAGAGGAATGAAGTGCTAATCAAATCTGCTGTTGAGGAAATGAGCTCAATGCTCATGACCAAGATAACAGAGATGTTAAAAGATGCTCTCTCTGGCCAGTTTGCCCATCTCTCTGAAGAATTTTTTGTGGCTAAGAACCACATCAGGAGGCTAGAAGACGAACAAGATCAGATAGCAGGAGAGGTGCGCTGTGTGAGCAAAGAGCAATATCACATGGACACAACACTCTCCAGACTTCTTCCAAATTACGGTGCCAAGAAGGGGGAAAGACCAAATGAAGACCTCAGGAAGTTATTGGCACGTACTTTGGAGAAAAGGCACAGAAAGATGCTGAAATGTATAGCCTATCCAAAGCCTTGAAGGAAGTCGAAGCTACTGACAAACTGAAGTTCGTTCAGGTGGAGAAGCCTATCTACACTCGAGTTTCTGAGGAAACCATGCTTGATGTTGCAAGAGAGAAACTGAGTGCTAGAACTAAGGTTGGAACAAGCCAGGCTGCTGCTGAAATGCCTATGAAGAGGAAAGCCTTGGGCATTGTTCAACCTGAAAGCAAGCGAGCTAAGGCTTCTAAGCCAGTACAAAGAAAGCTGATTGGAGAATTGGAAGAGTCTGCAGGTCAGCAGAAGAAGAAAGTCTTCAACACGAAGAATGCTCTGAAGACACTCCAGATAGAACAGGCTAAGAAAGCAGCTACTTCAGTCTCAGGCGTGCCTGTGATCAGGAAGAAGACTGAAGAAGAGCTGAAGCGAAGGAGTGGATTCAAAAAGTTTGCAAGCAAAAGGAGAGAGACATCAAAAGCACTGAAGTGGCCCCACGTTGACAAATGGATGCCTATCAAATTCAACGATGTGTGGGAAGAGGTCAAGAGAACCTCCTGGTTCTATTATGATGTGCTCAGGGAGTGGAGAGGGGAAAGCTCAGATCAGAATGAAGCGTTCATTGAATATCTCCTAACCTTCTATCCAAAATATCTCCAAAGTTGGATGAACCTTGCGGATGAAGGAGAGGTACAAATAGTAGCCCCCGGTCCATATTCCTACCCTCCTCCAAGACTTGGTAATGGCTTGGTGAATGAGAAGGCCATTACTCAAGAAATTGCTCAGTATGCTGGTCAGTTGGGTTTGACAGGAAACAGTCCGGATATCATTAAGGAAAGAAATGAACTGAAGAAGAGGTATTTCGGAATGTTCAACCTGGAGGTGCCCGCTGATGAAGTTGAAGAAGAAGCAAACTGAAGAGCAGAAGACTGAAGAGCCAAATCTGAAGACTGAAGACTGAAGACTCAGAAGATTCTTGTAATCTTAAAATTTTTGTCTTTTTGATTTTGTTGATAAGACTCACTGTAATCTGTAATGGTATACCAATCATCAATGAAAACTTATCATTTATGCTCAAAAGATAATATCTCATTATCTTATTTACATGTCTTTTATATTTGATATCTTTGAATGAATGTCTCGAGGCGATTAATTGTTTAAGTATTTGGTGATGAACTATTTAAGAAGATTCATTACTGAAGAAATTGTTAATTGTTGGGAGACTCTCTGAATTTGTTGGGAGATTCTCTGATTCAGGAAATTGTTGGGAGACATAACCAATCTTGTAATAGGATAAAATCTGAAACACGAGTATAGGTTATATGTTTTAACTAGATAGGTTTTTGGCATCATCAAAAATGGGGAAATTGTTGGGAGATGAATTTAATAAAAGATATATGATTTTGATTAAGATCCCAAAACCCCTGAGTATGACATGTTCAGAATGATCTTGATAGTTGAATCAGATTCGCTTTTAGAGTATTCGTGATGTTATCTGCAAAATGTATAGTCAGCAGATATAGATCAGGATAGGTTCTGAAGACTCTGAAGAACTCAATATGTTTATGAAGAAACTGAAGTTTCAAAGATAAAACCAAGTTTTCAAGACTCAAGAAGAAATCGAGAATCAAGACTCAGCGAGAAACCGAGAATCAAGACTCAAGCAGAAATCGAGATATCAAGACTCAAGATGAAATCAAGAATCAAGACTCAAAGATGAAGATTCAAGATATCACCAAGATATCTCTCAAGACTCGTAAGACGCCAAGACTTAGAAGACTCGGAAGACTCAAGACTCGTGAAGACCTCAAGACTCGAAGACTCAAGACGCAAGATCAAGATCAAGATCAAGAATATCAAGGCACAAGAATTACGTAAGACTTAGTAATATGTCAATGCTCAAGATATAAACCGAATGTTCCGAGGCACTGAGAATATCTACCTGAAGGATGCAATACTGAGAAGATCGCGATTCCTTAGAGAAATAGATATTTGCCAAGACATTCAAATGCAGACAAAAGGAACTAAGTCAGAAGTGTTGTTAAGGTTATATCAACTCAGAGTTTGTAACCAAAAGAGCCGTTGAAGGTGTCTACCTTAACTGGAGACAAAAGTCAAAAAGAGGAAGACAACACTGTACCATATTGATAATCGACAAGCGGAGGAGAGGTCATTTAAAAAAAGATGTCAAGTACAAAGTTCCGCATCGCAAAAAAGTGAAGACCGGCTACATGAAAGGCTATTGCCTAAAACGTGTTAGGGAGTTTCAAACCCTAAATATAGCCGTTACTCACACACCATAAGAGGAAACTCACGATGCTATCTCTCCAACGGATAGTTTTCAAAGAGTGACCTTGGTGTATGCCTATAAATACTTGTGACCCTCTACATTGTAAGGTTACCGGAAATTTGTAAGCAACTCAAGAAGCTCAAACTTATTATCGCAAAGTTAAAGCACTAGAAAAACCTAGAATTTCCCAAGTGCTTTTATATTGAAGAGTGCTCACTAAACTAAGCCTAGCTTGATAAGACATATCCGAAGCTTAGTCGAGATATCCTAACCCTTTGCATTGTACTTCATTGTAAAGGATATCTCATCCTTGTTGGAAACCAACCGAGAAACCCCAAAACCCTTGAGAAGGTAGTTGGAGTGTGTTTGTTGGTGAGAAGAGTTGTAAAGAGTTAGTACACTACGCGTAGTAGTCAGAAAGCTTTAGAGGAGAAGTTAGTAAGCTACAGAGGTAGTCTGAAAGCTTGTTTGTGTTTGAGTAAGTAAACTACGGAGGTAGTCAGAAAGCTCAAGGTCGGGTTGAGTAAGTAAACTACGTGGAGTAGTCAGAAAGCTCAGGGCCAAGTTGAGTAAGTAAACTACGCGAGGTAGTCAGAAAGCTCAGAAGTGATTAGTGAATTTCTCTGAGGATCAGAGAGAGTGGACGTAGGAGCTTGAGTCTCTGAACCACTATAATTGCAGTGTTGTTTGTTGCTTTCTTTATCTGTGCTTAACTGTTGCATCACTGAGTTTGAAAGCATATTTTCACTAATATTTCAGTTGTAATCAATCCACTGGAAGTTGCATGTAATTGAATCACAGCCTAATCACTATTCCATTAAAGGAAGGTTTTCAGCAAAGCTGAAAACGAGTATAAACTAAAGGGCCAACCATTCCGCACGTCTGAGTAGCTAGAACAGATAGTTACCAAACTGAACTTACTTTTCTGAGGGTTCAGTAAGTTAGTTATCTGATCCAAGCAACTCAGGATCTCTGACACTCAGGACTCAGTTGGGATTATCTGAAGTTTCTGAAAGCAGCTCAGGATCACTGTCTCAGTAGACTTTGACTCAGAGCGATCTGTGCTTCTCAGAACCTAATCTTCAGGATTATTTGACCCAAGCTGACCTCAGTAAGAAAAAGTTTTAAAAACACTGAACACGTGTATTCCCCCCCATACACATGTAAGACTCGTTTGAACCGGGACCAACAAAAACGACCGAAGATTCAACAACCGAAGTTGAGTACATTGCTGTATCAGAAGCCTCAAGGAGACTATCTGTATTTTATAGTTCTTAAGAGAACTAGGGGTAGCTCCGAGTGCCAGGTGTCTAAAAAAGTTGTATAAAGACAACATTGGTGTGAATGCGCAAGCAAAGGAACCGAGATCAGCAAACAGAAACAAACATGGACCTAGACTTATCATTTGATCCGAGAGATCATAAGGATAGGAGAAATGGAATTAAAATGTATTCCCACATATTTAATTTGGAAGATCATTTCACCAAAACACTTAGTGTTCATGTACACACTAGACATTTGATGGTCTGGGGGTTAGACATCTAGGTGATTGACTCTAGTCCAAGTGGAAGATTGTTAGTGTTAGTGTCTTAGAGACAATCTATTGTAAGGACATAATGCTCGATGATATTCAGTTTGATTTAATATTATAGTTCACTTAATATTAATGTATGGCATACACTTGTTTGAATATTATGTTTGATTGTTTGCATTTATTCATACAAGTACTTCCATGAGTCATTGCTGTCATTGAGGTTGTGAGAACTCAGATTACTTAAGCATGATTCTCAAATAGCTCCGATCAAGGATCATCAAGAATGGGATATTGATGATGCAATGGAGATTTGTGTGCGATTTGCATCATACTCTTGTAGAGTGTAGTAAGATCTCACTTACTACGAGATACTATGTATCTCATGATGGATGCACAAATACCTTAGAGGGTATTGGTATACCCATCTGAGAAATTGTTTGATATATTTTCACTATATGTGTCTACGGGTGTCTCAGATAGTGGGAGCGATACGATACTCCTTTGACTTGAGGTCAATACGCACGATATGTGTGGAGTGATGAACTTAGACCATGACTGACACTTGCACCCTTCCATGGGTAGATATGGATTGGATTGGGTTCATCACGAAATGCATGTGCGTGGTAGTTGAGCAAAGAATAGGATTCATTCCTCAAAGTGGGTTTAGAGAGAATTCTCGTCTTCTCATCATAATTGGATCTAAGTCATCGACCGATGCATGTCAACTTAGACTTTGTGGCTAAGTGTAACATACATGATCAATTAGAGATAATAGATAATATGATAAAGTTATTTGAATAGACACTTCATCATGTTCAATACTTAATCGAGTATTCTCGAATGAAAGGAGGAAATCGTAATAGCCCATGTTTCAATTACAGGTAGTTGCACATTTCCTCGCGACGTACCTCATATAATGAGAATGTCTTATTTATTGTCTAGGGTTCAACTAAGACCGTTAGTTTGACTAATCGCCCGACATATTAGGGCCTATAGTTCACACTGTTGGGAAAGTATGGGTGCTCTGATCTATTCGAGATGATTTTAAATACATATTTAAATTAAATAATTAATTACTAACATGAATTAATCCTAAATCAATTCAACATAATAATTAAACAACATGCATACACGTAATTCACGTAAATCTTAAACATGCGGAACTATGAGTTACGAGATTACATACTTCTTGTAGAGACAACCCTTGAGACGATGGATCAACCCAATGTACCTTTCCAAAATATGTCCCAAAGTCCACGAACGTAACCCGGTGGGAGGATTTGCACGAACGATTTTAACAAGAGAGAAAACAAAAAATATTATGCTACCACCTTTGTGGATTTCTAATATTTCCAACACATGGAATTGCACTTGGGATTGAAAAATTCATCCCCTATATATAGGGACTAGGGTGGCCGATTTTTAGGGCTAAAAAATAAGGAAGAAAATCCTTTCTTGATCTCCAAGAAATCTTGAATATATCTCCTATATTCTTTTCTCCTTAATAAAATTTTCCATAAAAATCTCTTCCCCTTTTTATCCCAATTTTTCGAAAATAACAAGGGAAAAAGAATCAAGATTTAACTTCTTGAATTTATGGGATAATTATGTATTCCTACAATAATTATATCTTTCCATAAAATATCTACAAGAAAATCAAGACAATCTTTTCTTCCATTTCCATACATATTTTTCGAAAATATCACATGGAAATATAGCAAAATATTTTCTTCTCTCTTTCATTAATTGGACTTTATTTTGGGCTATTTGAGGGGCCTTTAGGAGAATTAAGATTGGACCTCTAATGGACTATGAAATTATAATATTGGGCCAAATATTATTCAAGTCCATTAATATTAATTTATTCCACTATAAAATTAATATTGAACTATCCATCTTAACCCATATTACGATTTCGCTATAATATGGCTCCCGGTCATTATTTCCCACGTTTAAGATTATATTAGTCCATTAATTAATTAAGCCACTGAACAAGCTTTATATTAATTAATATCTTTGTCCTTGGAGTAAAGACAACTCAACATTATTATCCATACCGGAAATAAATTTCCACTTGCAAGATTTGGTATGATAAAGGTTCTGAACCCACCAAGGGGGCAGATCAAGCAAGACGTACTTGCACGCGATCCTCCGTATTAAATGCCAGCAATCGTCATGTAATTAATAATATTGCCCAAGATATAAGGTATCGAATCGCATTGACTCTCTTCCCATCATAAGTCAAAGCAATAGTTATTAATTTCACACGATCCTATTTAAGGGACGAAGATTAAGAAACAACACAAGACTGAGGTCTAATTCTTGTATATTCAGTACCGAAGAATTTGTCCTCCTGTAGGTCCTTATTCAGCGCACTTAAATGCGCTAGTGTAATCCCTTGGTCAAGACAAGCCAACATGGGTCTTACACTTCAACCTTTCACGATGGTTTGTTCATTTCCATCTGGGTTGTGAATTTGTACTTAATTACGAGGTGCTGTTAATTTGATCTTCAGTGATCTGGTATCACCAAATTAACTACAATGTAATACGTACTGACTTATTGAACGGGTTTGCAATAAACATATATAACATTCATTCATATTTTATGCAACAGTGATTAATAGTTTATTTCAGTAAATAAATAAGAAAAATCAGTTTGGTTATATAAAGTAAAAACATACTTTTCAGTATAACCCCAACAATCTCCCACTTATACTCAAAGTCTGCTTTTAAGTATACTACATCATGTCTCGTGTTCTATGTGACATCTAATGTCACCTACATGAACCTAATAATATTTCTCCCACTTATACTCAAAGCAGATTGGCAACATCCTTGACACCCATTCCTTCCACATGTCTCTCGAATGTACTCTGAGGCAGACCCTTTGTGAATGGATCTGCTAGGTTGTCTTCCGATGCAATCTTAGCCACCTCAATGTCTCCTCTCTTAATGATTTCTCGTATGAGATGGTATTTTCTTTCAATGTGTTTGCTGGCCTTGTGGGGTCTCGGCTCCCTCGAATTTGCAACTGCTCCGGTGTTATCACAGTAAACCGAGATCATGTTGGGCAAATCCGGGACGACGTCCAAGTCCACTAGGAAGTTCTTGAGCCAAATCGCTTCCTTCGCTGCTTCACAAACAGCAACGTATTCGGCTTCCATGGTAGAATCAGCAATGCATTTCTGCTTTACACTTCTCCATGTCATGGCTCCTCACCCATGCAAAACACACTACCCGAGGTAGACTTTCTGGAGTCAACGTCTGATTGGAAATCTGAGTCCGTGTAACCGATGGGGATTAGACAGTCTGACTTGTAAACTAACATTTTGTCCCGTGTCCTTTTCAGATACTTCAGAATGTTCTTTACTGCAGTCCAATGCTCTTTCCCAGGGTTACTTTGATATCTTGCCACCATGCCTACGGCAAAGCAGATATCCGGTCTCGTACACAGCATTACATACATGAGGCTTCCCACAGTCGAAGCATAAGGAATGCCCTTCATGTCATCTATCTCTTTCTGTGTCTTGGGACACATGTCTTTGGATAGATGGATTCCGTGTCTGTAGGGCACAAAACCTTTCTTGGAATGTTGCATGCTGAAGCGCTTCATAACAGTATCTATGTATGAGGCTTGCGAAAGCCCGATCATTCTTTTCCTGTGATCTCGAGTGATCTTGATCCCTAGGATGTGACCGGCTTTCCCTAAATCCTTCATATCGAACTGTTTTGACAGCCATGCCCTTACGTATGATAACACCTTTACATCATTTTCGATGAGCAGAATGTCATCCACGTATAGTACCAAAAATACCAATGAAATTCCGTCACGCTTTTTATAAACACAACTTTCAAAGTTGTTTTGATCGAAACCGTAGGATTTTATAACTTGATCAATACACTAATTCCAAGCGCGGGATGCTTGCTTCAGCCCATAAATGGACTTCCTAAGATTGCAAACCAGATGCTCTTGGCCTTTTTCAATGAAGCCTTCGGGTTGTTGCATATAGATTTCTTCGTCAAGATTTCCATTGAGGAAAGCTGTCTTGACGTCCATTTGTCAAATCTCAAAATCTAGGTTCGCAACAATCGACAAGAGAATCCGGATGGACTTGAGCATGGCTACGGGCGAAAAGGTTTCCTCATAATCGATCCCTTCTTTCTGAGTGTACCCTTTCGCCACTAGTCTTGCTTAAAAGGTCTCAACCTTACCGTCCGGTCCCCTTTTTCTCTTGTATACCCACTTGCATCCGATTGGTTTTACCAAATCAAGTGGTTCGACTAGCTCCCACACCTTGTTGTGATCCATTGAACCCATCTCGGCTTCCATTGTTGTTTGCCAAGATTGAGCATCTTTGTCTTGGATTGCCTCGTTGTAGGACCAAGGATTTGATTCTTCTCTCGGGTTGTCTGACAACCCTCCCACTACGACGAGGTTCCGGTTGTGTAGGCGTAACGATTGGTGTATCATTTTGTACAGTTGACAATGGATTTTGCCCCCTATGTTCTTCTAAGGTAATCTCACTTCTAGGCTTTCTACTGTTCATATAGTCTTCTTCCAAAAATCTAAAGTGAGTGCTGATTACCACCTTTTGATCTTTGGGACCATAGAACATGCATCCTTTAGTTCCTTCGGGGTACCCTATGAACATCCTTAATTTCGAACGTGCATCCAATTTACCGGCTTCCTTGTCTAGCACGTATGTCGGACACCCCCAGATCCTGATGTGTCCGTAACTGGGCTTGCGCCCCGTCCACAATTCTCTAAGGGGTTTTAGGTACCGATTTGGATGGCACTAGGTTCAGAATGTAAGCCGTTGTTTCTAATGTGTAACCCCAGAACGATTTTGGTAAATCCGAATAACTCATCATTGACCTTACCATTTCTAAAAGCGTTCTATTTCTTCGTTCTGCAACCCCATTTTGTTGAGGGGTACCGGGTGCAGTCAACTATGATGCAATCCCCTCTTCCGATAGGTAGTTCAAAAATTCGTCGCTGAGGTATTCGCCGCCACAACCAGATCGTAGAAACTTGATAGTCTTTTCCTTATGATTCTCTGCTTGAGCCTTAAATTCTTTGAATTTATCAAAGGTCTTAGATTTATGCTTCATTAGGAAAATACATCCGTAGCGTGAGTAATCATCGATAAAAGTAACGAAATACTCGTAGCCACCTCTAGCTTTGATTTGCATTGGACCACACACGTCGATGTGAATGATTTCTACCACTTCTTTAGCTCTAAGCCCCTTGGCTCCAAATGCCCTCTTGGTCACTTTACCTTCTAAGCACGATTCGCAAGTCGGAAATGGTTCAATTTGGAGAGACCCCAAAGAACCATCTTGCACCAACCTTTGAATCCTTTACGAGTTAATATGACATAATCTTAGGGTGCCAAAGAAGTGTCTCGTTCACGTCAGCAGAACACTTTCTTTTACATGAAATAGCAGATGTGTTATAGCATGCATTTTGTGAGTGATGTGCACAGTTAATAATATAGAGATTGTTCCGTAAAGTTCCACGATAGATAATCACATCGTTACGAAAAACAACACATGCTTATTAAAACGATTATAATATCCATCGACAAACAGTTTAGAAATAGAAATAAGGTTTTTCCGAATAACAGGAACATAAAGAACATCTCTTAAATTAAACTCTTGTCTTCAAAAGACAGGTGCACGTCTCCCACTGCTTCAGCTATCACTCTCGTAGCATCGCCTAGCGTGATGAGGATCTCACTCCCACTAAGTTGTCGTGAAGCAAAAATGATCAGTGGATTCCATATCAAATACCCACGAATGAGAAGTGTACGGTGCCAAACAGGTTTCAACAACTAGTGTGTGAGAATTACCTTTCTTTCCATTCCTTTTGGGATTGGAACAACCCGACTTCCAATGTCCCTTTTCACAGCAGTTGAAACATTTTCCTTTTGGTATCTTTTGGACCTTCAACCAACTGGCTTTCTTACCCCTTTTCTTGGTGGCCTTGCTTTGGATCGGACTATTCATCTCCTTCTCAATCTTACCTTCCATTGGTCTAGATCTTGAGAGTAGTTTCTTAGTCACCAAAGCTTCGTCTTCTTGTCCCAAGTGTTTCTCTACCGTCTCCAAGACCTCTTGTAGAGTATCCATGGTAAACATGTGATCATCATCACGTAATTACAATAGAACTCATTAAAGCATCTTGGAAGAGTTAGGAACAAGAATTCGTTTTGAGCCTCATCACAGTACCGTGTACCTAGGTAAGCAAGTTTTTCAAAATGGCGTCTGACTTTGAGAACGTGATCCCTTACGGGCGTTCCCTCAATCATCTTCAGCTTTTCAACTCCATTTTGATGAAACTCCTTGATCATACAGCTCTCAGAGGAAAACATTTCCTCAAGACTTTGAACAATCTCCCCAGCTGAATCAATTCCCTCATGAATGAGCCTCAAATCATCAGACAATGAAGTCAAGATTATCGGTTTCATTGTAACATTTGCTTGCTCCCAGATATTGTACAAACATCTTTCCGAACTTGATGACCCTTCAGTGATTTTTTCAGGTTTTGGTTCGCCAAGAACCCAATGATGTTTTTGTGCAGTGAGGACAAAAGACATATTACGTTTCCAAATGACATAGTTTTTACCAGTGAGTTGGTTTTCTTTGAGAATATATTTCAGTGGATTAAAAGGTTGCGACATGATGATACTGAAAATAAACACACATTTTGTATCAATATCCGGATCAACACAAAATTAAATCACATAATTCGATCACATGATTCATATTAAAATCTCAAAAAAATATGAACATGCATCAGCCAATATCTCAAAACAGATTTAAATGAGCCTCGTGGGAGGGTCATCATTTAAATCACATTCAAGCAGGTTACAAACAAGAACAGTTACAAACCTTTAATTTCAAGTAAAATTAATAGTCGGCTCCCACTTGACCAATATAAAATTGACAGGGACTTCGGTGAAGTATATGAATATCAATTTTATACCTAAGTAATAACCATGATTAAATACAGAATTATTACTTCGTTTTGATCGAGCCTCGTGGGAGGGTCATCGTCGCCACTGATAATAATTCACAATCATCCTTTTGAGAATTTATTCATGTGAAAGCTATCTTTTGACCGTCCAGTAGGGAAATTTCTCCAAAAGATTCCACAAATAAATAAATAATGGAGGTCAAAATTAATTTGATTCATAACCAAATTAATTATCAAAACATACTTAGTAATTTTTAAGTTTGAGATTTTTCGTTGGCGATTCTCATGTAAACACATTTAAACAAATTAAATAAAGCACAAGAAAATACGACAACAATAAATCAAGCACTGCAGAAAATAAACACATTGAGCACAAATTATCCAACTGTCATGGTTTGATTTTCCTTGGCTTGATCTTGAAGAAACACCGTCTTGAATTTCTCCCACTCGTTCGTCTCGAAAAAAAATTTCATCTCGAAGTGCCACGCCAAGCAGCTCGCAGCCGGGATGCACGCCCGTATCCGGCCGGCCACTTGGCCGAGTGATCGCGCCCGTGCACCTAGGCACAACGCGCGTCGCTTCCTTGAAGGACTCGGCGGCCTCGGCAGGCGATGCCTAGCGTCGCGTGTCCGCCTTAGCAACCCTCGCCCTCCCATTCAGATGGTGCAAGTGCTCGATCAGGTGTCAAGACGCGGCGTCGGGCCGATCCCACTAGCACTCAAGGCGGTTAGCCCGCCGATTGGCGACGTCCGGTTACAATTTATTTAACAAAAAATAAATACACCTTAAATCTAGACTAGTCTATTACATTGAACAAATCAAACAGCCTAATCTACTCGTGGATTTTCTCACGAGAAAAATAAATCCGAACGAGTCGAATTAAAAAAAATATTCATTCATACGCATGAAAAATAAACACATTAAATACCATGACAATTGGATACCTGCAAAAAAGATCTAGCAATTCTACTATCTAATTTCAATTTAATGTCCAACAATAATTTAAATAACAATTTAAAAGTCAGAGCTCGAAACCAGAGCTCTGATACCAGTTGTTGGGAAAGTAGGGGTGCCCGGATCTATTCGAGATGCTTTTAAATACATATTTAAATTAAATAATTAATTACTAACATGAATTAATCCTAGATCAATTCAACATAATAATTAAACAACATGCATACACGTAATTCACGTAAATCCTAAACATGCGGAACTAGGAGTTACGAGATTACATACCTCTTGTAGAGACAACCCTTGAGACGATGGATCAACCCAAAGTACCTTCCCAAATATGTCCCAAAGTGTTGGGATATTTTAGTTTTGATGAATTATGCTTAAACATTATCAACTTGTGTTATTTAAGCTAACTTACAGATAACAAGTTGAGGGGGAACTCAGGAAATCAGATGAAGGTGATCGAGATCAGACGATGCTGCAGATGAGGCTGATCGAGATCAGATGAGTAAGATGTATTCCGGAGTTAACTGATGAGCTGAGCAAAATTAGAAGAAAAGAAAAGCTAAGCTAGCTGATCAGAAGAATCAGAAGTCACCTGATCAGATGGACCTGAGATCAGAAGAAAAGATGATCAGATGACCAGATCAGAAGAGGAGGTTGCTGATCAGAAGAGGAGCAGATGAGACTGATCGAGATCAGACGAGATCGAGATCAGATAAGCTAACTTGATGCAACTAACCTGATATGCTAACCTGATGTACTAATCTGATGCAGATAAACTGATATCTCGACCGGTGCTCATCGATCCGATCGGATGAGCCGATCGATCAAAGTAGAAGAAATCGAAGAAAAGTCATCGAAGACAAGTCATCTCGAAGTCATGTTCACCGAGAATCGAACGCCTGCCGATGATCGGTTAGCTGAAATCTTTAAATGACGATGGTCGATTGTCCGAAGTCGGAAGAGTGAACTCGAAGCCCGAGTGTCAAGATACCCGACGGACAAGGTCCGCTGGAGAGAAGTCTGCTGAATCAAGAATCCTGAAGACTCAGAAGAATCCTGAAGACTCAGAGAATCCTGAAGACTTAGAAGAATCCTAAAGATTATAGCCGTTAGATTCAGCTGACATGGACCAATGAGAGTAAGACAACAAGCCTGAAAAGCTGCAAAAAGCTAAAGAATAGTATGTATTTGAATGTGACTCCATCCAACGGTAACATTCAAATCCACACTATAAATACAAGTTCTTTCTTCATTATTCGTGTGGAGAATGTGGAAAAAGATGCTATAGAGCCAAGAGCCATATACTCAAGCATTCCCACCATAGAACACTGAGCAAGAAATACACGCATATATCCAAGAGTGTTCTATCCTAGATCTAAGCACAAATGTAATATTCTAAGCGTAGAGAGATTTTCCCATCCTTAGCATTAAGGCTAAACAAATGTAAGGGAAAATCTCAACCTAGTTGGAAACCAAACAAACCTTACCCAAATCAGTTTGATAGGTTAAGTTTGTAGGTGAGTGTGAACTCGGTAAACATCTAAGCAATCCCGAAATGGAGGGTAGGCGATCCTGTGAGGGAGATAAGTCTTATTTGAGTGTGAACTCGGTAAACATCTAAGCAATCCCGAAAGGGAGGGTAGGCGATCCCGTGAGGGTGATAAGTCCCGTTTGAGTGAGAACTCGATAAACATCTGTTGGGTGTTGGACTAACACATTAAACTAAGTCCAGTTGGTTAAGTTGGTGCCCCTTGTGATAGGGAAGTGGATGTAGGAGTTGGACTCCGAACCACTATAAATCGTGTGTTCTTTACTTGATTATAAGCAAAACACACATCGTTCTTAAAAGCAAGAAAAATTAGTACCACCATTCCCTCACTCCTGTTTTATATGCATTACATGGTATTTTTCGCATTCATGAGTTTTCAAATCGGGACCAACAATTGGTATCAGAGCGGAACAATCTGAACTGATACCAACAATTGGTATCAGAGCGGAAGTTCAAAAGATCACTGATTTCAAATGTGACCATCTGAACTGATACCAACAATTGGTATCAGAGCGGGAGTTCAAAAGATCACTAATTTCAATGTGACAATCTGAACTGATCTATTAAAAAAACCCATTTCTGTAAAAATGCATATATTTTAATGTTTTGGCGTCATTATCAAAAAGGGGGAAATTGTTGGGATATTTTAGTTTTGATGAATTATGCCAAAACATTATCAACTTGTGTGTTATTTAAACTAACTTACAGATAATAAGTTGAGGGGGAACGAGAGAACAAGTTGAGGGGGAACTCACAAAATCAGAAGTAGATGATCGAGATAAGACGAGGTTGCAGACGAGACTGATCGAGATCAGATGAGTAAGATGAGTTTCGGAGTTAACTGATAAGCTGTACAAAATTAGAAGAGAAGAAAAACTAAGCCAGCTGATCAGAAGATCAAATGACAAGAACAGACCTGATCAGATGATCAGAAGAACAGACGAGCTGATCTGGTGATCAGAAGAGCAGACAAGCTGATCAGAAAGAAACTGACCAGAAGATCAGAAGAGGAGTTTACAGATCAGAAGAGGAGCAGATGAGACTGATCGAGATCAGACGTGATCGAGATCAGATAAGCTAACTTGATGCAACTAACCTGATATGCTAACCTGATGTACTAATCTGATGCAGATAAACTGATATGCTGACCTGGTGCTACTGATCTGATCAGGTGAGCTGATCAGATCAGGCGAGAAGAAATCAGAAGAAAAGTCATCAGAAGACAAGTCATCTGAAGTCATGTTCACTGAGAATCAGAACGCTGCTGATGATCAGTTAGCCTGAGTGCTAGTGACCTGATGGTCAGATTGTCTGAAGTCAGAAGAGCTGAACTCAGTAAGCCTGAGTGTCAGTATACCTGATCAGACAAGGTCCGCTGGAGAGAAGTCTGCTGAATCAAGAATCCTGAAGACTCAGAAGAATCCTGAAGACTCAGAGAATCCTGAAGACTTAGAAGAATCCTAAAGATTATAGCCGTTAGATTCAGCTGACATGGACCAATGAGAGTAAGACAACAAGCCTGAAAAGCTGCAAAAAGCTAAAGAATAGTATGTATTTGAATGTGACTCCATCCAACGGTAACATTCAAATCCACACTATAAATACAAGTTCTTCCTTCATTATTCGTGTGGATAATGTGGAAAAAGATGCTACAGAGCCAAGAGCCATATACTCAAGCATTCCCACCATAGAACACTAAGCAAGAAATACACGCATAGAGTGTTCTATCCTAGATCTAAGCACAAATGTAATATCCTAAGCTTAGAGAGATTTTCTCATCCTTAGCATTGAGGCTAAACAAATATAAGGGTAAATCTCAACCTAGTCGGAAACCAAACAAACCTTACCCAAATCAGTTTGATAGGTTAAGTTTGTAGGTGAGTGAGAACTCGTTAAACATGTAAGCAATCCCGAAAGGGAGGGTAGGCGATCCTGTGAGGGTGATAAGTCCCGTTTGAGTGAGAACTCAGTAAATATCTAATCAATCCCGAAAGGGATGGTAAAGCGATCCCGTGAGGGTGATAAGTCCCGTTTGAGTGAGAACTCGGTAAACATCTGTTGGGTGTTGGACCAACACGTTAAACTAAGTCCAGTTGGTTAATTTGGTGCCCCTTGTGATAGGGAAGAGTGGATGTAGGAATTGGACTCCGAACCACTATAAAATTGTGTGTTCTTTACTGCTTTATGTTCTTACTTGCCATATGCATTCGATTATAAGCAAAACACACATCGTTCTTAAAAGCAAAAAAAATAAAATTGGTAACCACCATTCCCTCACCCCTGTTTTATATGCATTACATGGTATTTTTTGCACTAATGGGTTTTCAAATCGGGACCAACAGAACCTTTATCATACCAAATCTTGCAAGTGAAAATTTATTTCCGGTATGGATAATAATGTTGAGTTGTCTTTACTCCAAGGACAAAGATATTAATTAATATAAAGATTGTTTAGTGGCTTAATTAATTAATGGACTAATATAATCTTAAACGTGGGAAATAATGACCGGGAGCCATATTATAGCGAAATCGTAATATGGGTAAAGATGGATAGTTCAATATTAATTTTATAGTGGAATAAATTAATATTAATGGACTTGAATAATATTTGGCCCAATATTATAGTTTCATAGTCCATTGGAGGTCCAATCTTAATTCTCCTAAAGGCCTCTCAAATAGCCTAAAATAAAGTCCAATTAATGAAAGAGAGAAGAAAATATTTTGCTATATTTCCATGTGATATTTTCGAAAAATATGTATGGAAAATGAAGAAAAGATTGTCTTGATTTTCTTGTAGATATTTTATGGAAAGAGAAAATTATTGTAGGAATACATAATTATCCCATAAATTCAAGAAGTCAAATCTTGATTCTTTTTCCCTTGTTATTTTCGAAAAATTGGGATAAAAAGGGGAAGAGATTTTTATGGAAAATTTAATTAAGGAGAAAAGAATACAAGAGATATATTCAAAATTTCTTGGAGATCAAGAAATGATTTTCTTCCTTATTTTTTAGCCCTAAATATCGGCCACCCTAGTCCCTATATATAGGGGATGAATTTTTCATTCCCAAGTGCAATTCCGTGTGTTGGAAATATTAGAAATCCACAAAGGTGGTAGCATAATATATTTTGTTTTCTCTCTTGTTAAAATCGTTCGTGCGAGTCCTCCCACCGGGTTACGTTCATGGACTTTGTGTTGGTCCGGATTTAAAAACCCATGAATGCGAAAAATACCATGTAATGCATATAAAACAGGAGTGAGGGAATGGTGGATCCAATTTTTCTTGCTTTTAAGAACGATGTGTGTTTTGCTTATAATCAAATGAATATGGCAAGTAAGAACATAAAGCAGTAAAGAACACACGATTTATAGTGGTTCGGAGTCCAACTCCTACATCCACTCTTCCCTATCACAAGGGGCACCAACTTAACCAACTGGACTTAGTTTAACGTGTTAGTCCAACACCCAACAGATGTTTACCGAGTTCTCACTCAAACAGGACTTATCCCCCTCACGGGATCGCCTACCCTCCCTTTCGGGATTGCTTAGATGTTTAACGAGTTCACACTCAAACGGGACTTATCTCCCTCACGGGATCGCCTACCCTCCCTTTCGGGATTGCTTAGATGTTTACCGAGTTCACACTCACCTACAAACTTAAACTATCAAACTGATTTGGGTAAGGTTTGTTTGGTTTCCAACTAGGTTGAGATTTTCCCTTACATTTGTTTAGCCTTAATGCTAATGATGGGAAAATCTCTCTAAGCTTAGGATATTACATTTGTGCTTAGATCTAAGATAGAACACTCTTGAATATATGCGTGTATTTCTTGCTCAGTGTTCTATGGTGGGAATGCTTGAGTATATGACTTTTGGCTCTGTAGCATCTTTTTCCACATTCTCCACATGAATAATGAAGGAAGAACTTGTATTTATAGTGTGGATTTGAATGTTACCGTTGGATGGAGTCACATTTAAATCCATACTATTCTATTGCTTTTTGCAGCTTTTTAGGCTGGTTGTCTTCCTCTCATTGGTCCACGTCAGCTGAATCTAATGGCCATAATCTTCAGGATCTTCTGAGTCTTCAGGTTTCTCTGAGTCTCAGGTTTCTTCCGAGTCTTCAGGATTCTTGATTCAGCAGACTCCTCTTTAGCGGACCTTGTTTGATCAGGTATACTGACACTCAGGCTAACTGAGTTCAACTCTTTTGACTTCAGACAATCTGACCCTCAGGTCACTAGCACTCAGGCTAACTGATCATCAATAGCGTTCTGATTCTCAGTGAACATGACTTCAGATGACTTGTATTTTGATGACTTCTCTTCTGATTTCTTCTCGCCTGATCTGGTATGCAGATTTTTGGTTTTCTGATATCTGGTTTCTTCTCGCCTGATCAGATCAGTATAGCATCAGGTCAGCATATCAGTTTATCTGCATCAGATTAGTACATCATGTAAGCATATCAGGTTAGTTGCATCAGGTTAGCTTATCTGATCTCGATCACGTCTGATCTCGATCAGTCTCATCTGCTCCTCTTCTGATCTGCAACCTCCTCTTACGATCTTACGGTCGGTTTCTTTGATCAGCTTATGCGCTCTTCGATCACCCGAGATCAGCTCGTCATTCTTCGATCATCGATCGGAGTTTGTTCTTGTCATCGATCTTCTCATCAACGGCTTAGCTTTTCTTCTCTTACGATTTTACCGCGACTCATCGGGTTAACTCGGAACTCATCTTACTCATCTGATCTCGATCAGTCTCGTCTGTAGCCTCGTCTTATCTCGATCATCTACTTGATTTCGTGAGTTCCCCCTCAACTTGTTATCTGTAAGTTAATTTAAATAAGACACAAGTTGATAATGTTTTGGCATAATTCATCAAAACTAAAATATCCCAACAGGTTCTAAGCCCACCAAGGGGACAAATCAAGCAAGACATACTTGCACGCGATTCTCCGTATTAAATGTCAGCATTCGTCATGTAATTAATAATATTGCCCAAGATATAAGGTATCGAATCGCATTGACTCTCTTCCCATCATAAGTCAAAACAATAGTTATTAATTTCACACGATCCTATTTAAGGGATGGAGAGTAAGAAACAACACACCACTGAGGTCTAATTCTTGTATATTCAGTACCAAAGAATTTATCCTCCTGTAGGTCCTTATTCAGCGTGCACCTAAATGCACTAGTGTAATCCCTTGGTCAAGACAAGCCAATCTGGATCTTACACTTCAACCTTTCACGATGGTTTGTTCATTTCCATCTGGGTTGTGAATTTGTACTTAATTACGAGGTGCTGTTAATTTGATCTTTAGTGATCTGGTATCACCAAATTAACTACAACGTAATACGTACTGACTTATTGAACGGGTTTGCAATAAACATATATAACATTCATTCATATTTAATGCAACAGTGATTAATAGTTTATTTTAGTAAATAAATAAGAAAAATCAGTTTGGTTATACAAAGTAAAAGCATACTTTTCAGTATAAGACCAGTCAGACCTGTTAGTTGACTGATGATTTAAATATCAAATAGGATGACCAGGCGAGATGTATAGACAACTGATATATTGGATAAGAATAGGTCTAGTCTTGTAGAAGATCAGACTTCCAGAAGATCAGACACGAAGTTGATCAGAAGGTATCAAGACCAGAAGACCGACATCAGATAATAAGAAGAATCAGTAAGTTGGGCTAAGACAACTTACATCAGAAGATTCAAACAGGTAGACAGATCAGTCTTTATCTTATCTTATCAGTTTCATCAGGTAACCACGTCAAGCTACCTAGTACGAGCCAAGTCACTCAGGCAAGAAGAATGTCAAACTTCTTGGAAAATCAAGTGTCAACTTTGTGTACTTATGAGCCAATGACAAGAAGACACACACGTACAAAACTGACAAGTGCAGGACTAGCGTTTTAGAGTATAACTGCTAGAAAGGGCAAGCTTGCATGCTTTCGGCCATGCCGTCCCTGAAGCACGTTGTCTGTCCCGGTGAAAAACCCATGAATTGCGGAAAAATCATGTAATGCATATAAAACAGGGGTGAAGGAATGGTGATTCCAAGTTTTTCAATTTTAAGTCCATGTGTTGTGTTTTGCTTAATCGAAATGCATATGACAAGATAAGAACGTAAAGCAATAAAGAACACAACAAAGTATAGTGGTTCGGAGACTCAAGCTCCTACGTCCACTCTCCCTGTTCCTAGGGAAATTCCTTCAACTGAACTTATCACCCTCTCGGGCTCGCCTCGGGACTTATCACCCTCCACGGGATTGCCTACAAGCTTTCAGGATAACTCACTGTAGCTTACTCACTTTTCTACCTTGAGTTATCCGGCTGACTCACTGCAGCTTACTAACTCTTTACAACTCCAACAATCACACAAACTATCTAACAATAGGGTTTGGGTTTGGTTGGTGTCTCCAACTAGGTTGAGATTTTACCTTACATTTGTTTAGCCTCAACGCTAAGGTTATGAAAATCTCTCTAAGCTTAGGATATATCGTGAGTTGCTTAGATTGGGTTTAAGAACACTCTTGAACATATTTGTATATCTACAGACTTGTGTTCTATGGTGGGAATGCTTGAGTATATGTCTTCTTGGCTTTGTAGCATCTTTTGCTACATTCTCCACACTCTCCACCCTTTAGAATGATGAAAGACCTTGTATTTATAGTGTGGATTTGAATGTTACCGTTGGAGAGCATTCAAATCCATACTATTCTGTAAGTTTTGCAGTGTTGGGAGATGAATTTAATAAAGAAGTTTTGATTAGATCCCAAAAACCCCTGAGTATGACATGTTTAGGATAATCTTGATAGACTGAGTCAGTTTTCAGTATAGAGTATTCAGGAAGTTATCTGCACCATGTATAATCAGCAGATAAAGATCAGGTAAGATTGTCAAGAAATCAAGACTCATAAATAATCAAGAAATCAAGACTCAAGAAGTTGTCAAGAAATCAAGACTCAAGAAGTAATCAAGAAATCAAGACTCAAGAAGTTGTCAAGAAATCAAGACTCAAGAAGTAATTGACGAAATCAAGACTCTCGAAGTAAATCAAGAAATCAAGACTCAAGAAGATGTCAAGAAATCAAGACTCAAGAAGTTGCTAAAGAAACTAAAGACTCAGTAAGTAATTGAAGAAACTGAAGACTCGGTAAGTTGCTGAAGAAACTGAAGACTTAGTAAGTAATTGAAGAAACTGAAGACTCAGTAAGTAATTGAAGAAACTGAAGACTAAGTAAATTGTCAAGAAATCAAGAAAAGAAAGTTGGTCAAGAAACCAAGACTCAAGAAGTAATTGAAGAAAGAAGACGATAAGTAATTGAAGAAATCAAGACTCAAGAAGTAAGTTCAAGAAATCAAGACTCGAGTAAAGTAAGAAGTTGAAGAGTCAAGAAGTTCTTTCAAGAAACTGAAGATGAAGTTCTTGAAGACACTAAAGACTCAGTATGTCACAGAAGACACTGAAGACTCAAGATGTCAAGAAGACATCAAGACTCAAAAGATGTCATCAAGACACTGAAGGCTCATTATGTCATTGAAGACATCAAGACTCAAGAGATGTCATTAAAGACATCAAGACTCGAGATATCAAGACCCAAAAGAGTTATGAAGACTAAGTAAGATCTTGAATACTCGTTATAACACAATGTTCGGAGAGGCATTTGAATAATATCTATCTGAAGACTACAAAACTGAGAAAAATGCAAATATTCAGAAAAATAGATATTGCCCAAATCATTCATATGCGGACAAAAGGAACTAAGTCTAAGTGTTGTTTAAGGTTATCTCATTCAAAGAGATTGACCAAAAAGAGCCGTTATGTTTGTCTATATTTACTGAAGACAAGAACCAATCAAAGGAAGACAACACTATACTTTACTGACAATGAAAGCGACAGGACACTGAATCATGTCAATAGTACTATATTCCAGACTGCAAAAATTGGTGATTGGCTACATGACTGCATATTTCCTAAAACATGCAAGGGAGTATTCAAACCCTAAATATAGTCGTTCATCAAACATCATTAGAGGAAACGCATGAAGCTATCTCCTCCAACGGATAGTTTTTTCAAGAGTGACCTTGGTGAAGTTGCCTATAAATACTAGTGACCCTATACATTGAGAGGTCACGGGAAATTTCAATGCAACTTAAGAGCTCATTCGTATTATTGCAAATTGAAGCACTTGAAAACCCTAGAATTTCCCAAGTGTTTCACATTGGAGAGAGTTCATTCACTAAGCCTAGATTGATAAGAAATATCCAAAGCTTAGTAGAGATATTCTAACCTTTGCATTGTTCTTATTGTAAAGGATATCTTATCTTAGTTGGAAACCAACCCAAAACCCAAACCCTTTGTAAGGTAGTTTGTGTGTGTTTTGTTGGTGAGTTGGAGTTGTAAAGAGTTAGTAAGCTACAGTGAGTTAGCCAGAAAACTCTAGAGAAGAAGTTAGTAAGCTACTTGTGGTAGTCGAACACTTGTGTGTGTTTGAGTAAAGTAAGGCTAAAGTGAGTCGCCCGAGAAAACTCAAGGTAGAAAAGTGAGTAATCTATGGTGAGTTAGCGAGAAAGCTTTAGGAAGTGGTTAAGGAATTTCTCTGAAAGTCAGAGAGAGTGGATGTAGGAGCTTGAGTCTCTGAACCACTATAATTGTTGTGTTGTTTTGCTTTACATCTTGCATTATTATCTGTTGCATGTTTTTTCTTTGAAAGCATAATTCAGCGATATTGGTTGGAACCAATTCACTAAACTTGCATTAAATTGATCACAACTTTAATTCTTGTTTTATTAAAAAGGAAGATTTTCAAAGAAAGCTAAAACGAGTATAAACATAGGGCCAACCATTCAAGACACTTGAGTAGCTAGAACGAGATAGTTACCAAATCGAACTAACTCTCTATCGAGGGTTCAAGAAGATAATTATCGATCCAAGCACCTCGAGGATCTCTCGATAAACTTAGGCTCGGTTGAATGATCCGAGGCTTCAAAGGACCAGGATCATTGTCTCGTAGACTTTGACTCGAGGGCAATCAGGCTTCTCAGGCCAAATCATCGGGATAACTCGATCCATCGACCTCAAATGAAAGAAAAGTTTTAAAATCACCGAACACGCCAGATTCCCCCATACATACACGTGTGAGACTCGTTAGCCCTAAGTTTATACTCGTTTTTAGCTTTGCTGAAAACCTTCCTTTTAATGAAACAGTGATTAAGGCTGTGATCAGTTAGATGCAAGTTCAGTGGATTGATTCAACTGAATATCAATGAATAATGCTTTCAGTGAAAAACTTGCAACAGATAATAATGCAGTACAGAAAGCAAACAACACAGCAATTATAGTGGTTCAGAGACTCAAGCTCCTACGTCCACTCTCTCTGAACTCCAGAGAAATTCCTTAACCACTTCCTAAGGTTTTCTGACTACCTCAATGTAGTTTACTAACCTTTCTACTTTGAGTTTTCTGACTACCTCCTTGTAGTTTACTTACTCAAACACACACAAGCTTTCTGACTATCCAAGATAGTTTACTCACTTCTTCTCTAGAGTTTTCTGACTACCTCAATGTAGTTTACTAACTCTTTACAACTCCAACTCACCAACAATCACACTCAAACTACCTTACAAAGGTTTTGGGGTTTCTGGTTGGTTTCCAACTAGGATGAGATATCCTTTACAATAAGTACAAAGCAAAGGCTAGGATATCTCTACTAACTTTGGATATATCTTATCAAACTAGGCTTAGTGAATGAGCTCTCTTTAATGTAAAGCACTTGGGAAATTCTTGGGTTTTCGATTGCTTCAACTTGCAATAATAAGTTTGAGCTCTTGAGTTGCTTAAAAATTTCCCTTAACCTTTAATGTAGAGGGTTACTAGTATTTATAGGCAATCACCAAGGTCACTCTTGAAAAACTATTCGTTGGAAGAGATAGCTTCATGAGTTTCCTCTTATGGTGTGTGATGAACGGCTATATTTAGGGTTTGACACTCCCTAGTATGTTTTAGACACTGAAGCATGTTTTAGGCAATATGTTTTCATGCAGCCACTCACCACTTTTTGTAGTCTAGAACATAAATCGCCGACATGCTCAAATGACTGTCGCTTTCAAAGGTCGAAAGAAAAATGCTGATGTTGTCTTCTTCTGATTGGCTCTTGTCTTCAGTAAATGTAGACAAACATAACGGCTCATTTTGGTCAATATCTCTGAGTAATATAACCTTAACAACAATTAGTTTTAGTTCCTTTTGTCTACATGTGAATGTCTTGGGCAATATCTATTTTTCTGTGTATTCGCGTTTTTCTTAAAATTGTAGCCTTCAGATAGATATTATTCAGTGCCTCGGAACATTCAGATTATACTGAGCATTCACTAGATTACTGAGTCTTCAGTAACTACTATGTCTTCAGTATCTTCTGTGTCTTCAGTATCTTCTATGTTTTCAGAGTCTTCTGAGTCTTTAGAGTCTTCTGAGTCTTTAGTGTCATTTGAGTCTTCAGTGTCTTCTGAGTCTTCAGTGACATACTGATTGATACACTGAGTCGTCATTTTCTCGATTTCATCTTTGAGTCTTGATTTCTCGATTTCATACCGGTCTTGATTTCTCGATTTCATCTTGAGTCTTGATTTCTCGATTTCATCTTGAGTCTTGATTTCTCAATTTCATCTTGAGTCTTGATTTTCGATTTCATCTTGAGTCTTGATTTCATCGATTTCATCTTTGAAACTTGAAACTTTAGAAACTTACTGAGTCTTCAGAATCTTCAGAATTATCCTGATCTATATCTGCTGACTATAAATGGTGCAGATAACATCCTGAACATTCTAAAACTGAATCCTGACCCAACTATCAAGATTATCCTGAACATGTCATACACAGGGGTTTTGGGATCTAATCAAAATCTTATTTATTAAATTCATCTCCCAACAGGGACCAACAAGTGGTATCAGAGCAGTGGTTCAATTTGACCACTTGCTTTGGTAGCCAACAAGTGGTATCAGATCTCTAGTCTATTTTGCTGAAAGACTTTGGTGGTGTACTGAATAGATCTTTTTGCTGATATCTTACAAGGCTCAGTCATCATGCCTTCTAAGAAACTTCCTATGTTCTCTGTTCAGAGCTATGATCTATGGAAATTAAGAATGCAGGCTCATCTGTATTCAAAACATGAAAGAATGTGGAGAGTGGTTTCTGAAGGACCATTCAAATTTACTGTTGTGAATCCCAGAATCACTGATACTGAGAGGAATGATCCTAGAGATGAATTTCCAAAGTCTGATGATCAACTTACTCCTGATGAGAGAAAGTTGGTCAATCTTGACTACATTGCTAAAGATACTATGTATATCACTATTGATGATGGTGTTATGGGGATGATTTCTCACTGTGAAACTGCAAAAGAAATATGGGACACACTTGTCGTTATGTGTCAAGGCACAAATCATATTAAGGAAAACAAACTTTATGTTGCTATTGGAAAGTTTGATAGCTTTGAAATGGAAGATAGTGTTTCTATTTGCACGAGCATGGTATGATACCCTTTCTCAGTTTCTTACTGACCATGGTTTTATCAAAGGAACTGTTGATAAGACTCTGTTCAGGATAGAGGATGGGAAAGACATCTTACTTGTTCAGATTTATGTAGATGACATCATATTTGGATCTCCAAATCATCAGTTGTGTGAAAAGTTTTCTACCCTGATGAAAGGAAAGTTTGAGATGTCAATGATGGGGGAGATGAATTTCTTTCTTGGACTTCAGGTGAAACAAACTAAGGAAGGAATTTTCATCAATCAAGCAAAATACACCAGAGATCTGATTGCAAAGTATGGTGTACAAAATTGCAATGCAGTTAGAATTCCTATGAATACTAACTACAAGATGGATCCTGATCCTGAAGGCAAATAATTAAATCACACTGATTATAGAGGGATCATTGGATCACTGCTTTATCTCACAGCAAGTAGGCCTGACATAACATTTGCTGTTGGGATATGTGCAAGATACCAAGCTAATACTAAGGATAGTCACATGGAGGCTGCCAAAAAGATTCTGAAATATCTTAAAGGCACTGTGAATAGAGGATTATGGTATCCAACTGATGATAACCTTGAATTAACTGGTTATTCAGATGCTGATTATGGAGGATGTAGAATTGACAGGAAGTCTACCACAGGAACTTGTCAATTTCTTGGAACTAAACTGATATCATGGTTTTCAAAGAAACAAACCTCAGTAGCAACCAGTACTACTGAAGCTGAATACATTGTTGCAGGAAGCTGTTGTGCACAGATTCTTTGGCTCAGACAACAATTGAGGGATTATAAGATTATAGCCAATGAAGTACCTATATTTTGTGATAATAATAGTGCAATTGCTATTACACACCAGATGTAAGCATGTTGATATCAGACATCACTTCATTAGAGATCATGTTGAGAAGAAAGACATCAGAATGGAGAAAATTCGTACTGATAAACAGAGAGCTGATATCTTGACTATACCTTTGGCTGAATCAAGATTTCAGGAACTATCAGTTGAATTAGGTATGTTGGATCTAGGTGAATAAAGAAATTTTGAAAAATTGAAGGTTTTCAGATGCATGAAGTTTTCTCAGGTTTTTACTGAAAAACTCAGGATAAAATTGAGAGTACTGAACACTGAGTCTTGGGAAACTCAAATATCCTGAAGATCAGTACTCAGTATTATACTGACCTTTTATCAAGATCAGTACTCAATATTATACTAACCTTTTTCAGTATTCAGTATTATACTGACATTTTATCAAGTTCAAAACTCAGTAAGACTGATGGAGGAAATTAGTCTGAAGAAGTATTGACTCATGCAACACATTTATTGTCTAACTGAATCTCAGTAATCATTGGCAATAAATAACAAAACACCTGAAGGAATATTTGGGTTGGACCTTTGAAATCCACGAAGAAAGTCAATGGTCTGCAGGAACAGTAAATAAATGCACTGTTCATTAATCACCAATAAGAATAAATTGGCGGCGTTATATTTGTAAAATCGTCCTTTCATATACCTGATTTAGTCGGTTTTTAATCTCGAACGTCGATTTCTTCATCTATGCGATTTTTCATGAATCAAAATCATATATCTATTGAAGAATTCCTCCAAACACCCTACTTCAAAAACTCTCGATAGGCCAGAAATTTTCATCTATCTCAAAACCCTTCACAAAAAATTCTCCAAAAATGACGTTTTCGGTATACGACAAGCTCGCCATTTCTAATAAACCTTGGCATGAATATGTCGTCTCTCTCGAAAGCTCATCAAATGCAACTCACGAAGAGGAAGCGTTACATATGATTCGATTGGCAAAGCTCACTTGCCTGGTTGCGAATCAACCAGAGGCCGAATATGCAAAAGAGGTAATTGAGTTTATCCCTAATTGGAAGTTAGATGATGAAGATTGTATAAAATCGCAGATTACAGTCTCTCATTTAGAGCATAGTTTAAAATATGTGGATTTTGTTAGGGAATTATATATTATTCCTAAGAATCTTAATGCCATATATGAATTAAGCGATAGAGGTGAAGACCCTACGGTATATATGATGGGTAGGGAGCAAGAATATCCGGATAAAATTGCAGAGCATCCGGTGAAGTTTGAAGCTACTCTGAATAAAAGGCATTTGAAGCCTAAATATCGAGTATTGCTGGACATTGTAAGCAAATGCATCATGAGTAGGTCTGGCAGCTTTGAACAAATAAGCACGCCTAAGTTGAGGCTAATGGAGGCGATTGAAGATTCACCCACCACGACATTCAACTGGTTACACTATTTAATCAAGGTGGTGAGTGATCAAGCCAAACAAGTTCAAAAGATGAATGGATCTGTTGTTGTCAAAGGAAAGATCCTTCATGCAACCAAGATTGCATTCATCTTGGAAATGTGCAGAGAAGAGGAGGATATCTTTGCCAATTCCTCATCCTTTCCTAAGTCAAAAATAATGTTCAAGCCACCAACAACAAAGAAGATTTTGAAAGGAAAGAAAGAGAAAGCTCCGAGTCTCAGGAGGAGACTGTTGAAGAAGAAGCTGTTGAGGCCAAACAAGCCAGGGGGAAAGCCCTGATGCAAGTGAAAAGAGAGAAAGGAGAAAATCTGAAGAAGAAAATACTGGCTCCTCAGAAATGCAGAAAGCTTCAATCTATTACTGAGGAGGAGGTCAGTGACACTGAGGAAATTCAACTCAAGGCTACGAAGGGCTAAAAAATCTCCTTTGCATGTTCGCGCGGGGTTGTGACAATTGCGCAAGATCAAGAAACTGAGGAACATGTTTTCTCTGAGGTACTCGGCACTTCTCTGAGCTTAGATAAAATTTCTCAGGAAATCTTCAAGGGACCTCGATTCTCATCAAGAGAGAACTGTTCGGACCTCGCCAGATCACCAAACCTCAGAATCGCTAAATTTGGATGCGCCTCCGAGTGAACCATTTCTCGATCCATCCGCTTTTGAACTCTTATAATCCGATCTTATCAACCACGAGAGCCCAAAGATGAAAAAAAGGAGAGGAGAAGAAACCGAATGGCGCAAGGGGAACGATTCATTCTTGATAGGTACTCGAATGAAGCGCATATCTCGACCTTCCGAGGATCTTTTTTCTTGCATCGAGAACCACGATCTATATCTGAATCGGACTCTTAGGAGATCTTTGAATATAGCCTCTTCGGAGGAGAAGATCGGTGGAATGCCGAGGCTCGCTATTTTGTGAGTTCTCTGGATTCGGGAAGACCAAGCTCGTAATGAAAGCTGGCGATTTTTTTGATGAGCTAGTCAAGAGGAAAGGCCGAGAGAAGGAAAAAGCGATGTTGATGCCTCTAGTTCTAAAAATCCAGAAGGAGATGAGGATCAAGATAGAGAGGGTGACAAACAAGATGATGCTGAAAAGCAATCTCAGATGGAGAAGGACACTGATGTTGACAGACTGATATCACACATCCTCAGACTGAAGTTAACACTCTTCAGGTATCTTTTGGCACTATTAAGCATTATGCCAAAGCTACTGAACTTCCTATCTTTAAATCTGTTATGTATGATATGCAGACTGAGGCTCAGTTGGAGCACCCAGCTCAGGTGGAAAAAGTTGTACACACTCCAGAAATTGACTTCAGTCCTATCCTGGATAAATTGGAGAAGGTGGTGCTAATGGTGGAGAAAGTGACTCAAATTGAAGAAAGTAATCTATAACTCTTATCTTACATCAATGCAAATTTTATCTTTATGCTCAAAGATAATATCTCATTATCTTTTTACATGTCTTTTATGTTTGATATGCCTTATATTTTTTAAAATTATTGGGAGAATTGCCATTTTGGTTTGTAATAGATAAACTGAATCCTGAGTATAGGTTAGGTTTTTGTAACAAGATGGTTTTGGCATCATCAAAAAGGGGGGAATTGTTGGAAGATGAATTTAATAAAGAAGTTTTGATTAGATCCCAAAAACCCCTGAGTATGACATGTTCAGAATAATCTTGATAGACTGAGTCAGGTTTCAGTATAGAGTATTCAGGAAGTTATCGGCACCATGTATAGTCAGCAGATATAGATCAGGTAAGATTGCGTAAGAAATCAAGACTTCGGTGAAGTAATCAAGAAATCAAGACTCAAGAAGTTGTCAAGAAATCAAGACTCGATGAAATAATCAAGAAATCAAGACTCGATGAAGTTCTTTGAAGAAACTTAAGACTCAGTAAGTAATTGACGAAAATGAAGACTCACTAAATAATCAAGAAATCAAGAAAAGAAGATCTTTCAAGAAACTAAAGACTCAAGAAATTTCAAGAAAATGAAGACTAAGAAGAAGTTCAAGAAATCAAGATAAATCAAGAAACTAAAGACTCAAGAAGTCAAGAAACCAAAGACTCGAAGAAGTTGTCAAGAAACCTCAAAGTAATTGAAGAAATCAAATCAAGAAATCAAGAAACTCAAGAAGATGATGAAGAAATCAAGACCTTAGTAATTGAAGAAGAAGAAATTGAAGAAATCAAGACTCAAGAAGTAATTGAGGAAATCAAGACTCAAGAAGTAATCAAGAAATCAAGACTCAAGAAGATGATGAAGAAAATCAAGACTCAATTAAAGAAAGTAATGTAAGAAGTAATCAAGAAATCAAGACTCAAGAAGAATCAAGAAATCAAGACTCAAGAAGTTATAAAGAAATCAAGACTCAAGAAGATGTACATCGACGAGTTGTCAAGAAATCAAGACTCAAGAAGTTATCAAGAGACATCAAGATGTCATCGACGACATATCATCAAGACATCAAGACATCAAGATAAGATTATATCAAGAAGACATCAAGACTCAAGATGTCATCAAGACATCAAGACTCAAAGATGTCATTAGAATCAAGACTCAATGTCATTAAAGACAGAAGACACGAGATGAAAACCCAATGAGTTATCGAAGACTAAGTAAGATACTGAATACTCAGTATAACCTGAATGTTCAGAGGCACTAAATAATATCTATCTGAAGACTACAAAACTGAGAAAAACGCAAATATTCAGAAAAATAGATATTGCCCAAAACATTCATATGCAGACAAAAGGAACTAAGTCTAAGTGTTGTTTAAGATTATCTAATTCAGAGAGATTGACCAAAAAGAGCCGTTATGTTTGTCTACATTTACTGAAGACAAGAACCAATCAGAGGAAGACAACAATGTACTTTACTGACACTGAAAGCGACAGGACACTGAATCATGTCAGTAGTACTATATTCCAGACTGCAAAAATTGGTGATTGGCTACATGACTGCATATTTCCTAAAACATGCAAGGGAGTATTCAAACCCTAAATATATTCGTTCATCAAACACCATAAGAGGAAACTCATGAAGCTATCTCCTCCAACGGATAGTTTTTTCAAGAGTGACCTTGGTGAAGTTGCCTATAAATACTAGTGACCCTTTACATTGAGAGGTCACGGGAAATTTCAAAGCAACTCGAGAGCTCATTCGTATTATTGCAAATTGAAGCACTCGAAAACCCTATAATTTCCCAAGTGTCACATTGGAGAGAGCTCATTTACTAAGCCTAGATTGATAAGAAATATCCAAAGCTTAGTAGAGATATCCTAACCTTTGCATTGTTCTTATTGTAAAGGATATCTCATCCTAGTTGGAAACCAACCCAAAACCCAAACCCTTTGTAAGGTAGTTTGTGTGTGTTTTGTTGGTGAGTTGGAGTTGTAAAGAGTTAGTAAGCTACAGTGAGTTAGCCAGAAAACTCTAGAGAAGAAGTTAGTAAGCTACTTGTGGTAGTCTGAACACTTGTGTGTGTTTGAGTTAGTAAGCTGCAGTGAGTCAGCCAGAAAACTCAAGGTAGAAAAGTGAGTAAGCTACAGTGAGTTAGCCAGAAAGCTTTAGGAAGTGGTTAAGGAATTTCTCTGAAAGTCAGAGAGAGTGGACGTAGGAGCTTGAGTCTTTGAACCACTATAATTGCTGTATTGTTTTGCTTTTTGTACTGCATTATTATCTGTTGCATGTTTTTCACTGAAAGCATAATTCACTGATATTCAGTTGGAACCAATCCACTAAACTTGTATCAAATTGATCACAACCTTAATCACTGTTTTATTAAAAGGAAGATTTTCAGCAAAGCTAAAACGAGTATAAACATAAGGCCAACCATTCCGCACACTTGAGTAGCTAGAACAAATAGTTACCAAACTGAACTAACTCTACTGAGGGTTCAGTAAGATAATTATCTGATCGAAGCACCTCAGGATCTCTGATAAACTTAGGCTCAGTTGGGCTAATATGAAGCTTCTGAAAGCAGCTCAGGATCATTGTCTCAGTAGACTTTGACTCAGGGAAATATGTGCTTCTCAGGGCCAAATCATCAGGATAACCTGACCCATCTGACCTCAGTGAAAGAAAAGTTTTAAAAATCACTGAACACGTGTATTCCCCCCCATACACGTGTGAGACTCGTTAGCACCGGGACCAACATGCAGCTTTTTTAGGCTAATTGTCTTCCTCTCATTGATCCACGTCAGCTGAATCTAACGGCTATATTCTTCAGGATCTTCTGAGTCTTCAGGTTTCTTCTGAGTCTTCAGGTTTCTCTGAGTCTTCAGGTTTCTATGAGTCTTCAGGATTCTCTGAGTCTTCAGGTTTCTCTGAGTCTTAAGGATTCTTCGACTCAGGATTCTTGATTCAGCAGACTTCTCTTCAGCGGACCTTATCTGATCAGGCATACTGACACTCAGGTTGACTGAGTTCAGTTCTTCTGACTTAACACATCCTGCCCCTCAGGTCACTTTTACTTACTGACCCTCAGGTCACTTGACTCAGACTATCTGATTTCTTCTTGCCTGATCTGATCAACTCGCCTGATCTGATCAGCATATCTTTAGGTCAACATATCAGGATATCATCAGGTCAGTACATCAGGTTAGCATATCAGTTTATCATATCTGATCTCGATCACGTCTGATCTTGATCAGTCTCATCTGCTCCTCTTCTGATCTGCAACCTTCTCTTCTGATCTTCTGGTCAGTTTCTTTCTGATCAGTTTGACTACTCTTCTGATCACCAGATCAGCTCGACTGTTCTTCTAATCATCTGATCAGGTCTGTTCTGGTCATCTGATCTTCTGATCTCAGGTCCATCTGATCAGGTAACTTCTGATTCTTCTGATCAGCTGGCTTAGCTTTTCTTTTCTTCTGATTTTGCTCAGCTCATCAGTTAACTCCGGAACTCATCTTACTCATCTGATCTTGATCAGTCTCGTCTGCAGCCTCATCTGATCTCGATCATCTACTTCTGATTTCGTGAGTTCTCCCTCAACTTGTTCTCTCGTTCCCCCTCAACTTGTTATCTGTAAGTTAGCTTGAATAACACAAGTTGATAATGTTTTGGCATAATTCATCAAACCTAAAATATCCCAACACACGTCTTGTCCGCCTGCAAACCTACCGTAAATAGACCGAAATTCGAATTGCTCTTCAACGGCTAGTTCGATTTTGAGCCTATATATATGGGATCAAACCTTCATAGTAAGGTTACGGAAATTATCATCAAACTCAAGCTCAAGCAAATTTCCGCATGAAGAATATTCAAACGAAAATTTATTTTCTAAGTGTTCATCCTATTAGTTCTTAGCCTTAGATACTTATCCTTTAACTTTAGGCTACCCAGATACTAGGATAGTATTCCAGTTGGAACATTACAAATCTTATACCCAAACAAAAGTTATGTTAAGTTTGTTATAGCAAGATTTCAGTCTAGGGTTTCTAGATCTGATTTCTGGGATTGGTTGAGTGAGAACTTGTGAAACATCTATTGGTTGTATTATGTTGGACTAACACATTAAACTAAGTCCAGTCGGTTAGTTGTTGCCCCTGCTGATAGGGAAGAGTGGACGTAGGACAAGTTGTCCGAACCACTATAAATCTGTGTGCCTTTTACATTGCTTTACACTTATCTGCACACTACCTTTTATCTGCATGCATATTCTGAATCTGGATCAGACTAACATCAAGCTACTGAGTTGATCAGCTTGATACTTTCGTCATCTGATCTAAAACAGATTGATCAAAATCTTGGTTGAGTAAAACTGGTTTTCACACGGGTTAGCTAATCTTCTGCACCATTAGTTAAACTAATAAACGCAGAACTGATCTGTCTCCGAGCAATCAGTAAGTCGAATATCAGTCCATACTGATTCACTCCGCACTCTAATATGGCATACTTGCTAATCACACATGATCCACGAAAAGTTTTAGAAGTCTATTCACCCCCCCTCTAGACTTATACACTCACTAAAGCCCGTTCGGGACCTACATGGGAAATAAATCTAAGAGATTTATTTTATTAGGATTTTTCCTAATAAAGGTTAGCTTAAGATTTAAGCTGGGTCTCTCCTATATATACGAGCTCTTGGGATTTTAAAATACGCGAGTTCATATTTTCTCCATAAAATCTCTAAGTTAGAATTTTCCTAGCAAATTCATCTCGGGGTTTCAACGCTGGCAGATCTGTGCAAATTAGTAAACGACTGTTACGTGGATACCATAGTTGAGGAAAATATGTACGAATTGCTGTAAGAATTTTGTTTACATTTACTCGTATTTAATTATGCAATTAATTATTCGTTGTTGGTGAACTGTTTATTTTCGCTGCGCATGTATTACGTGTTTACATTCCTCTAAATTCCAACAGATGGGGCCCCACGTCGGGATCATACTTATGTGTCCACTTGATTATTGATATAATGATTGAGTTATGCCGGTGTATAATAGTGAGTCTGTGGCCTTGCGAGTGTTTCATAAATAAATTGGTGATTTTAAAAGAGAGTGCATGGGGAGGATTTTGAAAGACTCACATCATTATGCATAATTTCCACTTACTGAGATTTATATGTCTCACCTAGTTCATACCTACAACACCTAGTTCATGCATTGTAGGTAATTCTGATGGGATGTAATGAGGTGGCCTTACTGGACAAGCTGTGGAGCTCCTGCAGATTTTGAGTAGCTGTGTAAATAGATGACAACCTGTTGGCATACCGTGGGCTTATACCTTAAATTGTATTATATAAATTTCTCTATATTCCTTATCAAGTATTTGAAGTGTTCAAGTGATTCATCCTTCTGTTAACCGTTTGATAAAAAAAAAGTCGCACGTGCGCACAAGTCAGTTCTTGTAAAATTATTTCAGACCCGCATCATGTCGAGTAAATAGAGACTGGTCGTGTCACAAGTGACACTATCCGTCTTCTGCCATGTGTATTATTATTTATCTTTTTATTAGATTTATTATGGACTGTCTAGAATCCCTGATATTTGACAAAGAAATTTAACTCCAAATTGAAATAATGCAAACATGATACCGTAATGAGAAGACAGGATCCAGCGATGGAAGAAGAGCAGAACGTGAATGGCTAGGGCTGGAAGGACGGGCATGTGCAGTGTTTTTTAAAAACTTAAATTCAACTCCAAATCAAACATGACAAACAAAATGGGCTAGCTTAGGTTGAAGGGAATGTTAAGCGACCGCATTTTAAATTAAGGTAATTGAAAAAACGAGAAGGCTCCGGTTGCAGAAACGGCTTCTAGAATAAATGTAAAGGCTGCATCAATGGGTTGTATTCTTTTGCATAGGTTACAAATTATTGTGGGATCCTATTTAATAAATCTAATAAAAAAATAAATAATAATACACATGGCAGAAGAAAGAAAGTGCCACTTGGCAATATTTGGTGGGTGCAGTTCCACTTTTATAATATAAAATGATACTATGAATACATGATATACCTTAATCATAATAATTAGTATGACATAAATGTTGGGGAATTAATTGCCCGGATATATTCAGGGTGAATATTTAAATACAAATTTAATTCTTTCAATTATTACTAGCATGAATTAATCCTATATTAATTCAAATAATAATTCAACAACAAATCATGCATATAAACAGTTCACGTAAATCCTACGCATGCGGAATTACTACGAGTTTACGTGAACTTACCTCTTGGAATGACAATGGTCTCGTCGATGAAAACACACCAAAAGACCTTCCCAAGTATTCCCTAGTCCTTGCTCGACAATCCGGTGAAAGGAAGCTCGCGAACAATTAACAAAAGGGAAAATAAAATTTGTTGCACCACTTTTGTGGATTTACTAATTTTTCCAGCACATGGAATTGTACTTGGGAATGAAAGAATCATCCCCTATTTATAGATGGGGTGGTGGTCGAAAATTTGGGGAAAAAAATGTGGGAAAATCTTTTCTTGATCTCCAAAAAATCTTGAATATATCTCATATATTCTTTTCTCCATAATTAAAATATTCCACAAAAATCTCACCTCATTTTGTTATGGAGTATTTTCGAAAAATAAGAGAAAAGAATCCAAAATTTGGATCTTCTTGAATTTATGAGATATACTTGTATTTCAAGAAATACATATCTTCCATAATATCCTTTCAAGAAAATCTTTATTTTCCTTCTTTTTCAAAAAATTCAAAATTTCCAATATAAATAACCAAGTGGGAGATTTCTTGAATTTAATGAGATAATCTTGTTTTTCAAGAATACATATCTTCATTCCATAACAAAATTAAAAGAAAATATTTCTCCCCTTTTATTCATATTTTTTGAAAAATATGAGGAAAAATAAGCAACAAATATATTTTATTTTTAAACACCTTTTTCAGTTATTGGACTTTATGTTGGGCTACTTGGGGGCCTTTAGGAGAATTAAGATTGGACCTTCCAATGGACCTTGAATTATCAATATTGAGCCACAATATTATTCAAGCCTATAAATATTAATTAATCCTACTACATAATTAATATTGCACTATCAATCTTAACTCATATTACAGTTAATATGGCTCCCAGTTATTATTTCTCGTGTTTAAGATTATCTAGTCCATTAATTAATTCAAGCCACTGAAATAGCTTTCCATTAATCAATATCTTTTGTCCTTGGTAAAGGAACGGTTCAACATTATTATCCATATCGGAAACTAGTTCCACTTGCAAGATTTGGTATGATAAAACTTATGAACCTCCCAAGGGGGCAAATCGAACAAGCGTACTTGCAAACGATTCTCCGTATTAAATCTTAGCAATCGCATATGACCAATAATATTGCCCAAGATATAAAATATTGAATCTCCTTGATTCTCTACCCGTAATAAGTCAAAGCAATAGTTACTAACCACACACAATCCTATTTAAGGGATGAAGATTAAGAAATAACGAACCACTGAGGTCTAATTCTTCCTAGTTCAGTTCTGAAGTATTTATCCTCCTGTGGGTCCTCTTCAGTGCATCAGTCATGCACTAGTATACTCTCTTGGTCAAGACAAACCAATCTGAGCCTTACACTTCAACCTTTCACGATGGATTGTTCATTTCCATCTAGGTCGTGAATGGTGTACTTTTAGTTACAAGGAAATGTTAATTTAATCTTCTGTGATATGGTATCACTAAATTAACTACAATGTAACACGTACTATTTATTGAACAGTTATGCAGTAAATATATGTAACATTCGATGATATTTAAAGCATCAGTGATAAACAATTTATTTCAGTAAATAAGTCCGAAATTCAGTCCGATTATACAAAGTAAAAGCATACTTTCCAGTATAATCCCAACAATCTCCCACTTATACTCAAAGTCTGCTTTTAAGTATACATCAGCATGTCTTGTGTAGTTCCTAATACGTGACATCAAATGTCACCTACACGAACCTAATAATGTCTCCCACTTATACTCAAAGCAGATTGGCAACGGTCATGACACTCATTCCTTTCACATGTCTCTCGAATGTATTCTGAGGTAGACCCTTTGTGAATGGATCAGCTAGGTTGTCTTCTGACGCGATCTTTGTCACCTCTATATCTCATCTCTTAATGATTTCTCGTATAAGATGGTATTTCCTTTCGATGTGTTTGCTGGCCTTGTGGGCTCTTGGTTCCCTTGAATTTGCAACTGCTCCGGCATTGTCACAATAAACAGTGATTGTGCTGGGTAAATTCGGAACTACATCCAAGTCCACTAGGAAGGTCTTGAGCCAAACCGCTTCTTTCGCTGCCTCGCAAGCAGCTACATATTCGGCTTCCCTGGTAGAATCTACGATGCTTTTCTGCTTAACGTTTCTCCACATCATAGCTCCTCCCCCCATACAAAACACACTACCGGAGGTAGATTTTCTGGAATCTAAGTCTGATTGGAAATCCGAGTCTGTGTACCCGATGGGGATTAGACTATCTGACTAATAAACCAACATTCTATCTCGAGTTCTTTTCAGATACTTCAGAATGTTTTTAACTGCCATCCAATGCTCTTTCCCCGGGTTACTTTGATATCTTGCCACCATGCCAACGGCAAAGCAGATATCTGGTCTCGTGCACAGCATTGCATACATAAGGCTTCCGACAGCCAAATCATAAGGAATGCCTTTCATGTCATCTATCTCCTTTTGTGTCTTAGGGCACATTTCCTTGGATAGATGGATTCCATGCCTGAAAGGTACGAAGCCTTTCTTGGAATCCTGCATGCTGAATCGTTTCAAGACAGTGTCTATGTATGAAGCTTGCGATAAGCCTATCATCATTTTCTTACGATCTCGAGTGATCTTGATCCCAAGGATGTTCCCGGCTTCCCCTAAGTCCTTCATATCAAACTGTTTTGAAAGCCATGCCCTTAAGTCTGATAACACCTTTACATCGTTCCCGATGAGCAGAATGTCATCTACGTATAGTACTAAGAATACCAATGCAGTTCCGACACGCTTTTTGTACACACAACTTTCGAACTCATTTTTATCAAACCCATAAGACTTTATAACATGATCAGAATATTGGTTCCAAGCTCGGGATGCCTGTTTAAGTCCGTAAATGGACTTCATGAGCTTACAAACTAGGTGTTCTTGGCCCTTTTCAATGAAGCCTTGGGGTTGTTGCATATAGATTTCTTCATCAAGACTTCCGTTAAGGAAAGTTGTCTTGACATCCATTTGCCAAATTTCAAAATCGAGATGCGCAACTATCGACAAGAGAATCCGGATGGACTTAAGCATTGCTACAGGTGAAAAGGTTTCCTCATAGTCGATCCCTTCTTTCTGAGTATAACCTTTCGCGACAAGCCTCGCTTTGAAGGTTTCCACCTTCCCGTCTGGTCCCCTCTTTCTCTTGTATACCCACTTGCAACCAATGGGTTTGACCCCATTAAGTGGTTCGACTAGCTCCCACACTCTGTTATGATCCATAGAGCCCATTTCAGCTTTCATTGCCTTTTGCCAAGAAACTGCATCCTTGTCTTGGATTGCCTCATCATATGTCCATGGGTCTGATTCGTCTTGTCCGGGAATCAAGTCCGAGGACTCTCCTATCCCCATGAATCTCTCGGGTTATCTTACAACCCTCCCACTACGACGAGGTTTCGGTTGTAAAAGTGTGTCGTTTGGTATATCATCTTGTACAGTTGGCAATGAGGTTAGCCCCCTTAGCTCACTTAAGGTAATCTCACTTCTGGGTCTTCTTTCGTTCATATAGTCTTCCTCCAAAAATCTAAAGTGGGTGCTTATTACCACCTTTTGATCTTCAGGACCATAGAACATACACCCTTTTGTTCCCTCGGGGTATCCTATAAACAACCTTAATTCTGATCGAGGATCCAATTTTCCGGCTTCCTTGTCCAACACGTAGGTCGGACACCCCCAAATTCTCATGTTTCTCAAACTAGGCTTGCGCCAGGTCCACAATTCTTTGGGAGTTTTGGGAACCGATTTGGATGGCACCAAATTCAGAATGTAAGCCGTTGTTTCCAAGGCATGACCGCAGAACGACTTGGGAAGATCCGCATAACACATCATTGATCTAACCATTTCTAAAAGAGTTATGTTTCTTCGCTCTGTAATCCAGTTTTGTTGAGGGGTTCCGGGTGCAGTAAGCTGGGATGCAATCCCTTCATCTGACAAGTAGTTCAAAAACTCATCGCTGAGGTACTCGCCTCCACGATCGGATCGTAGAGACTTGATACGTTTTTCCCTATGATTCTCTGCTTGAGCCTTAAATTCTTTGAATTTCTCAAAGGTCTCAGATTTATGCTTCATAAGGAAAATATAACTGTACCTCGAGTAGTCATCAATAACAGTGACAAAATACTCGTAACCTCCTCTTGCTTTAGTTGACATTGGACCACATACGTCTGTGTGAACGATTTCTAACATTTCTTTGGCTCTATTCCCCTTGGCTCCGAATACCCTCTTGGTCATTTTACCCTCCAAACATGATTCGCAGGTTGGAATTGGTTCAACTTGGAGAAACTCTAGAGAACCATCTTTCACCAACCTTTGGATCCTCTTTGGATTAATATGTCCCAATCTTAGATGCCATAGAAGTGTTTCGTTCACGTCTGTTGAACGTTTTCTTTTATCGGAAATAGTTGATGTGTTATAGGATGCATTTCGTGAGTGGTGTGCACAGTTAATTGTATAGAGATTACTTGACAACGTTCCATGACAGATAAATTTATCATAAAGAGAAATGGTAACAACTTTATCAAAAGTAACCGAATATCCATCAAGGTAAAGTTTAGAAACCGAAATTAAATTATTTCTAAAATTCAGAACGTAAAGTACATCTCTTAAAATTAAAACTCTGTCTTCAAAAGACAGGTGCACTTCTCCCACTGCTTCAGCTGCCACTCTCGTAGCATCGCCCAGTGTGATGAGGATCTCACTCCCACTAAGTTGTCGGGTCCGCTTGAACCCCTGTAAAGTGAAACAAACATGATCAGTGGATCCCGTATCCACCACCCATAAATGGGAGGCATACGCCGCTAAGCAAGTTTCAACAACTAGTGCGTGAGAATTACCTTTCTTTCCATTCCTTTTGGGATTGGAACAGGCTGACCTCGAGTGTCCTACTCCGCCGCTTTCCAAAACTTTCCTCATGCTTGATTCCATTCTCTTATTTGACGTTGAGTCTGCTTGGTTTAACTTTCTTCTCTTTTCATCATCCTTATCACCACTTGACCTAGGATGAAAAGAAGATTTATGTTTCCCCAAGTTCTTTTCCTCATGCTCCCTTTCCATTTAAACCAAAGTGAGAGCATTTACAAGATCATCCACTGTAAAATCTAGATCTTCCAATAGATACTCAATATAGTGGTGATTATAGCTCTTTGGTAAGGATTGGAGAATGAAATCAATCTTAGTCTTGAAATCACATTTTTCGCCGAGGATCTCAAGCTCCTCAAATAGCACCATAACCCTAAGAACGTGCTGCGTTGCAGTCGTTCCTTTTTCCATTTTTAATTTAGCAATTTCTTCCTTCACACTTTGGATTCCCATATGGGTCTGATGTGCGAACATCGCTTCGAGATTCTGTAACATGTCTGCAGCTGACTCATATTCTTGGTGAGGGCGTTTCAACACATCTGACAGATGTGCCAGAATTGTATCCTTCATCAATTCATTTGCCAGCTCCCATTCACCATATAGAATCTCGTCCCATATTCCGGCGTCCATAGCTGGTTTTTCGGGTTTTGGTGTATCAAGTACCCATTTGGAAGGTGATGTGGCTAGGACAGGTTTTAGTTTGTATATCAAATCAAAATAGTTTTCACTAGTAAGCAAATTGTCTTTAAGTATATTGAACAGTGGATTAAAAGGTTGCGACATGATGAACTGAAATAAATAATAATATGCATAAGCACAAATATATCACAAAATTCGATCACATGTTTCATATTAAAATCTCCAAAAAATATGAACATGCATCAGCCAACATCTCAAAACAGTTTAAATAAGCCACGCGGGGCGGGTCATTATTTAAACACATTCAAGCAGGTTACAAACAAGAACAGTTACAAACCTTTAATATCTAGATTAATAGTTGGCTCCCACTTGACCAATATAAAATTGACAGGGACTTCGGGGAAGTATATGCATATCAATTTTATACCTAAGTAATAACCATGATTAAATACATAATTATTATTTTGCTTTGATCGAGCCTCGTGGGGGGTCATAAATCGCCACTAGTAATAATCCACAATCATCCAATTGGAATTTATTAATGTGAAAGCTATCTTTTGACCGTCCCGTGGGGGAATTTCTCCAAAAGAATTCACAAATAAATAAATCATGGAGGTCAATAATTAATTCAATTTTATTATCCGGAATAAAATTGTCAATTAATTGTTTAAGCATACTTAGTAATTTTCGAAAGTGAGATTTTTCAAAATATTTTCTCATGCATCGCAAATTTAAACACAATTTAAATAAGCATAAAATAATGCATAAACATCAAGACAAAAAATTAAACATATTGGGCACATTTATCCAATTGTCATGGTTAATTTTGTCGTGTCTTGATCTTGAGAAAAATCGTCTTCATAGCCTTCATCGTTAAGTCTCGAAAAAGCTCCCCACTTGACCGATTTAAAAAAATGCCTTATCAAGCCGTCATGCCATTTCGCTGATAGGAGTGCCTTTAGCACTCCCCGGCCGTGCAAAATGGCATATGTGCCTTCCTTGGCTCGCAAATGGGTGCCGCGTCTCGACCGGCAATCGGCGCGACCTCGCGCCTCGGCGGTGAGCCGCGTCGCCGCGACCCCGTCTTGGCATCCCATCTTTTCGCGCAGATCTTGGCGAATCGGCCCTTTTCGGCCCTCGCATTGCGCGCGTCTTGCCATCCGCGTTCTGCAATAAGCGTCGCGTGCGTTCTGGCACATTCGCGCGGCAATTTAACGCCGCCTCGCCCGATTCCAGATCCCGTCATTTAATTATTCATCTCCGCCTCCGTTTTCTGATCCGGTTACAATTTATTTAAAAAATAAATAAACCTAGATCTAGACTAGTCTATTACATTGATCAAATAAAACAAATTCTAATCTACTCGTGGATTTTCTCACGAGGCAAAACGAATCCGAACTAATCGAATTAAAAAACCACAATTTATATGCATGCATAAATAAACACATTAAATTCCATGACAATTGGATACCTGCAAAAAAGATCTAGCAATTCTACTATCCAATTTCAAATTTAATGACAGCAAATTAAATTACAATTTAAAATTCAGAGCCCGAAACCGAGGCTCTAATACCAGTTGTTGGGGAATTAATTGCCCGGATCTATTCGGGATGAATATTTAAATACAAATTTAATTCTAACAATTATTACTAGCATGAATTAATCCTATATTAATTCAAATAATAATTCAACAACAAATCATGCATATAAACAGTTCACGTAAATCCTACGCATGCGGAATTACTACGAGTTTACGTGAACTTACCTCTTGGAATGGCAATGGTCTCATCGATGAAATCACACTAAAAGACCTTCCCAAGTATTCCTTGCTCGACAATCCGGTGGAAGGAAGCTCGCAAACAATTAAAAAAAGGGAAAATAAAATTTGTTGCACCACCTTTGTGGATTTACTAATTTTTCCAGCACATGGAATTGTACTTGGGAATGAAAGAATCATCCCCTATTTATAGATGGGGTGGTGGTCGAAAATTTGGGGAAAAAACAATGTGGGAAAATCTTTTCTTGATCTCCAAGAAATCTTGAATATATCTCATATATTATTTTCTCCATAATTAAAATATTCCACAAAAATCCCACCTCATCTTGTTATGGAGTATTTTCAAAAAATAAGAGAAAATAATCCAAGATTTGGATATTCTTGAATTTATGAGATATACTTGTATTTCAAGAAATACATATCTTCCATAATATCTTTTCGAGAAAATCAAGAAATTTTTTCTTTTCCTTCTTTTTAAAAAAATTCAAAATTTCCAATATAAATAACCAAGTGGGAGATTTCTTGAATTTAATGAGATAATCTTGTATTCCAAGAATACATATCTTCATTCCATAACAAAATTCAAAGAAAATCTTTATCCCCTTTTATTCATATTTTTCAAAAAATATGAGGAAAAATAAGCAACAAATTTATTTTATTTTTAAACACCTTTTTCAGTTTTTGGACTTTATGTCGGGCTACTTGGGGGCCTTTAGGAGAATTAAGATTGGACCTTCCAATGGACCTTGAATTATCAATATTGAGCCACAATATTATTCAAGCCTATAAATATTAATTAATCTCACTACATAATTAATATTGCACTATCCATCTTAACCCATATTACAGTTAATATGGCTCCTGGTTATTATTTCCCGTGTTTAAGATTATCTAGCCCATTAATTAATTCAAGCCACTGAAATAACTTTCCATTAATTAATATCCTTTTATCCTTGGTAAAGGAGCGGTTCAACATTATTATCCATACCAGGAAACTAGTTCCACTTGCAAGATTTGGTATGATAAAACTTATGAACCTCCCAAGAGAACCAAATCGAACAAGCATACTTGCACACGATTCTCCGTATTAAATCTTAGCAATCGTATGTGACCAATAATATTGCCCAAGATATAAAGTATTGAATCTCCTTGATTCTCTACCCGTAATAACTCAAAGCAATAGTTACTAACGACACGCAATCCTGTTGGTCCCGGTGAAAATGAGTCTTACACGTGTATGGGGGGGAATACACGTGTTCAGTGTTTTTTAAAACTTTTTCTTCGAGGTCGAATTTATTTTTGGGTCGATAATCCTCAAGATTAGGTTCGAGAAGCACAGATCGCTTTGAGTCAAAGTCTTCGAGGCGGTGATCCCGAAGTCGCTTTTCGGAAGACTCGAGATAATCCGGCCCGAGTCCGAAAGTGTCGAGATCCTGAGTTGGTTGGATCAGATAACTAACTTACTGAATCCTCAGAAGAGAGTTCAGTTTGGTAACTATCTGTTCTAGCTACTCAGTCGGGCGGAATGGTTGGCCCTTTAGTTTATACACGTTTTAAGCTTTGCTGAAAACCTTCCCTTTATGAATTAGTGATTAAGCTGAGATTCACTTATGCAACTTCAGTGGATTGATTCCAACTGAATATCAGTGAAAAATATGCTTTCAAAATCAAGTCAATGCAAATTAAGCCTGAGATAAGGAAAGCAATAAAAAACACAACAATTATAGTGGTTCAGAGACTCAAGCTCCTACGTCCACTCTCCCTGACTCTTCAGAGAAATTCACTAATCACTTCTGAGCTTTTTGACTACCTCGTAGTTTACTTACTCAACTTCGCCCCGAAGTTTTTCGACTACTCACGTAGTTTACTTACTCAACCCGACCTTGAGTTTTCTGACTACCTCCGTAGTTTACTTACTCAAACACTCACAAGTTTTCAGACTACCTCTATAGCTTACTAACTTCTCCTCTAGAGTTTTCTGACTACTCCGCGTAGTTTACTAACTCTTTACAACTCTACTCACCAACAAACACACTCCAACTAGCTTCTCAAGGGTTTGGGGTTTCTCGGTTGGTTTCCAACTAGGACGAGATATCCTTTACAATGAAGCACAATGCAAAGGGTTAGGATATCTCGACTAAGCTTTGGATAATTCTTATCAAACTAGGCTTAGTATAGTGAGCTCTCTTCAATATAGAAGCACTTGGGAAATTCTAAGTTTTTTTCGAGTGCTTTAACTTTTGCAAGAATAAGTTTGAGTTCTTGAGTTGCGTATAAATTTCCCGTAACCTTACAATGTAGAGGGTCACCAGTATTTATAGGCATACACCAAGGTCACTCTTGAAAACTATCCGTTGGAGAGATAGCTTCGTGAGTTTCCTCTTAAGGTGTGTGAGGAACGGCTATATTTAGGGTTTGAACCTCCCTAGCACGTTTTTAGGCAATAGCCTTTCATGTAGCTGGTCTTCACTTTTTGCAGTCTTGGAACTTTTGTACATCTGACATCTTTTTTTTGACACCATCCTTTGTCGATTGTCGATATAGTACAATGTTGTCTTCCTCTTTTTGACTTTTGTCTCCAGTTAAAGGTAGACACCTTCAACGGCTCTTTTGGTTACAAACTCTGAGTTTGATATAACCTTAACAACACTTCTGACTTAGTTCCTTTTGTCTGCATTTGAATGTCTTGGCAAATATCTATTTTCTAAGGAATCACGATCTTTTCAGTTATTGCATCCTTCAGATAGATATATTCAGTGCCTCGGAACATTGAGTTTATATACTAAGCATTGATGACATTCTTGAGTCTTGATAATTATTGTGCCTTGATATTCTTGATCTTGATCTTGCGTCTTGAGTCTTCTCGAGTCTTGAGGTCTTCGAGCCTTGAGGTCTTCGAGTCTTGAGTCTTCGAGACATATACTAAGCGATACACTGAATCTTCATGTTGAGCCTTGATTCTTGATATCATCTTGAGTCTTGATTATCTCGATTTCATCTCGAGAGTCTTGAACCCGATTTCATTGAAACTTTTAGTTTCTTCAGAAACATACTAAGTTCTTCGTAGAGTCTTGAAACCTATCTGAACTATATCTGCTGACTATACATTTTGCAGATAACATCCTGAATACTCTAAAACTGAATCCTGACTCAACTATCAAGATCATTCTGATCATGTCATACTCAGGGGTTTTGGGATATAATCAAAATCATATATCTTTTATTAAATTCATCTCCCAACAATTTCCCCCTTTTTGATGATGCCAAAACCTATCTTGTTACAAACATATAACCTATACTCAGGTTTCAGTTTATCCTATTACAAGATTGGTTATCTCCCAACAATTTCTGAATCAGAGAATCTCTCAACAATTTCAGAGAGTCTCCAACAATTTAAAACATTCAACAATTTCTTCAGTAATGAATCTCTTTAAATAGTTCATTACCAAATACTTAAACAATTTCATCCATATTCAGACAATTTCCCCCATATCATCATACAATCAGTTCAGAGACAATCATTCAGGCATATCAAATAAAAGACATGTAAATAAGATAATGAGATATTATCTTTTGAGCATAATGATAAATCTTCATTGATGATTGGTATACCATTACAGATTACAATGAGTTTATCAACAAAATCAAAAAGACAAAAAATTTAAAGATTACGAGAATCTTACGAGTCTTGATCTTGATCTTACGATTTGGCTCTTGATCTTACGCTCTTGATTTACTTCATTCTCAACTTCATCATGGGCACCTGTGTCGAACATTCCAAAAAATCTCTTCTTGACTCATTTCTCTCCTTGATAATGTCCGGATTTTTTTTCTGTGAAACCCAACCCGACCCAAAGATCTTGAGCAATTTCTTGAGTAATGGCCTTTTTCATTCACCAAGCCATTACCAAGTCTTGGAGGAGGATAGGAATATGGACCGGGGCTACTATCTCGTACCTCTCCTTCATCCGCAAGGTTAATCGACTCTGAGATACTTTAGATAGAAGGTTAGGAGATATTCAATGAATGCTTCATTACGATCGAGCTTTCCTCTCCATTCCCTGAGAACATCGTAATTGAACCAGAAGTTTCTCTTGACTTCTTCCCAGATATCTTTGAGTTTGATAGGCATCTATTTATCAACGTGGGGCCATTTTAGTGCTTTTGATGTCCCTTTCCTCTTGCTCGCAAACTTCCTGAATTCACTACTTCGCTTCTGCTCTTCGTCTATTTTTCTTTCGATCCACGAGGCGCTCACGAGACCGAAGCGGCGCTTTTTTTAGCTTGTTCTATTTGGAGTGTCTTGAGCATCTCTCGTGTTGAAGACTTTCTTCTGAGGTTGAGACTCAGATTCTTCCGTTTCTTCATCATCGAATCGAACTTTTCTGGATTGGATTGGCTTAAACCTTTGCACTCTTGCTTTCAGGTTGAACAACGCCCAAGGCTTTCCTCTTCATAGGCAATTCAGCAGCAGCCTGGCTTGTTCCAACCTTAGCTCTATCACTCAGTTTCTCTCTGACGACTTCAAGCATGGTTTCATCAGAAACTCGAGTGTAGATCGGCTTCTCTACCTGAGCGAATTTCAACTTCTCAGTAGCTTCAACTTCCTTTAAGGCTTTAGCTAATATGAACATTTCAGCATCTTTTTGAGCCTTTTTCTCCATAGTACGTGCCAATAACTTTCTGAAGTCTTCACCTTCCTTTTCCCCCTTCTTGGCACCGTACTTTGGAAGAAGTCTGGAGAGTGCTGTGTCCATGTGATATTTTTCTTTGCTCACATAGCAGATCTCTCATGCTAACTGATCTTGCTCAGCTTCCATCCTCCTGATGTGGTTCTTAGTCACAGAAACTTCTTCAGATAAGTGGGCAAACTGGCCAGAGAGTGCTTCTTTGAACATTTCTGTCATCTTGGTCATGAGTACTGAGCTCATTTCCTCAACAGCAGACTTGATTAGCACCTCATTCTTCTCTGTCAATTTTACCTCTAGGAATTCAGAACTCTCCTGGTGTTTACGCTTCGATTCAAAGACTTAACTTCGGCCTTGACTCCCTCGACTTCTCATTCGACTTTTTCTTCCATGGAGGCCATCTTGGTGGTCAGAGTGTCTTGAATGTTCACCAGGTCTGAAGAGTGACTAAGAAGCTCCATCTTCTGAGCTTGGCTGGCCAAAGTCTCCTCCATCTGAGTGATCTTGATCATCATTGGCTCAACCTTCTCAAGTTTTTCCACCAAGGGAGTGAGATCAATCTCAGAACCTTACAGACCTTCTGTCTTTGTTTGATCATCCGAGCTTGACTTCATCCCGAGCTCCGATCTCCAATCGAGCCTCGGTCAGTATATCGATCCATTCAAAGATTAAAGATAGAACTTTCAGTAACTTTAGCATAATTGTTAATAGTGCCAAAAGGTACCTGAAGAGTGCTAGCTTCAGTCTGGGGTTGACCGATTTCAAGTTGATCGACGACGAAGCTTCCTTCTCCATCTGAGACCGATCCAAGATCTCCCTGTTGGTCCCCATCTCCATCTTGAGATTTGTCTCCCATTTTTCGGGGCACCAACCGATAACTCTCCTCTCAACCCAACTTCTTCCGAACCAACTCATCAAAATCGAAATTTTCATCCCGAAGCTTTCTTCCGAACCCCGAGAAGTCAGTCAGAAAGGTTGTCTCCTCATTCCACCAGTCTTCCCCTCTGAATGCAGCAATATCAAGCCTCTCGGGAAGAGTCTGATTGAGGATGAACACAGTTGTCCTTAATCTGAAGAAAACATCTTGCAGATCAGGGTATGATTTGAGCTCGGGGGTGTCGGTCAAGAATGAACCGTTCCCCCTTACTCCTCCACTCGCCTTCTTCAGCCTCGCCCTTCTTCCATCTCGGGCTCTCGGTTCAGATTGAAGCCTGTTTGAGGGATCAAGAAGTAGATCACTTTCAGAGCTCATCAAGAATATGCGCTCCCTGAGTCTCAGCTGACCTCCCGAAGGTTCAGGTCCCAGTCCTCGATTTGCATCTGAGTGGGTTCCGAGGCCTGAGCTGGCGTATCCTCAGATTGACTCTGAGTTGGCTCTTCAGCTGTCTGAGCCGGCACTTTTTCAGTAGGAATCTTTGAGGCCTGAGTTCCTTTGAAAATTTCCTGAGAAATTTTGTCTGAACATAGAGATGTCTCAAGCACCTCAGAGAAGACCTGCTCCTCAGTCTGGTCTTGTGCCTTGGAGATAACCTGAGCCAAAACTTGCAATGGCAAACTCTGAGTGGTTTGGCCCTCAGGTTGAATCTCCTCAGAATCACTGTCATCTTCATCAGTGAGAACCACCAATTTTCTGCGCTTTGGGGCAAGGTTCTTCTGCTTCATTATTTTTGCTCCCTGCTCCATCTTTGCCTCCAACAAAACCTTCCCCCTGGTTTGTTGAGTCTCTTTTCGGCCCCAAGAATGGTGATTCTACCTTTTTTCTCTCTTCCCCCCGATGGCTCGCTTTGCAAAACAATGGGCTTAAAGAGAATTTTGGACTTAGGGAATGTGGTCGAATTGGCAAAGATATCCTCCTCCTCTCTGCATATCTATAAGAAATTTTGGTGGCATGGTGGATCTTGCCTTTTATTGAGATCGCCCCGTCAACCTTCTTCAAAACTTTGGTCTGCTCACTCACCGTCTGAATTAAAAATTTTAGCCAGTTGAAGTCGGTGGTGGGTGAGGCCTCTATCGCCGCCATCAATCTGAGCTTCGGGGTACTGATCTGCTCAAAACTCCCCGCAAGACTCATGATGCTCTTGCTCACAATATCCATCAACACACGATATTGTGGCTTTAAGTGCCTCTTATGCAATGTCGCCTCAAATTTAACAGGATTCTCAGCAATTGTATCTAAGTACTCCTGCTCTCTACCCGCCATATACATCGCAGGATCCTCTCCTCTATCACAGAGCTCAAAAACATCATTCAGATTTTTCGGAACTATATACAAATCCCTCTCAAAATCGATGTATTTGGACGACTGCTCTAAATGTGATACAATAATCTTAGAATGTAAACCATCCTCTTCATCTATCTCTCAGATTATAAATGAATTTGATTACCTCTTTCGCAAACTCTTGGTCTGGTCGGCTTGCGACTAGATGGGTGAGTTTAGCCAGTCGAATCATATGCAGAACCTCCTCTTCTAGCTTTGAGTTGGTTGTGCTTTCGAGTGAGACAACAAACTCGTACCAAGGCTTGTTGGTTTCGGATAATCTCTCGAACAAGGTTGGAGCCATTTTTAGAGATTGATTGGAGAAAAGAAGCTTTAGGGTTTGGAGTTTTCTAGGCAAATGGGATTTTTCGCAGAGGATTTGAGAATGAAGGGTTTGATAAAATTTTTGCTTGAATGGCTTATTGGGGTATATATAGCTTCGAAATCGTGGGGAATCGCGTTGGTTAGGTGAAAAGCAACGGTTGAGATTAATCTCCGATTAATCGGGTATATGAACCGACGATCTCCGAAAAGTAAGCCGCCAAAACATCCTCATTGGTCAAGAAATGTAACAGAGCATTAAATGACTGTTGACCTTCTTAGGAATTTAAAACGATCCCGCCCAAAAACATTCCTCAGGTGTTTTGTATTTATTGCGAATGATTACTGAGCTTCACTTAAGCAATAAATGAGTAGCATGAGTTATTACTTCTTCAGACTGATTTCCCTCTATCAGTCTTATCGAAAATCTTGACCTTGATAAAATGTCAAGATAATCTCGAAATCTTGAATTGGTTCAAGATGCTCTTTGAAATCTTGACCTTGAAGAATCTGAGTTTCACGAGACTCGATTCAATAATTCCATTTTATCTGAGTTTCTCGGTAGAGAATTTCGAGAAATCTTTCATGCATCCGAAAATCTTCAATTTTTTTGATTTTACTCTATACACTGGTTCTAACATCCCTAATTCAATCGAAAGTTCACGAAATCTTGATTCCGCCAAAGGTTTAGTCAAGATATCGGCTCTTTTGCTTATCAAGATGAATTTTCTCCATCCTTATGTCCTTCTTCTCGACATGATCTCTCGATGAAGTGATGTCTGATATCCACATGCTTGCATCTGGTGTGCAATATCGGATTTTGTGAAATAGAAATGACACTATTATTGTCACAAAATATTGGTACTTCATTGGCTACAACTTTATAATCCCTTAATTGTTGTCTGAGCCAAAGAATCGAGCACAACTTGACTTCCCCGCAGACCATGTATTCAACCTTGATAATCTTGGTTACTGTCTTTGAGGTTTGTTTCTTCAAAACCAAGATATCAACTTACATCCTAGAAATTGACAAGTTCTCAAGTGGACTTCCGTCAATTTCTGCAACCTCCATGTCGACATCGAGTAACGGTTAATTCAAGGATATCATCAGCTGGATACCACAATCCTCTATTCACTGTGCCTTTGAGATACCTCAGTATGTTTTTGGCAGCCTCCATGTGACTAGCCTTAGGATTAGCTTGGTATCTTGCACATATCCCAACAGCAAATGTTATATCCGGCCTACTTGCTGTGAGATAGAGCAATGATCCAATGATTCCTCTATAATCAGTATTACTCACTGATTTGCCTTCAGAATCAGGATCCATCTTGTAGTTAGTATTCATAGGAATCCTAACTGCATTGTAATTTTATACACCATATTTGGCAATCAGATCTCTGGTGTACTTTGCCTGGTTGATGAATATTCCTTCCTTTGATTGTTTCACTTGAAGACCTAGAAAGAAATTCATCTCTCCCATCATTGACATCTCAAACTTGCCTTTCATCAGTGTTGAAAACCTTTCACACAGCTGATGGTTTGGAGATCCAAAAATGATGTCATCAACATATATCTGAACTAGTAAGATATCTTCCCCATCCTCTATCCTAAACAGAGTTCTATCAACAGTTCCTTTGACAAAACCATGGTCAGTAAGAAACTGAGAAAGAGTATCATACCATGCTCTGGGTGCTTGCTTAAGACCATACAAAGCTTTTCTGAGCCTGTAAACTTGGTCATTCTGTTTGAAATCAGGAGGTTGTTCCACATAAACCTCTTCTTTAAGCACACCATTCAGAAATGCACTTTTCACATCCATTTGATAGATCGTGAACTTCATAAAAAGCATATGCAAGAAACAATCGATGGCTTCTAGTCTTTGCGGGGGTGCAAAGGTTTCATCATAATCCAAGCCTTCTTCTTGGGAATAACCTTGTGCAACTAGCCTTGCCTTGTTTCTTACAATGTTGTTGTTTTCATCTCTTTTATTCTTGAAAACCCACTTGGTTCCAATGACATTGTGCCTTTCAGGTCTATCTACTAGCTCCCATACTTCATTCCTTGAGAATTGATTCAGCTCATCTTGCATAGAAGTAATCCAATGAGAATCTTATAGAGCTTCACCAATCTCAGTAGGTTCTTTCTCTGATAGGAAGCAGCAGAATAGTGCACTTTCACCATGGAACCTTCTTGTTTTAACACCTTCAGTTAGGTCACCCACAATCTGACTTGTAGGATGACTATCTAACCATTTCCTTCTTGATGTTCCTCCTTCAGTAGTGTCCTCAACATTTGAAATGTTAGGTTCAGTTAATTCAGTAAACTCAGGGAACAACAGAAAAGGAGAAAGGGAATCATCTTCCTCAGGGGAAATTCTATTCAGAACATTGTCAGAGACATTTGTTCCCCTTTGGTTGATAGATTCAGAATTTGCCTCAGTTGTGACCACATCTTCATTGGCATTACATACACGAGTGCAGGCGGTGTCTGCTTGATTGGTCACCTTGGAGTGTTGGTTTTTCCGAGTCTCACCATCCCGAGTTCCATCCTCGAACTTCTTTATCTGAGTCCGAGTCACTCCAATCATAGATAGTGACCGACTTCTTCTTTTTCGGTTCGATGGATGATTTATCTTTCATTTGGGCTTAATCTGGTGATCCTCTTAGTCGAGTTCATCTGCATCATGTTCTGTTTCTTCCGAACACAAGTAGATTCATCAAAAACAACATGAGGTGTTTCCTCCACAATAAGAGTCCTACGGTTGTAAACTCGAAAGCTTTTCTTGACTTGAGAATATCCTAAGAATATTCCTTCATCGACTTTACTATCAAATGTTTTCAACTGATCTTTACCATTATTGTGTATGAAACACTTGCAAACCAAAACACGAAAAGAAAGAAACAAGAGGCTTCCTTTCATTCCAAAGCTCATAGGGTGTTTTGCCTTGACTCTTAGTCGGCATGGATCCGTTACGAGAGTAGCATGCGGTGTTGATGACTTCAACCCAAAATCTTTTAGGAATATCGCCGACTATCATTGTCCTTGCAACTTTTTTCAGAGTCATGTTCCTTCTTTCAGCAACACCATTTTGTTGAGGGGTCCTTGCAGCTGATGTTTCATGTGAAATTCCATTTGCTGCACAATAATCGATATGATATGATTTATAAACTTCAGTTCCTTTGTCGGTCCGATTTTGACCACACTCGATTTTTTTCTCATTCTTGAGCCTTTTCAATGAATTCGGCGACTTTATTCGAGTCTCTTTCTTCTTGAGTAAGAATATGACCCAAGTATATCTTGAGTAGTCATCAACTACTACCAATGTGTATTTCCTGCCATTAGTGCTTATTGGTGTTATTGGACCAAAAAGATCCATATGCAGTAACTGAAGTATTCTGTCAGTAGAAACTTCTACTTTGCTTTTAAATGATGCTTTTATTTGTTTTCCTTTCTGGCACGCATCACAAATATGTTCCTTACTGAACACTTCATTAGGCAACCCTCTCACAAGAGCTAATCTTGCAAGCTTGTTCAGGGTTTTGAAATTTAGGTGATTCATTCTTTTATGCAGTGGAACTTTTAGCAACTAAACATGTATCTTTAGGAGTTGAACTCCAATCAGCAAGATACACATTTCATTTTCTTGTACCATCAAGAACACTTTTACGTGATGTATCATCTTTTTCACAAAACATAAGTTCTTAGAGAACTCAACATTAAAACCCTTATCACAGAATTGGCTAATTGAAAGCAAGTTATGCTTCAATCTAGATACATATGAAACACCATGGATATGAGGCGAGTCGATTTCAAAGTTCCATATCCTTCGGTTTGTCCTTGAGTTGTCTCCAAAAGTGATCTGTGGGCCTCTTTGTTCAACATAGTCCTTTGAGTATCTTCTTGTATCTGTCATATGTCTTGAACATCCTTTGTCAAGATACCATATATCGAGGAGCTTTTTTTCATCTCTGCTCATTAGTGCCATGTGATCTTTAGTCGATTCGGTGCCCTTGTTTTTTTCCTCTGAAAAAGCAGATCAATTCTTAGGTACCCAATTTGTGTAGGGTCCTACAAGGTTAGATGTACCTTTGGAATCAAATCGCACGACAACTCTAATCACTTTAGAGTGGCTAATTTGTCTTCCATAAACATCAACATACACATCTACTATTCAGGTGCCTTAGCGGTTTTTACGTGTATGTGTGCTTGATTTAGCATGAACATGTGCCTTTGAATTCTTCTTTGGTTCAGCCTTACATTGAGATGCTTAGGCTTTTGCAAGCCGGTCTAAATCTTTGTTAACTTCGAGTTTGAGATAACCTTTACCCTTAAGGCAAGTGGGGTTCGGGTTATGCATCAGAAAATCTGGTCTTTCAAAGATCTTCGAGGACTTGGTCTCTTGATTGAGAATGTCTCTGTTGAGTGTTTCATCATCCGAGGATTCCTCTGATGGTTCGATTGTGGAGCCTTTTCGGGTTTGCATTCTTAGCCTGAGGCTTTGAAGTACTTGCCTGAAACTTTCCAACTGACTGCTCAGGTTTTCTAGCCTTCACCTGAGGTTTGGGCTTTCTAACCTGATCATTCAGTTTTACTGAGACCATAGGTCCTTTACCCTTGTCTAACACCTTGGGCATTACTTCAGTTTGAAGTGTGGGTGCCACTGGTTTTACAAAGATTGTCTTCTTGCTACTTGATGCAAAGATTCGGATGACCTTGTGAGGTTCCCCCTGGAATGTATCCCAATCCAGATTTTATAGTGGCAGATCTCTGGTAACTCTGAATTTCATCTATTACATTAGATGCTTTATTCAATAGAGTTAACTTCTTCTGTGCACTATCCTCACAGTTCTGTAGAGTTTCATGCTTCTCAGAGAGGTCATTGAACTTAGTCCTGATTAGTTGAATCTCTTCAGTGGATTTCTCTAGCTTTTCAGTTAGGGTCATTATCGAACTTCTCTTTCTTCGAGAGTTGTACTTTGTAACATCCATTCATCGGTAGCTCTCATTAATTGAGAAGTGATTTGATATTGTTAGAGTCTTTCCATTTTAGATTTTTGACTTTTGGTTCCTTATTACGCTCTTGAGTTCTATTTAGCGATCCTTGCAAAAACAAAGATAGTCCTTCATCGATTCTCAAAAGAATCCATCAGTCAAAATGACTTTTTTCAGTGGAACTTGAAAACTCTTGAGCTAGTGTAGGAGAAACAACAGAGAAAGAAGAGTTTACCTCCTCAATGGCCATCAGACAGATGTCATCACTTTCACTATCTAAGAATATTTCATGTGAAGAGCTAGATCCCTCCTCAGAGTGTTCTTCTTCTGCAACCATGGCCTTTTTGCTAGAGAACTTCTTGTCTCTTTTAGCTTGTCTTTCTCTTCTCTCCTTAGCACTCAAACGGACAATCATTTCGAAGTGACCTTTCTTCCGCAATTATAGCATCTGTTGGTATCATCATCCTGATCACTTTCTTCCTTGGACTTGGAGTCCTTCTTTCTGGATGAAGATCCTTCAGCTTTCAGGTCCTTCTTCTTCTCAGTTGATCTGTCCTCAGGTTTCTTCTGGTACCTATGGTTCCTGTAATAGCTTTTGTATTTTCCAAATCTACTATTAAGTCTGTCAAACCTCCTTGCCATCAGTGCTAGCTTTTCCTCAAGCTCATCCTGATTTTTGGCATGGGGGTTCTCAGACTCTCTAGTTTTACAGGTTTTATCTTTGGCTTTTAAAACCACATTCTTACTAGATGATGAATCATCTTTGCTATCAGCCTTTTTGGATTTCTTATCAATTACAAATTCATAGGCTTTCATCTCCGAGAAGAATTGTTGATAGGGCATTGAACTAATGTTTTTGGTGTTTTCAATCACTACAACATGTATATCCCATTTCTTAGAAAGACCTCTAAGAATTTTCAATGCAACTTCTCTTTGTGGATATTTCTTTCCAAGTGCATTTAGATCATTCATGATGCTAGTGAATCTGACTTCCAATTTGTCTATTGATTCACCATCATCCATTTCAAAACTATCAAACTTTCCAATTGCCACTGAAAGTTTGTTTTCTTTTATATGATCTGTGCCTTGGCACATTACAGCTAGTGTATCCCAAATCTCTTTAGCAGTATTACAGTGAGAGATCATTCCCATCACACCATCATCAATTGTATTGTATAGTGTATCTTTTGCAATGTAGTCTAGATTGACTAACTTTCTCTCCTCAGGAGTCAGTTGGTCATCAGACTTAGGAAATTCTGCTCTAGGATCAATTCTCTCATCTTCTGTTCCTCTGGGATTCACCACAGTAAATTGGAATGGTCCTTGAGAGACCACTCTCCACATACGCTCATGTTTGGAATACAGATGAGCCTGCATTCTCAGTCTCCATTTATCATAGTTCTCCACTGAGAACATGGGAAGTTTTTTAGAAGACATTTTATCTGATCTTTTTAAAAGAAAAAATTTAGCAAATAAGATCAGTTCAGATAGACCACAAGTATTTTTGAAAATAAGACTTTGGTCAACACAGCAGGTGGTCAAGTTGAACCACTGCTCTGATACCACTTGTTGGTCCCGGTGAAAACGAGTCTTACACGTGTATGGGGGGGAATACACGTGTTCAGTGTTTTTTAAAACTTTTTCTTACTGAGGTCAGCTTGGGTCAGATAATCCTGAAGATTAGGTTCTGAGAAGCACAGATCGCTCTGAGTCAAAGTCTACTGAGACAGTGATCTTGAGCTGCTTTCAGAAGCCTCAGATAATCCCAACTGAGTCCTGAGTGTCAGAGATCCTGAGTTGCTTGGATCAGATAACTAACTTACTGAATCCTCAGAAGAGAGTTCAGTTTGGTAACTATATGTTCTAGCTACTCAGTCGTGCGGAATGGTTGGCCCTTTAGTTTATACTCGTTTTAAGCTTTGCTGAAAACCTTCCCTTTATGAATTAGTGATTAAGCTGAGATTCACTTATGCAACTTCAGTGGATTGATTCCAACTGAATATCAGTGAAAAGTATGCTTTCAAAATCAAGTCAATGCAACAGTTAAGCACAGATAAGGAAAGCAATAAAGAACACAGCAATTATAGTGGTTCAGAGACTCAAGCTCCTACGTCCACTCTCCCTGACTCTTCAGAGAAATTCACTAATCACTTCTGAGCTTTCTGACTACCTCGTAGTTTACTTACTCAACTCGGCCCTGAGTTTTCTGACTACTCCACGTAGTTTACTTACTCAACCCGACCTTGAGTTTTCTGACTACCTCCGTAGTTTACTTACTCAAACACTCACAAGTTTTCAGACTACCTCTATAGCTTACTAACTTCTCCTCTAGAGTTTTCTGACTACTCCGCGTAGTTTACTAACTCTTTACAACTCTACTCACCAACAAACACACTCCAACTACCTTCTCAAGGGTTTGGGGTTTCTCGGTTGGTTTCCAACTAGGATGAGATATCCTTTACAATGAAGCACAATGCAAAGGGTTAGGATATCTCAACTAAGCTTTGGATAATTCTTATCAAACTAGGCTTAGTATAGTGAGCTCTCTTCAATATAGAAGCACTTGGGAAATTCTAAGTTTTTTTCGAGTGCTTTAACTTTTGCAAGAATAAGTTTGAGCTCTTGAGTTGCGTATAAATTTCCCGTAACCTTACAATGTAGAGGTACACCAGTATTTATAGGCATACACCAAGGTCACTCTTGAAAACTATCCGTTGGAGAGATAGCTTTGTGAGTTTCCTCTTAAGATGTGTGAGGAACGGTTATATTTAGGGTTTGAACCTCCCTAGCACGTTTTTAGGCAATAGCCTTTCATGTACAATTTCGCGGTCTTCACTTTTTGCGAGTCTTGGAACTTTTGTACATCGACATCTTTTTCAATGACACATCCTTTTATTCTCGAAGATCGGTATAGTGCAGATGTTGTCTTCCTCTTTTTGACTTTTGTCTCGGTTAAAGGTAGACACCTTCAACGACTCTTTTGGTTACAAACTCGAGTTTGATATAACCTTAACAACACTTCTTCGACTTAGTTCCTTTTATGCGCATTTGAATGTCGGGGGTTTTGGGCAAATATCTATTTTCTAAGGAATCGCGATCTTTTCATTTGTGCTGGAGGAATTTATTGCATCCTTGGATAGATATATTATTGCCTCGGAACATTGGATTGTTTATCTTGAATTGAGCATTCAAATTTACATTATTGAGTCTTCGTAATTCGCATTTTTTTTGCCTTCTTAGATCTTGATCTTGATCTTGACGTCTTGAGTCTTGAGTCTTCGAGTCTTGAGGGTCTTCGAGTCTTGTTTATCGGTTTTTCGCATTTGACGAGGTCTTCGAGTCTTGAGGTCTTTATCAAGTCTTACAAAGAGTCTTCGAGACATACTAATCGATACACTTGAATCTTCATCCGAGCCTTCCGGTTCTTGATATCATCATTTGAGTCTTGATTATCTCGATTTCTGAGCAATGTATTGTTTGAGTCTTGAACCTTCAGTTTTCTTTCATCTTTGAAACTTTAGTTTTCTTATTGAAACATACTAAGTTCTTGAGTCTTGAACCTATCACAGAACTATATCTGAATTAAATTCTGACTATACATTTTTTGCGAGATAACATCCTAGAATACTCTTAAAACTAAATCGACTCAACTATCAAGATCATTACTAGATTAACGATCATGTCATACTCTTCGGGGGTTTTGGGATATAATCAAAATCATATATATTTTTATTAAATTCATCTCCCAACAAATCCTATTTAAGGGGCGAAGATTAAGAAATAACGAACCACCGAGGTCTAATTCTTCCTAGGATTCAAGAATTTATCCTCCTCAATGAAGTCCTCTTGATTGCATCGGTCATGCAAAAACTAGTGTAATCTCTTGGTCAAGACAAACCAATCCGAGCCTTACACTTCAACCTTTCACGATGGATTGTTCATTTCCATCTAGGTCGTGAATGGTATACTTTTTTAGTTACAAAGGAACTCGATTAATTTAATTTGAGACGTTGATCCGTATCACTAAATTAACTACAATGTAACACGCATTTTTATTATTTATTGAACAGTTATTGAATGGAGTCCGTTAAATATATGTAACATTCGATGATATTTAAAGCATCACAATCAAATATTTAAAAGCATCGATTGATAAACAATTTATTTCAGTAAATAAGTCCGAAATTCAGTCTGATTATACAAAGTAAAAGCATACTTTCCAGTATAATCCCAACAATAAAATCTTTTAAATAAAAGACAAGATCTCATATGCACCTGGTGCACGATCCTAGATCTGTGCACTCGATTTGATCCGACCCACATTTTAATATTGTGTATCCTTCTCTTTTTTTTTTTTAGTATTCTGACTTAGATTCTCCACCAACACACTCACATTGATAATTTCAATCTTCGTCACTGATTCCTCCGACAAGTACCGGATGCAGCAGTAGTGCATTTGTCGTGGTCTGCGCCGCGTGTGATGTCACCTTTCTCTCCCTCGCGTCGCACCCTAATTCTCCCCCATTCACCTACATTACTAAATCCTTGAGTCGAATTTGATTTCATTTGGATTTTGGTTAAAACTGAGTTGAATTTTCTAAATTCATTTCGTAATAGTGAGAATTTTTCAGTTGTTTTATGTAACCGATTGTGATTAAATGAAGGCTGTGAGGGGGATGATGAATCAAATGATAGAAGCATATAACGAAATCTCAGATCAATCTGAAGAAGTTTCACCACCATCTGAATCTCAAGCATCATCTTAGAATCGACGTAGACGCAGGGGCGGACACATGAATATAGTCCAGCCAGGGCAAAAAAGAATCAATAAAAAAATAAAAAATAATTTATAGTTAATTAATAATTTGAAATAAAATTAACCATGACAATTTGCTAAATTAACATTCCTCCATTTATTACTGTGTCTAATTTTTACACTACAAAAACATATAGAATTTGACTTTTCTAACGTGTTTACGAAAATTTTGATACAAAATAGTTGCTTCCTTAAATACCGTATAAATTGCCAACAAAATTTTAACATTCTAGGCAAACATATTGCCTACGGATTCTTAAAGGCAAATACATTGCATACAAGCAAATTGTCTATACATTTGTAATTTTCTTAGTCAATTACATTTGAAATTTGGGGATTGAAATTGTCTATGTAATTAGAAATGTTTTTGGTAGGTAATCATAACTATTTAAGGACGAAATTATTTTCGTCAAAAATTCAGTAAGTGTTGGGAAATTTATAAGTTTTGATGAAAGTTCCAAAACAGTTGTAATAGGACCAGTCAGACCTGTTAGCTGACAGATGATTTAGAATCAGGTTAAGTTGACCAGTTGATATTTGATGTATAGAACAACTGATGTTGTTGTGTATAAAATATCGGGTTAAAAATAATGTAAATGTGGCTAATTGATTCTGGTAACACAAACAAGTAATAATCGAACGAGAGCAAGATTGGGAGGATCTAAGTCCTCTACATAGAGGGGTGTGGTCCAACCCTGAAAGCTAAAAATTAGTAAATACATCTTGACCCTTTATTTTAGGGTTTTATTACAACTGTTGACCTAAACAGTAACATTATATCTATATTACATTAAATTCACTTGTCTTATCTCGTAAAGCTAACGTTGACTCTTGACTTTGCCGAATTATCTTCTCATGTTGTGCTTGTCGACTTTGCTCGTGGAGCTACCTCGGGGGAGGTCGTCCGCTCAGACAGTCTTTACTTTTCTCTTTCCGACCTCGCCTATAGACCCTCCTCGAGGGAGGTCGCTCATTAAGGCGAGGTTGGTCCCCTGTCGAGTCGGGTCGATCCGAGCCTAGGTGGGCCCTACTGGCGTGTCGGATACGAGCACATATCTAGTTTGATTTGTTCTACAACAGATGTAATAGTAGATCACATATTGGGGGGAACTCAATATGTATAAGTCAAGTATTGAAGAAGAAAAGAAGTTCAGGATCAGATCAGAAGAACATGAGTTCATTGTCAGAAAACCAAGAATCATATTGATCAGTTTCTATCAAATATCATAACCAAACTGAAGTCAAGTAGAAGACAACAAGACTTAGAAGACTTTCCGAAGATCTACAATCAGATTGGCATCATAAAAGTCACTAAGTTGGACTAAGACAACTTACGATAGAAGACTCTACCAAGTAGGCAGATCAGTTGTAACTGATCAAGTCAGTTCCACCAGGTGACAACCGAGTATCAACCTAAAACATACAAACCGATCAGACATTCAGAACTAACAAAGAATAAGGACTGACGAGCGCCGAATATGTGTACTTGTTAACCAATGAGAGATCAACACGTATGTACGGAACTGATAAAGACGGGATGTAAGCTTCAGAGTTCAACGACTAGAAAGGACAAGTTAGCACGAATTTAGCCATGCCGTCTCTGAGCACATTAAGTCAATCCTGCACACCTACCTTAAATAGACCTAAATTTGAATTGCTCTCCAACAGCTAGTTTGATTTCGTGCCTATATATATGAGATCAAACCATCAGAGTAAGGTTACGAAAATTATACACAAGCTTGAGCTACAAGCAAATTTCCGCAGGAACACCAAGAACTCGAGAATATTCTAAGTGTTCATCCCATAGGTTCATAGCAAGAAATCTCATCCTTTAGCTTTAGGCTATTTAAATACTAGGTTAGATTTTGTTGGGGTTATACTGGAAAGTATGCTTTTACTTTGTATAACCAAACTGAATTTCTGTCTTATTTACTGAAATAAATTATTTATCACTGATGCTTTAAATATCAATGAATGTTACATATATTTACTGCATAATTGTTCAATAAATAGTACGTGTTACATTGTAGTTAATTTAGTGATACCAGATCACAGAAGATTAAATTAACAGTTCCTTGTAACCAAAAGTACACCATTCACGACCTAGATGGAAATGAACAATCCATAGTGAAAGGTTGAAGTGTAAGGCTCAGATTGGCTTGTCTTGACCAAGAGATTACACTAGTGCATGACTGATGCACTGAATAGGATCTACAGGAGGACAAATTCTTCAGCACTGAACTAGGAAGAATTAGACCTCAGTGGTTCGTTATTTCTTAATCTTCGTCCCTTAAATAGTATCGCTTGTGGTTAGTAATTATTGCTTTGACTTATTACGGGTAGAGAATTAACGAGATTCAATACTTTATATCTTGGGCAATATTATTGGTCACATGCGATTGCTAAGATTTAATACGAAGAATCGTGTGCAAGTACGCTTGTTCGATTTGCCCCCTTGGGAGGTTCATAAGATTTATCATACCAAATCTTGCAAGTGGAACTAGTTTCCGGTATGGATAATAATGTTGAATCCTTCCTTAACCAAGGACAAAAGATATTAATTAATGGAAAGCTATTTCAGTGGCTTGAATTAATTAATGGGCTAGATAATCTTAAACACGGGAAATAATAATCGGGAGCCATATTAACTGTAATATGGGTTAAGATGGATAGTGCAATATTAATTATGTAGTGGGATTAATTAATATTTATGGGCTTGAATAATATTGTGGCTCAATATTAGATATTCAAAGTCCATTAGAAGGTCCAATCTTAATTCTCCTAAAGGCCTCTCAAGTAGCCCAAACATAATGTCCAATAACTAAAAAAGATGTTTAAAATAAAATAAATTATGGTTGCTTATTTTTTCCAACTTTTCGAAAAACATGAATAAAAGGGGAGAAAGATTTTCTTTGAATTTTGTTATGGAATGAGGATATGTATTCTTGGAATACAAGATTATCTCATTAAATTCAAGAAATCTCCCACTTAGTTATTTATTTGGGATTTTCGAAAATTATGAGAAATGAAGGGAAAGAAAGATTTTCTTGAAAATATATTATGGAAGATATGTATTTTTGGAATACAAGTGTATCTCATAAATTCAAGAAGATCCAAATCTTGTAATCTTTATCCCAAAATTTCGAAAATATCCATAACAAGAGGAAGTGGGATTTTTGTGGAATATTTTAAATATGGAGAAAAGAATATATGAGATATATTCAAGATTTCTTGGAGGTCAAGAAAAAGATTTTTCCATCTTTATTTCCACCTAAATTTTGACCACCCGTCAATATAAATAGGGGATGAATGTTTCATCCCCAGGGTAACACGAAAATTGGTTTTTCGGAAAAATACCAGCGTCGATAAAATATTAAATATTTTGAAACGTCGACAGATTGTTGAGTGTGCAATTCCATGTGTTGGAAAAAACCTCAATTGTGAGTGTGCAATTCCATGTGTTGGAAAAATTAGAAATTTTATTTTTCCTTTTGTTAAATTGTTCGCGAGTTCCTACCACCGGATTGTTGAACAAGGATAAGGGAATACTTGAGAAGACTTTTTGGTGTGCTCGTGTGAACGGGATCCATCTTCTCAACGGTTGTCACTCCGAGAGGTTAGTTCACATAAACCCATAGCAATTCCGCATGCGTAGGATTTATGTGAACTGTTTATATGCATGATTTATTGTTGAATTATTATTTGAATTAATATATGATTAATTCATGCTAGTAATAATTGTTAGAATTAAATTTGTATTTAAATATTCGTCCCGAATAGATCCGGGCAATTAATTCCCCAACAGATTTCCAGTTGGAAACCATACAAATCTTACCCAAAAATCGAGTGTTAGGATAAGTTTGTTTTGCAAGATTTCAAGCTAAAGTTTCTAGTCTTGATTTCTGGGATTGTTTAGTGAGAACTCCATAAACATCTATTTGTAATGTGTTGAACTAACACATTAAACTAAGTCCAGTTGGTTAAGTGAGTGCCCCCGATGATAGAGAAGAGTGGGTTTAGGACTAGTTGTCCAAACCATTATAAACCTTGTGTTGTTTACTTTGCTTTACACTCTAACGCACACATCTGGTATTTGAACAAACATGCATATCCTAAGTATGGATCAGTTCTACATCAAGCAGCTGATCTGATCAGCCTGACACTTTGTCATTTGATCTGTGCAAGAAAAGCTTAGAATCTGATTTATATAAACTGATTTTTCTACACAGGTTAAAATAGCTTCCGCACATCAGTTGACCTGATAGACACCGAACTGATCTGCTTCACAGCAATCAGTAAGTTGGATAACATATCATACTGATTTTCACACGCACTCAATCAACACCTATCTATCGTACACGCTGATCACGAAAAGTTTTGGAAGTCTATTCATCCCTCACATCTAGACTTCCACCTCACGAAACCCGTTCGGGACCTACAGTAAGCATGCATGTTGAAAAAGTATTTATGAAATTTTAAAAAATTTAAGGGGTATATATATGGTATTTCGCACTGAAAATTGAGGTAGGACAATTGGCCCACCTTGCCTCTACATGCCGTGAAAATTGAGGTGAGGTCCAGATTACATAAACACGCTTCTTTTATAAGTGGTTGCACATTTTGGTTATAGAAAGTTACACGTTTCTTTTACAGGTAATTCCACGTTTCAATTATAAATAATTGCACATTTTGGTCATAGGTAGTTTCATGATTCTGTTATAAGCACACGCTTGGTTATAAGAAGTTTCACATTTTAGTGATAGTAAGTTGCACGTTTATATTATAGGTAGTTGCACATTTTTGATATAAGTAGTTGCATGTTTTTATTATAGATAGTTACATATTTCAAGTGATAGGAAGTTGCACGTTTACAAGTGAATCTTATATTTATATAAAAGTAGGAAGTTTTTCACCAGCTTCCGCCATGTGTCAGTTCCGAAACAATATTCTTCTGCCATGTGTCAATTTCGAAGTAATATCCTTCCGCCATGTGTCAATTCCAAAGCAATATCCTTCCGCCATGTGTCAATTTTAAAAACAATCCTCTTCCATTGTCAATTTGAAGCCCTCCTGCCACATCTCATTAAAAGTTAAAACTCAATAATTAAATCTAAGTAATTAAACCAAAATTAAACTGTCAATTTGAGGCAAGCCATCATCCCTCCCACGTTTTCATTAATTAATTGTGCGTGGAAACAAACGTAGAAAACACCTTATGTCCTTTAATTGCTGCCATCGACGATTCAAATTTATAGTGGTGTATTTGTGGATAGATCCGTAGACGTGAAATTCATAGTGGCAAATGCATTTGGGTAGATGTAAAATCTATCCAAATGAATGGAGGGGCTGAGAAGGGGGTTTGCCAGAGGTGGAGGCAGTGCATTATAGGTGGCAACACAATTTGGGATCAGACAAAGCACTTCTAGAATGGAGATTGGCATTGTATGTTCTCCTTAATTTTACTTTCAGGTCTTCTTTAATTAGTGTTTCCTTGAATATGTTTTATTCTTTTCTTGCTTATTATTGTTTTCGAGATTGTTTGATTAGTTAGGGTTTGGTGAAAGCTGCATTTAAGCTTCATCTTTTGTGAAGCCTCTTGATAATTTTGAGTGATTTCAGATATTCAGTTACAAATGATTGAGTTTGTGGGTGTTAAAAACTTGCAGAAATATTATAATTAGTTATGTCATATTATAAATAGTTATGTCCTTGAGGTGTTTGATATAATGTCCATGAGAGTTGATGATAGTGGATTGAATTTTTAATAGAATTGGTGTGCGTGACAAAATTGAGTTTAGATGGAATTTCCTTATTCTTTAATGAGAACTCCAGAGAATGAAGAAATGTTAAATCCCCTTAATGAGATGAGAATTTCAGAGAATGACTGAAATGCAAAATCTCCAGGGGTGGATATGATGGTCAGAGGCGATATACTTAGAGGTGAAGATATTTTAGAGATATTAATTTAAATGATTTAAGAATCGTTGCAGATTGATTTTGATTACCCTGCAAACAAATGATTTCTGATTCGAGCTGTTTATTTGAATTTCTTATGATTTTTTATTATACTTTGCATCAAGAGATTTCTAATTCAAGCTGTTTACTTGATTTTCTGATGTGAATGACTTATGAATTGCTGCAAATTTATTTCTAATAATGGCGCTTCTATAAATGATTTCTGATTCCAGCAATTTACTTGAATTTCTAAATTAATGAAAATGGTTTATGAGTTTTTGCAAATGATTTCTCGATCATGTTGCTTTGCTGCAAATGGTTTCTGCAAATTTGAATTGATTTCGGATTCTTAGAAAATGTATTATGCACGTGAAATTATGTTTTTGTATCAAGAATGGATTGAGGCACTAAATTTATGATTAGAACTTGGATACATTTTTGGTGGACTCTTGATATCCTTAATTCACTAATTGTCAATATTGAATTAAAATAGGTTGATTTTTTTAGGAGAGTGCTTACATTAATGTCTAAATGCTAGAATATAAATTTCTCTGTCATTGATTGCAGATGGCATATTCATGCCAAAAATATAGGTAAGAGCAAAAGCATAGGTAATGGTGCACTGGTACTTCTGATATTTCTTCGTCATTCATTTCTTGATCTTATGAACGATATTTTGGGAGGTTTCATTATGTTTCAAAAGATATGTTTTAGTTGTAGATAAATTTCATTTAATTCTAATATTAAGATTGCAAAAAATTAAGGGACTGAAGTGCAAGAAGCTGCTTTATTTGAAATAGGAACAAGGTAGCAGAGAGTTTTGATTCTTGATTATCATAATTATCCCTAAGTTCTTGTTTTCGGATGACATTGGAGATGCATAAATTTGATTTTTGATATTATTGTGCATATGTGTTTGTAGGTGTTGAGAAAATAGTTATGGATAATTTAGAAGATGAGAGGAGAAATAGGCTTGGCTCTATGAAGAAAGAGGCAATTAGTGCGTCCAGAAGAAGCATCGGAGTTATATCTGTTGTTTAGGACAAAAAGATTGGATAATTTATATCACGAAAAACCTGATTAAGACGGATTATTTATCAAGCTCCCAACGGTTTACTCTCTCTCTACTTTCAAGCATAAATTATTGTTTAAAATAGACAGAAAAATAGGTCATTCGATTTTAAAGTTTGGGAGCCAAATTCAAGATTTGTATTTGGATGGTAGATTATAATGCATTAGTTCTGGGTATATTCTTGATGTAGGATTTCCAAATGATGTATGAGAAACTGGGTATCACTCATACCCATTTTTAATTTTAATAAACTCCTTTACTTATATAAAAAAAATACTGTTAAAATTCATTTAAACAGTTTCTAAGCTCTTATTGGCCTTTATTCGTTCCTTCTTTTTGCCAGTTTTGTTTGATTACATGAAAGCATTAGTAGACATCCCAAGTTGGATAAAGAAACTATGAGTAAGACATAAATATTTAACTTTATACATAGTTATTTAGTTGTGTTATCTTAATTTGTTTTTGCCTTTTTTACCCGGGAAGTATGAAGGCATGATGTTTGAACATTATGGTTTGAAGGAACATTATTTTTTTTGTTTGATCAATGCTCACTGCTCAGGAATTTAACATTGTGTTGGGTTGATATTTTTCTAATTGAATAAGTATTGTGGGCAAGATAAAGTAAATATACTGTTGAGAATTAAGATTTTTTTGTAATTCTCACAAGCGTGAAGGATTAAAATCTATGATCATTGAATAAATCATTTGCATTTATTGTACTGTAACTAGACGTGTCTTATGCTTCTTAAATACTCTCCCGTCCCAAAAGATTTATCACACTTTCCTTTTTGGTCTGTTCCATAAGACTTTGCACACCCAAAAATTGTCACACTCTTCTCCACTTATAACCTTACAACACACACTTATTACACCCATACACACTTACAACCCCCCATAAAAAAACTTTTCTTAATCTCCGCGCCGAAAAGATGGCGCAGAGTCTTGTGGGACGGAGGGAGTAATACTTATATTAAATTAGGGCTTAAAGAATTGTTTTCTTTGAAGATCCTTAAAATTAAAAAATATGAAACAATTCTAAAAATGTCTCTCTCCTTTAATTGATTAATTTACTATTTTACTTTAGTTACACAAATTTTCTATAGAACCTCAGATACTATATGCATTCAAAAAATATTAATACAAACTACAAGAAAAGATTTTTACAATTAACCCGGGCATTGCACGGGCAAACTAGTAAATAAAGAAGTCTAGTACATAAATTAAGGTAGTTAAATTTTTTAGAAGAAAATATAATAAATAAGCATGCCCGTCGACATTACGCCCACGAAAAAAATATGACAGAAAAAGAAAAGGCAAAACTAGGAGTCAAGCCTTGTATATACCTTTACCTTGAATACAGAATGTTCAGCTGCTAGGCTACAACCTAATCTTACAATGTTTGCGACACTATAATGTCTCCATCCGCATTCTATTTATTGTCTGGTCCAATGATAAAAAAAAAAAATCTATATATTACAACAATAGTATTATCCACCTAACATCAAGAACTTTGGTCCCATGCTAATTATTAATTAACCAAGCACGGTAGGTACAACATAGTGAAGCTCAGAGTCCCAGGAAACATTAGGCGCTCCTTCAGTAACCCAATCACTGCTTTCATGGAACCCAAATTGGGTCTCTAAGTTTGGAAGTGGAACCCACGCCTTATTCCCAGCCGCGTTATTATTCATCGCCAGCACTTCACTGAGAGGGTTACAGTCGTACGCCAGATCCTGTTGTGGCCAAACCAAATCGGGTTCGGGTTCGGGCTCAATAACAGCCTTTTGTTGATTATTATGGGTGGTGATTAAAACCCGGGAAATGGTCTTATTAAAGAGCTTGGCCTTGAGGGCCCCCACGAGCCCTTCGGGCTCCTCGGTCCTACACATGGCGTCGAACGAGAAGGGCTCCGAGGAGTTGTCGACAGCTGCTGCAGAGTCGTGCGGCGGGAGTTCAAAGTTGGTGCGGGCATTTGCGCCTCTCAGTTGCCGGGCGGCCTTGTCGTACGCTCTGGCCGCATCTTCTGCCGTGTCGAAAGTGCCTAGCCAGAGCCTTACTTTCTGTAGGGAGTCTTTGATCTCCGCTACCCACCGCCCCGACGGGCGCTGCCGGACCCCCACGAACTTGTGGTGCCCTCTGGACGATGTTTTCCGTCTCACTCGGATCCCTTGATCATCTTCTGCCGATGTGTTTTGCTTCATTTTTTTGAAACATTGATTGACGATTGGCTGGTGTCTTTATAGCCGGGATGGGATTTGAAGGGATCAAGTGGCGACGCTAGAGGACGTTTCGCTAATTGACAATTCCAACATTGTTTTTGAATTTATTAGTGTGTATATGTTAATTAATCGGACGTCACGAGTGCAGACCTTGTTCATTGTGGCATAGAATAATCCGATAATATGTATAAGTTAATTACAAGAATTCTGTGTCGTACGTAGAATTAGATATATATAGTATACATGTTTTCTTTGAAATGGCCATGTAGAAGGGCTATATGTATGTATAATATCCGATAACACGTATTTCATGGGTTTCTCTACTTCTTTCCCCTTCAATTTGTCTATTATTTTAGGGATAGAATTATATATAATTAGCCAAATGTGACGAGAAACATTCTTCATGTATCATTATACCCTCAATGAATGAACTCAAAAATTTGAATAAAATAAAGAGAAAAGCATTACTCTCATCTTTTCAAAAAACCCTACTAACTTTTAAAGGGAGTTTGAACCACAAATGGTCTCATAACTTTGACCTCAAATACATTTAGTTTTATAAGATTTTTTGTCGTCGCTTTAATCTCAATAACTTTGATCATATTCAATTTTAGTCCCAAATTCATCGGAATAACGTTGTTTTGACGTTTCAATTTGGAGTTTTTCGGCAGATGTTGTCACTGTCAGCCACGTACGTACAACCATATGTTTTTAGTGTGTTTGATTAATTCTATTTTAATTTTAAGTTACCTTTTTTAAAATTCTATGTTTGAAATTCAAGGTGTTAAAAAAAATACACGTGGTAGCCCAGTCATAGCATCTGTTGGAAAGCCTCAAATTGAAACTGCAAAACGATGTTGTTCCGATCGATTTATGACTAAAATTAGACATTGTTAAAGTTATTGGATTAAATCGATGACAAAAAAATTATAAAACTAAATCTATTTAAGACCAATGTTATTGGACCATTTGTGAATCAAACTCCTTTTAAGAAAGAACATATTCTCCATTATCCTTTCCACGCACTATAGAAGACCGTTGACCACTAACTGCCTACAGCTAAAGATGGAGCCGCACAGGGTAAAGTGGGGGAACTGAGTTAGCCCCACTAAACTCTTACAAATTTTTTTATATATATAAAACCTATCTTCTATTCTTAATAAATAGTGTTGTCAAATTGGTTTGTATCTCTTTGTTAGTATTCTTATATCAATCTTAAATCAGGTTTCAATTTTTATTGGTAACTCTTCCATTCCTTTATTATTTTCCTTTTTTTTAGTACAAATTATATTTTTATTGGTCACACTTTCATCCCTTTATTATTTTCCTTTCTTTTAGTATAAATTATTCGGGGCTTGATAATGAAGACCCTTCTATTAATCATAAACCAGGTTGCAGAAGCTTTCTGTCACACTTATTGTTGAAACCACAATTATTAATAGACATTTCGATTTTTATTGGTCCCACTTCAATTTCTTTATTATTTTCCTTTGTTTTAGTACAAATTTTTTGGGGCTTTGATAATGAATGTCCTTTTATTAATCATAAACCAGGCTGCGGAAGCCTTTTGTCACACTTATTGTTTGAACCACGATTATTAATAATTTAGTTTTAGATACATTATTTCCGAATAATATTTACTAAATACATTTTTTTTTTGTTATTATTCAATTTCTATACACTAGTTTTTTTTAGACAATGAGACCAATAGTATTTTAAATACTATGATGTTATTATATTAATTAAATGAATTTTAACCTAGTATAAATAATTTTTTAACTTTATATATATATTTAAAATATGAGACCAATAGAATTTTCCGGTTAGGTTGGACCCCCCTAACTAAACTTTTTGGCGTCATCGCAGCCTTCACTCCTCGTCCTCCGGGACTAACGCCCACCACCAGAACTATCCTAGACGAACCCATGTTTTGTTATTGCTTTTGCAAGAGGTGTTTTCATCTATTTAAGTGTTTCTTTACGAACTATGTTGTTAGGAAAATCTTTGTATATATATTGATGATGTAAAATAATTTAAAATATAGAAATCTAGACCCCCTTAATCTTCATTTTTCTTAAGATAGGTTGAGTCAGTGAAGATGAAGATGGAAAAGATCTATGACGAAGAAGACCGACTGCAAAGAAGACTGAAAAAGTGAAGAAAATTCTTGTAATATAACTGTTGATAACAAGGTGATAGCCAGAACTGAAAATATGGGACCTCGATAGCCAACTTGTTGACAGTTGAAGTCAACAGCCAGCCATCCTGACAATCATCTGTACTTACTCAGTTGTTGAGATAAGTACTTAAGCTGCCTACTAAGTGTTTGTGTATGTTTGTGATATAAGACATTGTATTTGACATGGATACAAGATAAATATCTTTGGGAGTCAAATACTAGCCAATAGACACAAATCTGTAGGTTCAACAATCAATCCTTTTAAAGGAAGACTTGTGGAGCTATTGGAAGACAAAAGTCAGAAGAAGACAAATGAATAACTGAAGTTAACTGGAGAAAAGACCATCTGCATCTAATGCAACAACGCAAGTACTCAAGCAACTGTAGAGTTATTGTCTTCAGATGACTTGAGGTTTAAATTTATCCCTCCAACAAGCAAATTCAAATCTACTATATGAATAAAGGATGAGAGATTAATTGCAAGTATGAATGCATGAAAGAGAGTGTAGCTAAATAGAGAGAAGAAGCACAACACGCTAAGCATGTTCATCAACTTTCGTATAACTTAAATGCTACTTCACAGTTCTTCGCTTGAACTGACTTTGTAAAAACCTACTATGTGCATAAATAAACAGGATTTGAGTGATCCTCTTGGAGTGAAGAGTAAGAGCTGAGTCTGAACTCTTGCTTTTCAAGGTTTCATTACTTGAGAGATTAATCTGAGTGAAATCTACAAATGAGGGGGAACGAGTGTACCTTCTAGAGGATATGATTTGTTTTATATATATGTAATTATCTGATCTAGTGGATTTGACACCTGAGAGGTGTAATAGTGGATGCAATATGATTACATAGACCATTGTACCACCATATATTGTGCATTCATACTTCATACTTGTTGGGAGATAAATTTAGTATAAAGATTTTGATTAGATCCCAATACCCCTGATTAAGATGATATCAGAATATCTTGATAGATACATTCACGTTTCTTGTCAGGATAATAGTCCAAGGCATGAACGAGTCATCTAGTGTCAGTACACATTGAGGGGGAACCCAATGTATGAGAAAGATCTGAAGACTTGAACACCCAAAGACCTGAAGACCTGAAGATCTGAAGACCTAAAGACCTGAGATCTATCGTTTTGAGGGACAAAAGGACTGAAGTCAAGAGTCCTGAACATTTATTAGAAAATAAATGTTTTGTTTGAAGAACTTGCAGACAAAGAGAATCTAGGCTTAATGTCTATCATTTGAGGACTTTAAGGTTGTCTTTCACTCCGTGAAGATGACTCTAAAGAGCCGTTTTGTTTGTCTCTATTTAACTAAAGTTTGGAGCCAATCAGAAAGCGCCAGCAGCGTACGACCACTAACTCTAAAAGGAACACCACACTAATAAGGTCAACCCTGCAAAATAAAAAGTCTGTAGATCAAGTGTAAGGCTGCTTTTTGTACATATTATCCAAAGCATGCAAGGCTTGAAGGGGGTTAAAAATAACCGTTTTACACCTACCAAAAGAGGAAACCCTAGAGACTATCTCTCCAACGGATAGTTTTCAAGAGTTGCTTATAAATATCGAAGGCCCTGGTCACAAACAAGGTTAAGAGAAATCAAGCAATCTCACGAGCTCAAGCATATTCAAGTTTACTTTTGAAACACTCAAACCCCAAAGATTTTGTTGATGATGCCACCGATGTTACAACATCAGTATTCATCCTTTCTTCTTAACCACTAACACTTCTGTGTTCAATGTTGTCTTTAATGTTGTTGACTACAGGTTGACGATCTTGGTTGTTCTGCAAGATTCCAGAAGGTTCCACAAGCTTCAAGAATCGAGTAGAAGAGACTAGATCATGCTACTTTTTTCTGAAGATTAGAGAACACCCACTAAGTGGCGGTTACAAAGATCATGAGTTAATGGATGGAAGAGTTTCTAGTGTTTGAGTTATACTAGAAAGTATGTTTTTACTTTGTATAACCAAACTGAATTTCTATCTTATTTACTGAAATTAAATTATATATCACTGTTGCTTTAAATATGATTGAATGTTATATATATTTACTGTATAACTGTTCCATAAATAGTACATTTTACATTATAGTTAATATGGTGATATTAGATCACAGAAAATCACATTAACAATTTCTTGTAAACAAGTACAAATTCACAACCTAGATGGAAATGAACAAACCACCATGAAAGGTTGAAGTGCAAGGCTCAGATTGACTTTCCTTGACCAAGAGATTACACTAGTGCATTATGATGTGTTGAATAGGACCTACAGGAGGATAAATTCTTCAGTACTGAATATAGAAGAATTAGACCTCAGTGGTTCATTATTTCTTAATATCTGTCACTTAATAAGGATTGTGTGTGACTAATAATTATTGCTTTGACTTATGCTAGGAAGAGAATCACTGCGACTTCAATACCTTATATCTTGGGCAATAATATTAATTACATGACGATTGTTAAATTAATATAGAGAATCGTGTGTCTGGAGAGTCTTGCGATATTTGTCCTCTTGGTGGGCTCAAAAGTTTTATAATACCAAATCTTGCAAGTGGAATTAGTTTCCGATATGGATAATAATGTTGAGTTTTTCTTACTTCAATGAAAAATATATTAATTAATATAAAGCTTTTAAGCGGCTTGAATTAATTAATGGACTAGATAATCTTAAACACGGGAAATAATAACCGGGAGCCATATTACAGTAATATGGGTTAAGGTGGATAGTGCAATATTAATTATGTAGTGGGATTAATTAATATTTATGGGCTTGAATAATATTGTTGGGAGATGAATTTAATAAAAGGTAAAGATTTTGATTAGATCTCAAAACCCCTGAGTATGACATGTTCAGAATAATCTAAGGTAGATTAGAAAACATGTTTCAATATAGTTAGTTCAGGAAATATCTTCAAAATGTATAGCCAGCAGATATCTCTGAGTTTATAGGTTAGACACACACTGAGGGGGAACACAGTGAGATGACCAAGATATCTGAAGACTTCAGAATACTCAAAAGAACCTGAATTTCCAGATTGCCCTGAAAGATTCAGATCAACCTGAAGACTTGAAGACCTGAAGATTATCTACTTAAGGACAAATAGACTGAGGAAGTCTTATGCATTTATGAAGAATAAATGTTGTCCAAATATTTGATTGCAGACAAAAAGAACTAAAACTAAGTGTCTTTTAAGGTTTTCTCATTCAGAAAGATTGACCTAAAAGAGCCGTTTTGTTTATCTCTATTCACTGAAGTCAAGAACCAATCAGAGAGAGACAACACCGTACTTCACTGACACACAAAGCGACGTGGCACTGAGGATGCCAGATGTACTGAGTTCCAGACTACAACAACTTGGTGATTGGCTACATTGATTAGTTGTTACCCAAATCATGCAAGGGCTTGTTCAAACCCTAATGTAGCCTTTCATCACTGACCAAATAAGGAAACCCTTGATGTTATCTCTTTCAACATATAGTTTTTCAAGAGTGACCTTGGTGAGTTTCCTATAAATGCTAGAGACCTTCACCATTGCAAGGTTACGGGCAATCAAGCAACTCAAGAGCTCATTCGTATTCAGGTTTATATTGTGAAGCACTCAAAACCCTAAGATTTTCCCAAGTGTTTCATCTTTGAAGAGATCTCATTCACTAAGCCTAGATTCAAGTATATCCAAAGCTTAGTTAGAGATATCCTAGTCTTTTACCTTGTGTTTATTGTAAAAGGATATCTCACATTATTTGGAAACAACCAAAACCCAAACCCTTTTCTTAGGTAGTTTGAGTGTGTAGTTTCATACACATAGAATAGTCACCTTTGTCTTGTAGAGATACACTTAGGCTTTAGATCATATGCTTGATCTTGTTTCAAGATGATTCGATCTATGAACCTCTCTGTACTCATTATTTTGTTAAATAGTGATTTCGGCCATAAAACATTTGATATAGATTATGTAAAGTCTTATTAAAACATTCGTTTGTTGTGTTTCCGAGTCTTCCACTGTTACTGTCTCTGTTTTACTATTCTTACTTTGAGTGTTACAACATTCAGTGTAACATCAGTTTGTTTTACTTAACACAACCCCGATTTCCACACACTTTTAGTTGGCACCAAAGCATTTATGGGACATCCACTTACTCCACAAAGTTTGAGACCACCAATTATTGATGGTACAAACTATGCTTATTGGAAACTAAGATGAGGATGTAAATCAAGTGAAATGATGAACATGATTGGAAAAGTATACTTTCAGGATGGATACCTCCTAAGAATACTACAGATGAAGAAGGAGGAGTTATAGTCAAACGCGAACTAGATTGGACTAATGATGAAAATACAACTGCTAACTACAATCCTAAAGCTTTGAATGCAATATTCACATCAGTTGATATGACTATGTTCAAGATCATATCAACATGTGTTTCTGCAAAAGAAGCTTGGGATAGGTTGCAAGAGCACAATGAAGGTTCAGATAATGTTCGAAGGTCCAGACTTCGAATGCTTGAGAAAAATTTTTAGAACTTGAAGACGTAGGAGGATGAAATAATATCTTCTTACAATGAACGGGTCACAGAAATTTAAAATGAATCTCAATCTCTGGAAGATCTCATCTCCAATGTGAGATTAGTCATAAGATTTTGCGTACTGTACCTAAGCGCTTCGATGCAAAAATTTGTGCAATTGAAGGCAAGGGATACAAATAAACTAAGTCAAAATGAACTAATCAACATCATCCACACGTATGAGATGAATACAACGGAGAAGGAAGAAAAGGCTGATGCAAAAAAGTGGTGGTGTTCAAAGGTGAAACATCTTCAAAAGCTGAGCAAGAGCCGATTGTGATTGAAGCTGATTCAGAGGATGATGTTGTTGATGTATGTTCCAACCCTGAGGAGTACATTGCTTTTATGACAAGGAAATCCAAAGCTTTTATGAAGATGGGGAATAACAAGTTCAAAGGCAACATTCAATGAAAAATTCAGATCAACAACTCTCCACAAACATTTGAAAAGAAAGGTAATGCATTCCAACCAAGGCAAATTGGTACTGGAATCAAAGGCAGGTATGACAAAATTGACCTTGATTATAAAAAGTCTGCTCAATGTAATCTATGTCATGGGTATGTTCATTATGCGAATGAATGTGCTAATACCTGGTTTAAAATGAAATTGAACTTCAATGCTACTTTAAGTGATGAATCTGATGAAGAGTATGAAGAACAAAATGAAGAACGTGCATTCTATGCTAGAATAGATTATGATGATTCCTTAGATGATGATCTGGACTATTCTGATTCTGATGTTGAAAGAGATGTTACCACATCTGGAGTAACATTAGATGAAGATTGTTCTGATAAAACTGTTAACTGCTTTCTTTAATGGTCTAATTGATGATAAAAGAACATCTAATGTGAATAGTGAATCATGTGGATTAGTTTGTAAAAAAATATTTGATAAATGAGAATCTCAAAATCAGATTCTAAAGTCTATGACTAAGGAAAATGATGACTTGAGAGACTAGACTCACTAACCAACTTGAAGCTGTCTTAACAAGAAAGGATTTGAAAATTTCTAAACTTAAGGAAAAATTGAAAAATTCAACCTTTTGTTTTAAGAAATATGCCAAAGAAACTGAAGTTTTAAAAGATACTTGATGATATGTAAGTCTAACACTACTAGTCTTGATTTTGAAACTACTTCTAAAATCTTTAAACATGTAAAATTTGTTAAAGATGGAGACAAGACAAATGTTGAAGCTCCAGTGGAAACAAAGGTTCACACTAAGAAAAAGAAAAGGAAGTATGTATGTCACTATTATTTTAGTTATGGTCATATTCGTCCATTTTGTAATAAGCTGGAAGGGAAGATGAAGGTGTTACATACTGAAGTTTATGAGTCACAATGTGCTAAAATTTAATGGGTCAGTAAATAAGATGTGACTTGTAATGTAGTGTATACATCTTTGAAAGCATGTGTGCCTTGTCTATGGTATTTTGATAGTGATTATTCAAGGCACATGACTGGTCAAGTGAATTTCCTGTCTAATTATGAAAAAATTTGATTGTGGAAATGTCACTTATGGTGGTTATTCTAAAGGAAAGATTGTTGGGAAATGTACTCTTAATGTTGAAGGATTTCCTAAGTTGTCTAATATTTTACATGTTGAAGGTTTGCTTGCTAATTTGATTAGTATAAGTCAACTATGTGATGACAATTTGCATGTCAAGTTTGATAAGAATTCTTGTTATGTTCTAAATAATGAAAGTGAGTGTCTTATGTTTGGTAATGTTGGGGATTGGATTGTCCGGATCTATTTGAGATGAATATTTAAATACAAATTTAATTCTAACAATTATTACTAGCATGAATTAATCCTATATTAATTCAAATAATAATTCAACAACAAATCATGCATACAAATTCGTCACTAAATCCTACGCATGTGGAATTGCTAGGAGTTTATGTGAACTAACCTCTAGGAGTGACAACTATTGAGAAGATGGATCCTGTTCACACGAACACACAAAAAGACCTTCTCAAGTATTTCCTCGTCCTTGTCCAACAATCCGGTGGTAGGATGCTCGCGGACAATTAACAAAAGAGAAAAATAAAATTATGTTGCACCACCTTTGTGGATTTCTAATTTTTCCAACACATCGAATTGCTTGGGGATGAAAAATTCATCCCCTATTTATAATACTAGGGGTGGCCGATTTTTGGTTTAGGAATAAGATGGGAAATTTTTTTTCTTGATCTCCAAGAAATCTTGAATATATCCAATATATTCTTTTCTCCATAATTAAAATATTCCACAAAAATCCCACCTCCTTATATTAATGAGAATTTTGAAAATCTCAATTAAATAGGGAAAAAATATGATCTTTGACTTTTCTTGAATTTATGGGATAATCTTGTATTCCAAGAATACATATTCCATAAAATATTTTCAACAAAATCAAAAATGTCTTTTCTCTTTCTTCCTTTAAATTTTTTGAAAATTTTGGAAAAAATATGCAACAATAATTTATTTTATTTTAAACACCTTTTTCAGTTATTGGACTTTATCTTTGGGCTACTTGAGGGGCCTTTAGGAGAATTAAGATTGGACCTTCCAATGGATCTTTAATTTCCAATATTGAGCCACAATATTATTCAAGCTCATAAATATTAATTAATCCCACTACATAATTAATATTGCACTATCCATCTTAACCCGTATTACTGTTAATATGGCTCCCGGTTATTATTTCCTGTGTTTAAGATTATCCAGTTTATTAATTATTTTAGGCCACTGAAATAACTTCATATTAATTAACATCTTTTTCCGTGGTCAATGAACAGCTCAACATTATTATCCATACCGGAAACTAATTCCACTTGCAAGATTTGGTATGATAAAACTTCTGAGCCTCCCAAGGGGACAAATCAAACAAGGGGCACTTGCACACGTTTCACTGTATTAAATCTTAGCAATCGTCGTGTAACCAATAACATTGCCCAAGATACAAGGTATTGAATCTCACTGATTCTCTTCCCATCATAACTCAAAGCAATGGTTAGTGATTCCACACGATCCTATTTAAGGGACGGAGATTAAGAAATAATGAACCACTGAGGTCTAATTCTTCTATATTCAGTACTGAAGAATTTATCCTCCTGTAGGTCCCATTCAATACATCATAATGCACTAGTGCAATCTCCTGGTCAAGACAAGCCAATCTGAGCGTCACGCTTCAACCTTTCACGATAATTTGTTCATTTCCATCTGGGTCTTGAATTCTGTACTTTTAGTTACAAGGGACCGTTATCACAATAGACCGTGATGGTGCTAGAAATTCGGAACTACGTCCAAGTCAACTAGGAAGTTCTTGTGCCAAACCGCTTCCTTCGCTCCTTAACAAGTAGCTACATACTCGGCTTCCATGGTAGAATCTGTGATGCATTTCTGCTTAACGCTTCTCCATGTCATGGCTCCTCCCCCCATACAAAACACACTACCCGAGGTAGTTTTTTTGGAATCTAGTTCTGATTGGAAATCCGAGTCCGTGTATCTGATGGGAATCAGACTGTCTGACTGATAAACCAACATTCTATCGCGAGTTCTCTTTAGATACTTCAGAATATTTTTAACTGCAGTCCAATGTTCTTTCCCCGGATTAATCTGATATCTTGCTACCATGCCAACGACAAAGCAGATATCTGGCCTCGTGCACAGCATAGCATACATGAGGCTTCCGACAGTCGAAGCATAAGGAACGCCTTTCATGTCATCTATCTTCCTTTGCGTCTTCGGGCACATTTCTTTGGATAGATGTATTCCATGTTTGAAAGGCACAAAGTCCTTCTTGGAATCTTGCATGTTGAATCGCTTCAAGACAATGTCTATGTATGAAGCTTGCGATAAGCCTATCATCTTTTTCTTACGATCTCGAGTGATCTTGATCCCAAGGATGTGATCGGCTTCCCCTAAGTCCTTCATATCAAACCGTTTTGACAGCCATGCCCTTACGTCTGACAAAACCTTTACATCATCTCCGATGAGCAGAATGTCATCTACGTATAGTACTAAGAATATTAATGCATTTCCGACACGCTTTTTATACACACAACTTTCGAACTCATTTTGATCAAACCCGTAAGACATTATAACCTAATCAAAACATTTGTTCCAAGCACGCGATGCTTGCTTTAGTCCGTAGATAGACTTTGTGAGCTTGCAAACTAGATGTTCTTGGCCTTTTTCAATGAAGCCTTCGGGTTGTTGCATATAGATATCTTCTTCAAGACATCCATTTAGGAAAGCTGTCTTGACATCCATTTGCCAGATCTCAAAATCAAGATGCGTAACTATTGGCAAGAGGATGCGGATGGAGTTAAGCATAGCTACAGGATAAATGGTTTCCTCATAGTCGATCCCTTCTTTCTGTGTGTAACCTTTTGCCACAAGTACTCTAGCCTTGAAGGTCTCTACCTTCGCGTCCGGTCCTTTTTTTCTCTTGTATACCCACTTGCAACCAATGGGTTTGATCTCATTAAGTGGTTCGACTAGCTCCCACACCTTATTATGATCCATAGAACCCATCTCGGCTTCCATTGCTGTTTGCCAAGAATCTGCATCCTTGTCATGGATTGCCTCATTGTATGTCTGTAACACCCCGTCCCAGTTTTAATAAGAATAATAAAAGAAATGAGTTTAATAAAAGGAATATTTAATTTAAGGTTTTTCCTAATGATTTTAGAGCGTATGTATTTGCAAAGGTTTTGATTTTTCACGGAACGGACGAGCACTTTGAACCGAGAGCACTCCTAGCACTGTAATGGAATATTTTAATTAAGGTTTGATCATAAGATTAATTAAAAGGTATTAATTTAAATTTAAAGAAAGAAAATTTAATCTTTCAACGAATTAGGATTTTCGATATAAAAATAAAAAATCTGATGAATAATAAATACGACGATGGAAAATCCGCTTCGTCTAACTAAATTAGGATTTTTGGAGAACTTTAAGAAAAATCGAATTTTTTAATTTAATAATTTTCGTCTCGGAACTTGACGATTTAATTGCTAAAAGTTCTAAACAATTAATTCTAACGAAGCTGTGAATTTTAATTAGCGAAACCAGAAATTTATAATACATATATGAGGTGTGATTAATACTGAGTAGTAATAAGCATCCCACTAAACAAATATCTTCCCTTAATAATTCTTACCCACAAGAAATACATGGCCACAAATTAACCACCATTAGTAGTTGATTAACAAAAAAAAATGGAAATTCCTCCCCTTCTTTCCCAACACCATCGATCCCACTCTCCTTCCATTCTATAAATAGAGCAACATTCCTCACCAATTCACAACTTTGCTTCCAACAAAAACATGCCCAAACGCTGCCATTTTTTCTCCACAATCCAAGCAAGGAGCTCACTTTCTCCTTTCTCCTCCAAACCCATCGATCACCATCATCAAAGTTCATCATCATCATCATCATCATCATCGTCAAGTTCATCATCATCATCGAGCTCATCATCTTCATCAAGCCAAAGCTCTTCCTCAATTCAAGTGTTCCTTTTGAGGTAATCTTGAAACTCATGAGAAATAAGAAGAACACCTCTCTTATTTCCTCCTATTTCTTCATGTTGCTTACTTTCCATCTCTTTTTCTTTAAATCAAAGCCAATATCGTCTTCTCCAAGTAACTACGAGACTCCCCGACGTCCTACTTCTCTAAAAACGTCCAAGTTATAGGCTTAATCAAGAAGAAAGCAACAAGAGGTAATTTAACAAACCCGTTTCAAAGTTATTCTTGTTCATATGTTCGGCGAAGAAATTGAGTGCTTAAACGTGTTGGAAATTGCTAGTTTAGAACTCCTACGTGTTGCTTGAAGTACATAATTCATGCTCGTATTTTTGTTTTTAAAAAATTGTACCGTTATGTTGCCAAAATTTACGCTTAAATATGTCAAGTTAAAACGTCAAAACTGTTTCCGACTGATTTTCGGCTACGCCGTCGAGTACTCTTTTGTACTGAAAATTTATGTTTTAAAACACCTACGTGCTCTCTTATATGTGTAGTACATAATCATAGTCTCGGTATTCAATTTTGGTGTCGTTACACAACTCGTTTTTACGCTCAAACAGGGCCGCTCAAAACTGGAATTTCGGGAAAAAACTGCTACTCGAAATTCCTATCTACAATTTTAAAAATTCATATCTCGAGTTCTAGAAGTCATTTTGAGAGGAAACTAGCGGCAAGTTAAAATTAATCAAGTCTAATGTATTCTTATAAAATCTCTTAATTTTTCATCAGGTAGATTCAGAGTTATGATTTCTTTAAAAAGATGCGACGTGCTGAAACGAAAAACTGGAATTCTGCTTTCAACAAGAAATTGGTCCCAGGTACCTGAATTTCGTGACACTTTTAACCAATTTCCGTTCGTTATTTTCCAACAAATATTCTTGCCAACAAATTTTAACTACAAGCTTTAAAAGCCCTAAAGTTTCGTGTCAATCGGATAAGCCATTTGACTGGAAACGAATTTTGAAAATAGCAAAAGAAACTGCACCTTTGATCTTTCTGTTTTACCAATACTGTAACAGTTTTTGGTGCACTCTTTCGTGACCATTTTACCCAACTTAGAGACGTTATTTTTAATATGAATTTTCTTTCCGAGAAACCTGAGATGATCACATTTAATAACCCTAAATTTTCGTATTAATTGGATTAATGGTTTGACGAAAAATGGCTCGCGAAAATGGAAGAAAATCACAAAATTTGGGACACTAACTTTCTGAAAAAATGTTAAATCTTAAATCAGGAACTTTTGAAAGACTTAATGGTTGGTACAATAATTTATTTGGATGATTTTCTTTCACACAAACCATATGTGTTTTATTTTCCTTTTTATGCCACTTATTTGAAAGTCCTTTATGAACTCTTTTTGAGTAATCACATGTTTTAGTTTAGAGAATTTTTCCACACACTATACACATGATAATCTATGTCTTTCCTAAATAATAACTAAGTTAATGAAATTATAAATTTGATCAAATCGATTATTTGAGTTTTTACCAAAAAAATATATATATGTGTGTGAATAAACTGTCGTACTTTTCCATTAGTTTAACTTGTTATACATGACCTTTGTAGAAAATATAAAAATGTAGTCATAAACTATAACAAGTCATAAACATGATCCTTAAAATTAATAAGATTTAGACTTGCAAATAAAGAGCTATGAAATTGTGAAGTTTATGTTGTGAAACTGAAGAAGAGACTGAATTATTGAATTATTGGGATTTTTGTACATATGTTTTCTTTTTATAAAATTCATAATAAAATGCTACATGCTCTTATCTGCCTTTGTGAATTATTTGATGAATTTTAGTACTATATAAACAATTTTACAAAATTATTTTCTAAAACTGTGTCAAGCTGAAATTAGACCTTAAAGCTTTATTCTTGCAAGTAATAATTTTGGGACATCATTAATAAACTCCAATAGCCGTTTAAAGTAAAAGTTCGATAAAAGTTCACGAGTAAGGAAATCTAAAGAAAAGAGTTTAACGTCATCGATAAACTTACGAATAATTTACTTCAATCAAAAGTAATTAATGACGAGAACATGAAATTATTGTGCTAGGGGAAGTGCTGCTCAAATCAAAGCTTGGACGATCACTGTCACGCTCAAACTCTCAAACCGGTTTCAAAGTTTGTAACTTTTGTTTAAAGTTAATAAGGTGGGTGACACTATTTGTATGCAGTGGTTTTGTTACAAGGATTGTTGGTGTATCTGAACTCGACTAAAACAAACACAAATCTATAACCAAAGAACACAAGTATGTAAGAATATAAAGTTTCCAAAATAAGATTATGATTATGATTATGATTATGATATGATGATATGAGATATATGATATGTGATAAAGGAGACGATGGGGATTACATGTGGTAAGTCGTTACCAGTGTGGTCCCACTATAATGAAAAGGAGACGATGGGGATTGCATGTGGTAAGTTTGTAGGTCCCGAATGGGTTTTGTGAGGGCAGAAGTCTAGAGGGGAGGGGTGAATAGACTTCTGAAAACTTTTTGTGCAGATCAGGTGTGATGGCAGTTAGCCTGATCAGAGTGCGAGTGAATCAGTTTGGATTGATAACCAACTTACTAATCGCCAGAAGGCAAATCAGTTCGGTAACTATCAGTTTAACTGATGTGTGCGGAAGCTTAAGTTTTACCCGTGAAAAACCAGTTTTTGTAAATCAGATTCCAAAGTTAGTCTTTTAACCAGTTGAGTGAAGTGTCAAGCTTGATCAGATCAGAAGCTTGGTGCTAGCTGATCTCAACTTAGAATATGTATGCGCTTTAAAGGTTGTGCAATTGTGTAGACAGTTAATCAAAGAGGTAAAGGCACACAAGATTTATAGTGGTTCGGACAAACCGATCCTACGCCCACTCTTCCTATCACAAGGGCACCATCTTAACCAATCTGGACTTAGTTTTTATGTGTTAGTCCAACACAAGATAATCGACAGATATTTAAGGAGTTCTCACTCAACCGATCCCGTAAATCGTAACTAGAAACCCCTAGTCGAAATCTTGCTAAACAACTTAACCTAACTTTAGGTTTTGGATAAGATTGTTTTGGTTCCAACTATGAAATCTTTTCTAGTGTTTAAGGTAGCCTATCAGCTAGATGAAAAGATTTCTATGCTAAGAACTTATGGGATGAACACTTAATAAAATAATCTTCTTGATCGTGTTCTTCGTGCGGAAATCTGATATTTGCTTGAGCTTCTTGATTGTTCAGTGTTTCCGTGTCTTCACTCTGAAGTGTGATCCCATATTTATAGACCTTGAAATCAAAGAGCCGTTGGAGAGCAATTTGAATTTCAGGCTATATTTGGTAGGTTTGCAGGATTGATGTGACGTGCTTCAGGAACGGCATGGCTGAAAGCGTGAACTTGTATTTTATAGCCGTTAGAGAGAGCAACATCAAATCCCATAATTGCCGGCTCAAATCATACGTGTCTTGTTCTTATTGGTTAACAGACGCACTTTTCAGTGTTGTTCTTCCAACTAAGGTTGACATTCTTCTTGTTTGGATCATCGACATATGATTTGGTGAAACATCAGTTTTCACCTGGTGAGCTGACTTGATCAGCCAGAACTGATCAGTCTACCTGATGGAGTCTTCTGGTGCCGGTTGACTTAGCTTCAACTAGAAGACTCGGCTGATGTAGGTCTTCTGGTCTGATCTTCTGGAAGTCATCTGATCTTCAAGTATTCTGAGTTTGAGCTTTATGACTTCAGCTGAGATATCTGACTAGATCAGATCGATCTGATCTTTTGTTCTTCTCTAGCATTCTGGCCTGTCGGATATCAGCTGTTCTTTGGATCTTCAGATCTGACTTATACATATTGAGGTTCCCCCTCAATATGTGACCTATCTATTACATCAGTTGTTCTATACAGTAATTATCAACTGGTATTCTATAAACGGTAATATAAACATCAGTCAGCTAACAGGTCTGACTGGTCCTATTACATGTGTTTTTGGAACTTTTATCAAAACTATAAATTTCCCAACAAAGTTGTTACCAGTGTGGTCCCACTATAATGAAAAAGAGACAATGGGGATTGCACGTGGCAGTGTGGTCCCACTATGATGTAAATTATACGATGTGGACTTGTTATAAGTCATTACCAATGTTGTCCCACTGTTGAATATAGGAGATTCTAAGTTGCTATTATTCGAACTATGAACAAGAGTGTACTATTAGGAATTCAAGATGTGAATGTGAACGTACTATGGATCTACCATGAATACCAAAATTAACTATGCAAAAGCGTAAGAACAATCTATAATAAGATACAAAGTTTAAATACGAGTGATATCTTATGAATATCAATAATGTTAAGAAACTAAGCTACTAAAAAGATTACAGTAAGAAACCAAGCTACGAACGAGTTTAAACAATGACTTCGGGTAACCATTCAAAACTCATCTACGCATAAGCGTATGAATGAGCTTTAATTAGAACACAAAGATAATTATATTTCGGTGACCAGTATGAGTAACAACGTACAGTTGCCCGCTAAGATTTTTATCTCACCCCCCACAGTTTGATATGTTTAGGACGTGATCGAGAGGGGCCGGAGCTGCAGCAGTGACACGGAGTTTCCCTAATAATGATTTTCAATGAATGTATAATCATTTCCTTAAATGGTTTAATAATTATGTCGAGAAATCTTTTAAAGTTACTTGATAAAGTATTATGTACTTTACCCTTTTTATAAACGTCATTTTTATAAATATATATATTGCATTTTAAAGTATGGGCCTTTCCACATTCTTTATCTAAATTAATATTGATGATTAGGTTCTTCCGCTGCAAAATGTAATACTTATACTTGCTGTTATATTTTAAAAAGAAATTTTTTAAGCTCAGATTTTACAGTCACTAAGTGGCGACTCGAGTTTAGAGTGTCAAAGCCGCAAGGGCCGGCATTCTGGATTCTGGGCGTTACAATATCCATGGGTCTGATTCATTCTCACCAGGGACCAAGTCTGACGACTCTTCTATCCCCATAAATCTCTCGGGTTGTCTGACAACCCTCCCACTACGATGAGGTTTCGGTTGTGTAAGTGTGTCATTTGGTATATCGACTTGTATAGTTGGCATTGAGGTAAACTTCTTTAGCTCATCTAAGATAATCTCAGTTCTGGTATTTTTATCTTTCATATAGTCTTCTTCCAAAAATCTAACGTGCGTACTGATTACCACCTTTTGATCTTCGGGACCATAGAACATGCACCCCTTTGTTCCCTCGGGGTACCCTATAAACAATCATAATTCTGATCTTGGATCCAATTTACCGACCTCCTTGTCCAACACGTATGCCAGACACCCCCAGATTCTCATGTGTCCTAAATTGGGCTTGCGCCCGGTCCACAACTCTTTAGGGGTGTTGGGAACTGATTTGGATGGCACCAAGTTTAGAATGTAAGCCGTTGTTTCCAAGGCGTGACCCTAAAATGATTTGGGTAGATCCGCATAACTCATCATTGACTTGACCATTTCTAAAAGAGTCATGTTCCTTCGTTCTGCAACCCCGTTTTGTTGAGGGGTTCCGGGTGCAGTCAACTGGGATACAATCCCTTCATCTGACAAGTAGTTCAAAAAATTATCGCTGAGGTATTCGCCTCCACGATCAGATCGTAGAGACTTGATATGTTTTTCCCTATGATTCTCTGCTTGAGCCTTAAATTCTTTGAATTTCTCAAAGGTCTCAGATTTATGCTTCATAAGGTAAATGTATCCATATCTTGAGTAATCATCGATGAAAGTAACAAAATACTCATAGCCTCCTCTTGCTTTGATTGAAATTGGACCACATACATGGGTGTGAACAATTTCTAACACTTCTTTGGCTCTATTCCCCTTGGCTCCAAATGCCCTCTTGGTCATTTTACCCTCCAAACATGATTCGCAAGTTGGAAATGGTTCCACCCGGAGAGACTCTAATGAACCATCTTGAACCAACCTTTGGATCCTCTTTGGATTAATATGACCTAGTCTCAAATGCCATAGAAGTGTTTCGTTCACGTCTGATGAACGTTTTCTTTTATCTAAAACAGTCGATGTGTTATAGGATGCATTTCGTGAGTTGTGTGCACAGTTAATTGTGTAGAGATTATTCGACAACGTTCCATGATAGATAAACTCATTATTTAGAGCAATGGTAACAACTTTATTAAAAGTAACCGAATATCCATCAAGAAAAAAATTTAGATACCGAAATCAAATTCTCTCTAAAACTAGGAACGTAAAGAACATCTCTCAAAATTAAAACTTAGTCTTCAAAAGACAACTGCACTTATCCCACTGCTTCAGCTGCCACTCTCGTAGCATCGCCTAGTGTGATAAGGATCTCACTCCCACTAAGTTGTCGGGTCCGCTTGAACCCCTGTAAAGTGAAACAAACATGATAAGTGGATCCTGTATCCACTACCCACAAGTGGGAAGCATACACCGCTAAACAACTTTCAACAAATAGTGCATGAGAATTACATTTCTTTCCATTCCTTTTAGGTTTGGAACAGGCTGACCTCCACTGTCCTTTCTCACCGCAGTTAAAACACTTCCCCTTTGGATTTCTCTTGACGCTCAACCATTTAACCGCCTGTCTCTTGCATTTCTTAGTGATGGGATTGCATTGGTCTCGACAATTTTTCTCCTCATTAATCTTACCCACCATTGGTCTAGATTTTGAGAGGAGATTTTTAGTCACCAATGCTTCATCCTCCTTTCCCAAATATTTCTCTACAATCTCCAAAGCTTCTTGCAGAGTGTCCATAGTGAACATGTGATCGCTCATCACAAAACTACAGTAAAACTCGTCGAATGATTTTGGAAGAGTTAGGAAAAGGAATTCAATTTTAGACACATCACAATACTTAGCACAAAGGTAAGCAAGTTTGTCAAAATAACGTTTGACTTTGAGAACATGATTCCTTATGGGTGTTCCTTCCGTCATCTTTAGCCTAACCATGTTATCGTTTCTCAACTGACTGATCATGCGGTTTTTTGTTGAAAACATTTCCTCAAGACTTTTCATTATTCCGTAGCAGATTCAACACCTCCATGAATGTATCTCAAATTGTCAGACAGGGAAGTCAAGATTATACATTTCATAGGCTCGATGGAACGCTCCCAGTCATCATACTAAAGTCTCTCCGCATACATTTCATAGTTGGCTTGTTAGGCTTGGACACGCCAAGAACCCAATATTGTTTCAGTTGTGCAGTGAGGACTATTTTCATGTTTCGTTTCCAAATCTCATAATTTTCACCAGATAGTAGGTGTTCTTTGAGTGTATACTTCAGTGGATTAAAAGGTTTCGACATGGTAAACTGAAATAAATAACGATTTGCATAAGCAAAAAAAAATTATCACATAATTTGATCACATGTATCATATTAAAATCTCAAAAAAATATGAACATGCATCAGCCAACATCTCAAAACAGTTTAAATAAGCCACGTGGGGTGGGTCATTATTTAAACACATCCAAGCAGGTTACAAACAAGAAAACAGTTACAAACCTTTAATATCCAGATTAATAGTTGGCTCCCACTTGACCAATATAAGATTGACAGGGACTTCGGGGAAGTATATGCATATCAATCTTATACCTAAGTAATAACCATGATTAAATATAGAATTATTATTTCTCTTTGAACGAGCCTCGTGGGGAGGGTCATCGTCGCCACTAATAATAATCCACAATCATCCGTTTGGAATTTATTCATGTGAAAGCTATCTTTTGTCCCGTGGGGGGAATTTCTCCAAAAGAATTCACAAATAAATAAATCGCGGAGGTCAAAATTAATTCAATTTTATTATCCGGAATAAAATTATCAATTAATTATTTAAAACATACTTAGTAATTTTCTAAAGTGAGATTTTTCCAAAATAATTTCTCATACATCGCATATTCAAACATAATTAAATACGCACGAAAAATAAAGCAAACATCAAAATTAAAAATTAAACACATTGGGCACATATATCTAATTCTCACGGTTAATTTTGTCATGTCTTGATCTTGGTCGTCTTATTTCATGTTTGTCTCGAAAAGGTCTTTTGGAACATTTTCTTTAGAACTATAAATTTAGCTCCCAACAAAGTTGTCGGCGGCTCTCTCGGCTCTCATCACGGATCTTGCACCTATAATGAAAAAGAGGCAATGGGGATTGATACCCGCCTAGTTCCCTTTGCGTGTGGTCCCACTATGATGTAAATTATCATCTTCATTCTGATGGATTTGTAATTTATTTACAAAAAATAAATAAACCTAGATTTAGACTAGTCTATTACATTGATTAAATCAAACAAATCCTAATCTACTTGTGGATTTTCTCTATGGAGGCAAAAGCAATTGAGCGAAATGAATTAAAAACCACAATTTATATGTATGTATAAATAAACATTCATCAAATACCATGACAATTGAATACCTGCAAAAAAGATCTAGTAATTCTACTATCCAATTTCAAATTTAATGAACAACAAATTAAATTACAATTTAAAATTCAGAGCCCGTAAACCGAGGCTCTGATACCAGTTGTTGGGGAATGGATTGCCCGGATCTACTCGGGATGAATATTTAAATACAAATTTAATTCTAACAATTATTACTAGCAAGAATTAATCCTATATTAATTCAAATAATAATTCAACAACAAATCATGCATACAAATTCGTCACATAAATCCTACGCATGTGGAATTGCTAGGAGTTTACGTGAAATAATTTCTCGTAGTGAAAACCATTGAAAAGATGGATCCCGTTCACACGAACAAACCAAAAGACCTTCTCAAGTATTCCCTCGTCCTTGTCCAACAATCTGGTTGTAGGATGCTCGCGGACAATTAACAAAAGGGAAAAATAAAATTATGTTGCACCACCTTTGTGAATTTCTAATTTTTCCAACACATGGAATTGCTTGGGGATGAAAAATTCATCCCCTATTTATAATACTAGGGGTGACCGATTTTTGGCTTAGGAATAAGATGGGAAAATCTTTTTCTTGATCTCCAAGAAATCTTGAATATATCCAATATATTCTTTTCTCCATAATTAAAATATTCCACAAAAATCCTACCTCCTTATATTAAGGGGATTTTCGAAAATCTCAATTAAATAGGAAAGAAATATGATCTTTGACTTTTCTTGAATTTATGGGATAATCTTGTATTCCAAGAATACATATTCCATAAAATCTTTCCAAGAAATTTTTTTCTCTTTCTTCCTTTATTTTTTTCGAAAATTTTGGAAAAAATATGCAACAATAATTTATTTTATTTTAAACACATTTTTGGACTTTATCTTTGGGCTACTTAAGGGGCCTTTAGGAGAATTAAGATTGGACCTTCCAATGGATCTTGAATTTTCAATGTTGAGTCACAATATTATTCAAGCCCATAAATATTAATTAATCCCACTACATAATTAATATTGCACTATCCATCTTAATCCATATTACTGTTAATATGACTCCCGGTTATTATTTCCCGTGTTTAAGATTATCCAGTCCATTAATTAATTTAGGTCACTGAATTAGCTTCATATTAATTAACATCTTTTTCATTGGTCAAGGAACGAACTCAACATTATTATCCATACAAGAAACTAATTCCACTCGCAAGATTTGGTATGATAAAATTTTTGAGCCTCCCAAGTGGACAAATAAAACAAGGTGCACTTGCACACGTTTCACCGTATTAAATCTTAGCAATCGTCGTGTAACCAATAACATTACCCAAGATACAATTATTGAATCTCACTGATTCTCTTCCCACCATAAGTCAAAGCAATGGTTAGTGATTCCACACGATCCTATTTAAGGGACGGATATTAAGAAATAATGAACCACTGAGGTCTAATTCTTCTATATTCAGTACTGAAGAATTTATCCTCCCGTAGGTCCCATTCAGTGCATCATAATGCACTAGTTCAATCTCTTGGTCAAGACAAGCCAATCTGAGCCTTACACTTCAACCTTTCATGATGGTTTGTTCATTTCCATCTGGGTCGTGAATTCTATACGTTTAGTTACAAGGGACTGTTAATTTAATCTTCTGTGATCTGGTATCACTAAATTAACTACAATGTAACACGTATTATTTATTGAACAATTATGCAGTAAATATATGTAACATTCTATGATATTTAAAGCATCAGTGATAAATAATTTTCAGCAAATAAGACAGAAATTCAGTCAGGTTATACAAAGTAAAAACATACTTTCCAGTATAACCCCAACAGGTAATAGGTCAATTGATAATTGTTATCTTATTGGAACTAACAATGTTTGCAATTTTGCCAAAAATTATGAGGAAGTTTTATGGCATCAAAAACTTGGACATGTTAATTTTAGGAACATTCATAAGCTTGTAAGAGTTGGCGCTGCAAGAGGTTTGCCAAAGATGAATATAGGAGAAACCATGATTTGTGGTTATTTCCAGAAAGGTAAACATGTTCGAGTGTCACACAAAATGTTGTAACATTGTTTGACAACACGGTGTTTTGAGCTACTACATATGGATCTTATGGGTACTATGGAAATAGAACTTCTTGTAGGTAAAAGGTATTCATTGGTTGTGGTAGATGATTTCTCTAGATATACCTGGATTGAGTTCTTAAGAGAAAAAATTTAACCTTTTACTACTTTTAAGATTTTGTATAAGAGGTTTAAAACCGTATACAACTTGAAAGTGAGTAAAATGATAGGGAATTTTAAAATAACTTTTAAAATAATATGAAATTTTAAAATAGTTTATTTTCTAATTTCTTTGAAAAGAAGGGTATAATGCAGGAATTTTCATCTTCTAAAACTACACAAGAGAATGAAATAGCTGAAAGGAAGGATATAACTTTTCAAGAAATGGCTAGTGGAATGTTACAAGCTAAACATCTTTCTAAAATGTTTTTGGCTGAAGCATTAAACACAACATGCCATATTATTAACAGAGTTTTTTGATGCCACAAAGTTCAAAAACTGCTTATGAGATTCTGAACAATAAGAAATCAAATATGAAGTACTTTCACGTGTTTGGTTGTGTGTGTCACATTCTGAATGATAGAGACCAACTTCGAAAGTTTGACTCTAAAAGTGACAAATGTTTTTTCTTAGGTTATTCTAGAAATAGTAAAGCCTATAGAATTTTCAACCTTAGGTTAAACACTATTCAACAATCTGTGAATATTGTTTTTGATGATACAACTAACATAGCAGGGAAAAGTGCTGAAGAATATGTGTCTGAGCACATTGAGATTTCTACTGGAACTGAAAATTTTGGAAATTCAAAGGGTGTTACACCTAATTTCACGACATCATGGACAACATTCTCTGAAAATTCAAAAACAGAAAGTTCAGAAAATAATATTTAATACACTCAAAACAAGGTAACTACTTCCAAAATCATGAAAAGCCATCCTTCAAACCAAATCATTGGTGATTCTCCTGTTGGTGTACAAACCAGAAGAAGGGTAAGCTCAAAAGATGTGGTAAGATCTGTTTGTATGTCTTCCATATGCAACATGGTTTATTCTAAATGTTATCATTCTACAATTGAGCCTAAAGATGTCAAAGAACCCTTAAAAGATGAAAATTTGATAATTACTATGCATGAAGAACTTAATCAGTTTGAAAGGAATGATGTTTGGACACTAGTTCCAAGACCTGGTAACACTAATGTCATTGGAACCAAGTGGATATTTAAGAATAAAACTGATGAGTCTTGAAACATAGAAAGAATAAGGTTAACTTTATTGCCCAAGGAGACACTCAAGTTGAGGGTATTGATTTTGATGAAACATTTGCACCTGTAGCTAGGATTGAATATATTAGATTGTTGTTAGCTATTGCATGTTTTATCAATTTCAAATTGCATTAAATGGATGTAAGGCTGCATTTTTTAATGGTATACTTATTGAAGAAGCATATTTTGAACAACCTTTAAGATTTAAAAATCCTCACTATCCTAATCATGTTTATAAGCTTAAGAAAGCATTATACGGCTTGAAACAAGCTCCTAGAGCTTGGTATGACAGATTGACTGACTTTCTTTTGCAGTTTAGTTTTGTTAGAGGTGAAGCAGACATGACTTTATTCATTAAATAGGTTGATGAAGGGTTGATGATTGCAAAAACTTATGTTGATGACATAATATTTGGAGTAATATCAGACAGGATGCTGAATGAATTTGTTTGAGGCAATGTCATCTACATTTGATATGAGCATGGTTGGAGACTTAAATTACTTTTTAGGTCTGCAGATCAAGCAAAAGGATGATGGAATCTTCATTTGCCAAAGCAAATATGCAAAGAACATGATTAAGAGATTCGGTCTTGAGAAATCAAAGCATATGAAAACACCTATGGGATCATCTCAAAAGTTGAAGAAAGACAATGCTGGTCAAGATATTGATCTTACACTGTACAGATCCATGATAGGTAGTCTTCTTTATCTAACCTCTGGTAGACCTGACATTATGTATAGTGTTTGTGTTTGTGCTAGGTACCAAGCTAATCCAAAGGAATCACACATGAATGCTGTGAAGAAGATTATCAGATATGTTGCTGGGACAACAGACCTTGTTATTTGATATACATAAGATACAAGCAGTGTACTGACTTGGTATAGTGATGCTTATTGGGCAGGAGTCATTGATGATAGAAAAAGCACAAGTGGTGGTTGCTTTTACATAGGTAACAATTTGATTTCCTGGCATAGTAAAAAACAAAATTTTGTTTCACAATCTACATCAGAATCTGAATACATTGTTGTTGTTGGTAGTTGTCGTTCACAACTTTTATGGTTGAAAAATATGTTTGATGACTATGAACTTGAGAATGACATTTTAACTGTGTTTTGTGATAATACCACTACTATTAACATCTCTAAAAACTCAGTATAACATTCTCTTATCAAGCACATAAGTATAAGACATCATTTCATAAGAGACCTTGTAGAAAAAGAAATTGTGAAGTTGGAGTATGTTCCCACAGATAATCAACTTGTTGATATTTTTACTAAAGCCCTTGGTCATGAGAGGTTTTCCATTCTGAGGAAATCTCTTGGTTTGTGTACTATCTAATTTTGTAGGGTGGATGTGGCAACAAATGTGTCAACATTTGAAGCAGCATCAAGTTTGATTTTTGTAATACTTGGTTGATTTGATCGATTCCCACTGATTAAATGAGATTTTGGGTAAAATTCTTATTGAGTCAAGTCATTGTGATTTTTTGGACACACATTTCTTAAATACACAAAAAAAATAAGAAAAAAATACACACATTGGATGAACTGTCCACTGAGTAACTATGGAGCACGGAGTTTGCTACTATGTAGGTCCCAAACGGGTTTCAGTGAGGGTGAAAGTCTAGAGGGGAGGCATGAATAGACTTCCAAAACTTTTTGTGGATCAGGTGTGATATGAAAGTATGCCTGGCCAGAGTGTGATGTGAACCAGTATGGACTGATATCCGACTTACTGATCTGTATGAACCAGATAAGTTCGTCGTCTATAAGTTTAATTGATGGTGTGGAAGATTAGTTAACCCGTATGAAAACCAGTTTTACTCAAACAAAGATTCTGACCAATCTGGTTCAGATCAGATGACAAAGGTGTCAAACTGATCAGATCAGAAGCTTGATGCTAGTCTGATCCAGGTACAGAATATGCATGCAGATAACAAAGAGCAGTGTGCAGATAATTGTAAAGCAGAGTAAAGGCAGATTTATAGTGGTTCGGACAACTTGTCCTACGTCCACTCTTCCCTATCAGCAGGGGAACCAACTTAACCAACTTACGGGGGATTCACGCTGGTTGCAACGCATGTAGTTTGGTGCCTAGTAAGCCAGGCGAGTTGGCTAGTTTGAAGGCCTCGAGTACCGGATGGGCGAACGAGTCATGCGGCACCCCGCGCCAAATCCGTCGGTGCATTCTGCCCGCTAAATTCTTGTGGGTTATGTGCCGACTAGCATTTATCAGGTGACCAGCTCATCCGGGTGGCCTAGTGCGGACGATGCATGCGGAGCGCTGATGGAGCGCCAATGGAGCACTTAATGGAGCGCCAACTATAAAAATGTTGGATTTTCTGAAGGGGATGCAGCGGTGGATTCACGATGGTAGCAACGCATGCGGTTTCATGCCTTGTGGCCATCCCTTAATTTAATGTGTTAGTCAAACAAAATACAACCAACATATGTTTTTCACTAGTTCTCACTCAATCGATCCCAGAAATCAGATCTAGAAACCCTAAACTGAAATCTTGCTATAACAAACTTAACCTAACTTTTGTTTGGGTATAAGATTTGTGATGTTCCAACTGGAATACTATCCTATCTTCTATGTAGCCTAAGGCCGGAGGATAAGTATTCTAAGCTAAGAACAATGGGATGAACACATAAGAATAAATCTTGAGTTTGTGTTCTCCGTAACCTTACTATGAAGGTTTGATCCCATATTTATAGGCACGAAATCGAACTAGCCGTTGGAGAGCAATTCGAATTTCGGTCTATTTTAGGTAGGTCTGCAGGCGAATTTGACGTGCTTCAGGGGCGACATGGCTGAAAGCATGCAAGCTTGTCCTTTCTAGTCGTTTGACACTGAACCACTTTTCTGCAGACTGTCAGTACTCCGTACGTGCGTTGTCGACTCCTCATTGGCTATCAAGTACGATTCGCAACACTTGAATAAGCAACAAGGTTTACATTCTTCTTGTCTGAACACATTCCTCGTACTAGGTAACATGGAAGTAGTTACCTGATGGAGTTGACATAGATCAGTTCGAACACTGATCTGTCTACCTGATTCAGGTCTTCTGTTCGTAAGTTGTCTAAGCATAACTTACTGACCTTTTCTTGTTGTCATCTAATGTAGGTCTTCTAGATGGTCTTCTTTCTTGAACTCTTCTGCTTATCTGATTCTCGGCTTATCTGCTTCAATCACCAGATCTTCAGCATATCTGATCTTCGATTTAACTGATCTTCTGATCTTCAAGACTTAACCTATACATATTAAGTTCCCCCTCAATATGTGACATATCTGTTACTTCAGCTGTCTATACATTTCAGCTGGTCATCTTATCTGCTATCTATATCATCAGTCAGCTAACAGGTCTGACTGGTCCTATTACATTATCTGTTTTGGAACTTCCATCGAAACTACAAATTTCCTAACATACTACGATGTCTTCTTTTCAGAAGGTGAACAATATATCATGAAAGTGTGTGTGCATGTATTTTCAGAGTGTTTTTGAAAATGTTGTGCAACATATAAAACAACATATGACAGCGGAAGTATAAAAACGCAGTGCAAAGGATTTCCAAAATTATGTATAGTCTATAATCAGACTATACGAACCTCATGGTTAAAAGCATCACTATAACAAGTAGTGAGATACACACAAATCTCTTACAAGATCCTAAAAGGTGTAGTGGAAAACTACACGCCAAAAATCAATCTATTTAATCAAGTAACTAGTGATCTTATTCAACCTAAAACTTGATCTAATAAGATAAAATCAATACTGATGGGAAATGTTGGGATACACTCGACCATTACTAATAAATATAGCATCGACCCTCACACTCCACTCACGATTGTGTCTTGGATGCTACTCTCTTAAGATTGGAGTAGAGCAAATGGGATTTCACTTTAACTCAAACTTGAATGTCGACCAATGCAGTCTATTTATAGACATTCAGACCAACTGCATTGTCCTATCCACTAGATGTGGACAGCCTTGAAGATCTCCTCCACTATGTTCATGATCTTGGTGTAACCACCCATGATCTTTCTATTCTTACTCCATTTCAGTGCAACCGCTTGACAATATTCAAAATTTTCTTCAGCCTGCAATGTAGGAAACATAGAAAAACACATCTAATAAAACAGAGTCAGTGTTAGGAGGAAGGGCAACTTTAAGATGTTGTGCAAAATGTTGTCCAACATCTGGAACAATATCCAGAACAACATCCGTGCAACATCAACAAACTCCCCCAATTTGGCCTTTCTACTACAACACACCTGGTGTTAAAAATAAATAATAGTCATTCAAAGAACAACTACTATTCAACCAAATCATAATAAAAAAACAAACAACAGACACAAGCACTAAGTACATCAGCAGTGTACTTAGGCCAAAATATCCAACATAAAGTAAATGACAGAAACATAAACCTATCAACTAATTGTCCATTAACAGAGTTCATAAAGTAAAGAGCAGTAAATAAAAGATTGCAATAAAGAAAGGAATTTTTATAGTGAAGTATAGGGAAGGACTGGGCCATTGGAATGGCTGCATCTCCATAATCTGCAAATGCTCCACCATATATCAAAAACTCCCCCTATCTTGAATCTGTTCACTAATTGTCATGACCATACATCTCATCAAGCATAGCAATACTCTCAGGAGACATATTTTCCCTGTCTGGAGTCTTTCTCAGATCTTCATCAGTGCTATCATCAGCTGTATCTCTATCTTCAGCAGCAGTAGCATTGAATACATCTTCCACAGCATACTCCACAGCCTCATTAACAACATCTTGTACAACATCTTCAACCTCTTTGTCTTCAGCATCAATCTGATCATCTTGTGCATCAGCACCACCATCATCATCAGCATTATCACCAACATCTGGTGCATCATCCTTCTCACCTGCATGGCCAGATGGACCAGCTCCATCATCACCACCATCTTCAGGACCATCATCAGGTGATCCTCCCCCTGTTGGAGTAGAAAGCAGGTTTCTCCAGAAGGTTTGCTGTTTAAGTAGAGCATCTTGTTCTGCTGGATGGAAGTAATCTGATCAGAAATGAAAGAATTTGTAAAATGAACAGAGGGTGTACCATCTCTTCTGGTTACTATATAGGGAATGTTGCCAACATAATGAGCAACATTCTCGGCTTGCGGTTCAGGATCATATAAAGTAAGATCCACTGTTCTGTTTCTAGCTTTCAACACATGAGATATTCAAGAACTTGGAACAAATCCACTAATCTTTTCACCTCGTGGCCTCTCAAATTCCAACTTCTCCAAGAACTGACAGATCAAACTTGGATAAGGAAGAATGCTTCCTTCGTGTGGCATATGTCATCATATTATCAAATATGATCTGCCCCATGTTAAATCTGTTCAAGTGCACAATCTTGTACAACAAGAAGGCTTGCTCTTTGGTCAACATCGTAGAATTCTTTGAGGGTAGCCAATTGGAAACAAGTAGCTTATGCATCATAGAATACAAGAAGGTCAATTTGGCAGCAGAAAACTGTAAAGTCCATTCAGAATACCTTCCACCAGCAATGACAGACATCACTTCCTTAATATCCAACTCAACATTATCCTCCTCAGTTTGTCTAGTCCTTAGAAAGGTATTGATAAACCTAGGATTGATTGTTACCACATTGTATCTGAATCTTATCTTTCCATAGTTTGAAGACTGTCTATTACCACAACTCCTTTTCAAATTTGCATAGAACTCAGCAACCCAACCAACTTAATATGGCTTAGCATATTGAAGAGCATGCAAAAATGATATACTTTCTAGAAAACCAACCAGGTTATTAGCTTCAAAGTCTGGGATTTTAACGATCCTTTCATCTACTATGTTCCTTTTAAGCAAAGACTTAACCACATAAGACTTTCTATCATACTCTTCCTTATCATCAGGATCAGAGTCAGATTCCATTACCCCATCAAAGAGTTGATCAAACTCATCATCAGTTTGATCTTCAACAAGCTCATCTTTTTCAGGTTCCTCTTCCTCGGGTTCCTCTTCCTCAGGGTCATCTTCTACAGGTTCCTCTTCTTCAGGTTCCTGTTCTTGCTCAGAATCAGATGATACAGCAACATGAAAAGGAGGATCATTTCTCCTTTTTGTTCTCATCTCCTTTTTGGCCATTAACTCCTCCATTGTCAGATCATCATCAGAATCATTTGGCTCAGCAGGGACTTCTGGAATCTCCATCTCTTCATCTGAATCATCAACCTGGATGGGATCATCAATACCACCATTAGTCCTCTTAGGACGTTTCCTAGTGTAGTCCACCTTCTTTTCAAGGTTCCTTTGTGAGACTCTCCTCTTTCCCCATTTTCCACCATCTCTTTTGGGAGCTAATTCCTTCTTTCTCAACCGAATGTTCTTTAATTTATCCCCCATTCCTTCTGAATTAGAGGAATCAACTTTTTCCATCTCAACATCGGCCGTTTGAGTAGGGTTTTCAACAGGTTTTGGAGAAGGTTCATCAGGAATTTCTGTGGCTAAGGGTTTAGTAGAAAGATCAACAAAGTATTTAATGATGACTTGTCTTTTGCCAACAAAAACATCAGGAAGAATTGGAGGGTTTTTCTCGAGCTTATGTTTGATGATCAGTCGAATTAGAGATTGAGGGGTATCTTCAGGAAATTCGTACGGAGAGGGTTTTGGTATAGATTAAGACGATGATCCACCAACATTAGTGGAATCATAATCTGGGTTTTGAGTAGCCATTTCTGCAAGTAAGTTCAGAGGATTTGAGTTTGATGGAGAAGAAGGGTTTGAGCGAGGGTTTGAGAAAGGAGGGTTTGCGTGTGAGTGAGAGTGATCAGAAGAACTCGATAGGTTTGGTTTATCAGCCATAACACCGCCTTTTTGTCTAATCATATAATGCACATGCAATTAAAATAATTTTATATGAAAAATAGGAGGGAAAAAAAGTAAATGACTGAAAAATAATTGAAATAACATAAGTAAAATCAACACAAACCTCAATTCCTATATGCAACAACAAAGTTTTCAGCTTTAAGTATCAGATAACACAAATAAGTCGAACTTAGGTAGAGAAGAAAGTGGAGGTTATTGCACAAAACCACCAAGAAACCGATCAGAAGTGGGCACCAAAGGTAACCACCCACTAAAAAGCAAGCTAGTGATCTTGTGAATGTGTAAGAGACCGCCAAAATCATTTAAAAAAAACAGAGACCATATCCAAAATTAAATAAATGCATATTAGTTCAAATAACTTGCTTAAACCGCGAATTCAACTTATCCAGAACATTAAACAGAACATGTATTATAAATAAAGTTCTAATCACTTAAGGTTTCACAAAATGTCGGCACACATATATCTGAACACTCAATTTTACATGAAATTCATCATCAAAGTGTTGCATATTTTGAATTTTTTTTTAAACACATGTTCACATTGATCCACCTTTTCAAGAGAGAACATCGTAGTTGCGAGCTCCGTGCCCCATAATTACTCAGCGGATTGTGACCAAACATGGATGTATAATTAATCACCTTTTGAAAAGAGAACATCATAGTAGCGAGCTCCGTGTCCCATAGTTACTCAGTGATTACACATCTAAGTTGTGCTTTATTTTTTAATGCATTTAAGAGATATATGTCCAGGACTTTGTATCTAAACCATGATTCAACAATAAGATCATAACACTATCATTTAAAGTTCAAAACATAAGTTAAACAGTAGTCAAACTCATTATCAGAACCATAATGTTGCTTCAAATGTTGAAAATATTTGTCACAACATCTAGTGTTTATTTCAGATATGGCAAAGTGTTGGAATCGATGTTTTTACCTCAATTTATTTGTACACGTCAGAGGGACACGTGTATCAATAAATTATTAAAATAACCACGTCCGATGGAGAGGTGTTCACCTTGATAATGATTGTCAACCATACAAGTGTGCTCGCCCTGCCAACCATACAAGTATGCTCGCCCTGCCAACCATACAAGTATGCTCGCCATGCCAACCATATAAGTATGCTCACCCTGCCAACCATACAAGTATGCTCGCCTTGCCAGCCGTACAAGCGTGCTCGCCAAGTCTGGCGAGCATTATATTCATTCTTGTATGCTCGTTAAGGACAATGTTCCTGTACCAACGACATGGTCAAAGGGGCGAGCAGAGAAATTGGTCGGGCAAAAGTTGATACAAAGGGCATATGACATAAAAACCAAGTCACTAACTGAACCATCTGGACGACAAGGAGAATGCTTTATAAGCAGGTAAATCCAAAGGTCAACCAGGGGGACGAAGTTGAAAATGTGGCAGCATCACGTGAGTTCTCATAAGACATAAGACTCATGCTTGGCAAATGCTTGTCAAAGTACTATAAGTAGAATAAGGGTTCGGAAAAAATTCCCAAGCACTCACACATATTCTCCAAATCACCATCTTTCATGGAAGGAAGTTTTCACCACGAGTAATATCTTTGTATACTTGAACCTCGCAATATAACATGGAATGAGAGTAGTCATTTAATGAACCGGTCAACAATTTCTTGTTAAAATATTGTTCACACTTATTTTGTTTGTGAGTTGTTTTAAAATTAGCCACATAGTATTCTCATTAAAAACAACTTGCAAAAATTGGCATAGAAGGAGGGTAGAAAAAGGCAAAAAAAAAAATAAATATAATGCCTCAATCTAGGAATACTCAAACGAAAAAATTGGGACGACCCGATTTCACAATTTTAAAGAAATTCAAGCACAACCTCAAGAAAAGGAGCGATGGAAACCATCAGTGGAAGAAACTATGATCAAAGAACAACAAAAGCATTATTTTTTTTTGCTAAAACACGATAAAAGTTGGCCAAGTTGAAAGCTCCAAATGATGATGATCGGCGATAAAAAACTTTTGATAGCATCAAGTCAAAATGAAAGTCGTGACAAAAAAATCAATCGGATGGAGAACAAAATTCAGGCAATCAGCGTTTGTTTGGCGAGCATAAACGTCGAGATCCTAGAAAGAAATATCATGCAAACACAGTGACCCAAGTGGAACATTATGATCGTCCACTACATAAACGACCTCAAGATTCCCAAGTGGAACATCATGATCCACATCATGAAGCATCTCGCGATCCCGAAAAAGTCGATCGGAACTAGATTGTGTATTCATCATCGAATGGGGAAATCGGGGAATCAATACGGAAAGGGGATCCCATCCTAATCCTAAGCATGACCCGGAGTCCTCAAGATGGAATCGGCCTCGGCTCCTCAAAGGCGGGGAGATGCAAAAAAGCAATAGAGTGTTTGCAGGCCGATCTTGCATCTACTAAAGGGATCCCTCGAGTGAGCGCAATCCCATGCTAGCCACTCGCCCCAGCTATCATGTCGAAACAAGAAAAGGTGGCAAAGAATCAGCCACCCAAAACCTTATGTTCCTTAGTAAATATTCAGATTATATGATCGCGATGGGTACCACTGACGCAACTCAGTGCCGGTCTTTTCCCATGACCTTATGTGACCGGGCACACAGGTGGTTTTCAACTTTGCCCATCGTCCATCACGTCCTTCACACAATTTGGGACAAAAATTTCAATCCCACTTTTTTCATCCATGTGTCATCCAAACACCAAAACAAAGGTTGACACATTTCTCCCAGCTAAAAGGGTGAATCAGATTGAGCATATATTGAAAGATTTGACAAATATTTATATGATGGAGCCCCAGTTGAAGAGGACGCTAAAATCCTCACAGTAGTGGGGGGCTTGACCCTAAATACGGATATGTGGAACATGCATCGAGATTGGCCGAACACATATCTTTGAATTTGAGAGCGAGCAACCAAGATTATGGGATCGCTTGCCCAATCAGTTAGGCAAGAAGTAGCAACAAAAAAGAGTCGTTGGTAAAAAAAAGTAATGAATGGGGGGGTATAAACCCCGGGATCTTTAAACCTTTTCAAATGCGCATGCACACGAAGTCTTCTATAGAGACAATATTTAATCAAATTAAGGATCGGGACATGTTGGATAAGCCACGAAGAATTGTAAGAGACAAAATACTTAATGCTTCCAAGTTTTGTAATTATCATGGGTACATCGGACATAATACCGATGAATGTCACGATTTATTCCCGTCAACTTTGGAAGTTATATGAAGAGAATCGTCTTACTCAATTCCTCAAAAGCCGTGACGAGACTCGAACACAAAATTGGGTGATCGTAGGGGGGTAAAGCGTAAAGGAAGAAGTGTCGATAGTGATCTGAGGAATCCAAGAAGTTGGAATTAGACAAGAAAGGGCTCCTACCGAGCAGAGGTCGAGAGAGTCAAGAAATCAACATGATTCGCCCGGACTGGGCGGTGCGTATGGATGGATGCTATCGCACGCACCGACGCGTTATCAAACAGGCGGAAGAAGATGGAAATGCGCGCCATGCAAAGCATACATCAGGTGAACGTGGCGAGCACCTCAGCGAGCACACCACTCTCTCACCAAATTTTGTTTTCAGAAGACGACCTTGATGGTATCATCACCCCTCACAATGATTCGCTAATGATAAGTGCCCGACTCCTCGGGTTGGAAGTGCATCGACTCCTTATAGATACCGGGCCATATGCGAACATTTTGTTCGTCAACACTCTACATCAGATGGAGAAACAAATGGGTGATCTGAGTAGTTATATCGAGCCCTGTGATCATAATGGGTTTTTGGGAATCTATAACCCGACCATATGGAATGATTAGGCTAGGAGTTGAGTTAGAGTCAACTAGTAATCTGGAGATTCGACGAACTAGAATGTTAGACTTTGTAATCGTCGATGCTCCGTCTACTTATAATGGGTTTTTAGGTCGCCCATTTATTCAGGAATTCAAAGTTGCCTGTTCGACTTATTACTATTGTGTTAAGTTTCAAACCCAAGAAGAGACGGGTAGCGTAAAAGGCGACCAGAAAAAAGCTTGAGATTCTTTGCTGTCATGCGTTCCAGAAAAGCAAAATATCGTTAACATGATGGAGGAAACATGGGAGACCGAAGAATCAAGCTAACAGGCGAACATGTTACCGAGGACGCTTATACCTCCTCTGTCGAGTACATCTCCACGGGTGAACACAGAACCCGGAATGATTACTCATGTTCTAGATCTAATGAATATTGATCCACCAAATGAGCTACCGAACTTAGAACCTTGTATAGGTTTTGATCCTATGGAGGTAGATGACGAGCACTGGGGGTCGATCGAAGATCCTCGATGGAAGCAAAAAAGAGGCGAACAACGCCTATTGAACAATTAGAATTTGTCAATATCAACCCGATCAGACCAGAATTAAAAGTATTCATTGGTTCAGAATTACCGGAACCATTCCGAACAGAAATGATCGCGTATCTTTGAGCAAATTTGGATGTGTTCGCTTGGTCACATGAGTACATGGTTGGCATTGATCCTAAACATGCATGTCACTCTCTTAACCTTGACCCAACACAAATTCCAATAATCCAGAAGAGGAGAAAATTCAGTCCGGAGAAGTATGCAGCTATGGATATTGAAATTAAGAAATTGCTCAATAATAAATTGGTTCGAGAAGTAAAGTGCCCAAGATGGCTTGCTAACCCCATGCTCGTCCGCAAATCTAACGGAGCTTGGAGGTTATGCATAGATTTCACTGACTTAAACAAAGCATGTCTGAAAGATAATTTCCCGATGCCACATATCGATTATCTGATCGATAACACAGCAGGACATGAGCTCATGACCTTCATGGATGCATTTGCTGGGTATCACCAAATACCCATGCATATAGACGATCAAAAGAATACGGCTTTCTGCAGCGAAAAGAACATGTATTGTTGGCAACGCATGCCGTTCGGATTAAAGAATGCTGGAGCAACGTATCAACGTTTGGTGAACAAGATGTTCGACGAACGCATAGGTCGAACAGTTGAAGTGTACATTGATGACATTGTGGTAAAAAAAGAGCATAAGGAAGACCACATTACCCACCTGGCACAGACGTTTGATATTCTCAGGGAGTATAACATGAAGTTAAATCCGAAGAAATGCAGTTTTGGGGTTCATTTGGGAAAATTCCTAGGACATATGGTCAGTCAACGGGGGATTGAAGTGAACCTATCAAAGATTCAAGCTATGCTCGACATGCAGGCCCCCAGAAGTGTGAAAGAAGATCAAAAATTAAGTGGACGTTTGGCTTTTGTAAACCAATTTATATCACGAACTGGAGATATATGCAAACCTTTCTTTAACTCATTAAAGAAAGGGAGATTCCAGTGGACAGAGCATTGCCAAAATGCATTTGAGTCATTAAAGCAATACCTTGCGGATACTCAAACATTATCTAAGCCTGTTCCAGGCGAACAACTTTATTTGTATCTTGCCGCGTCAGAGCATGCAATTAGCGTTGTGCTTGTTCGAGCAGAGGGGGCAACACATTTGCCTATTTATTATGTAAGTCAGGTACTCAAAGAAGCCGAGCTCTGGTACCCTCCATTGGAAAAACTCGCGTATGCTCTCGTTATGAGTGTCCGGAAACTGCGACCATATTTTTTTGATCACTCAGTCGAGGTTCTAACCACATTCCCATTACGACAAGTTCTCCACCGACCAGACACTGCGGGCAGGTTACTCAAGTGGGCGGTGGATTTAGGCCAATTTAGCATTACGTTCGCCCCACGAACAACAATGAAGGGCCAGGCTATGGCCGATTTCATGGTTGAATTGACATATCCGCAAATACCCAAAAGAGGCATTGACTAACCATGGAACATGTATGTAGACGATTCATCAACAAGTTCAAGAGCCAGAACGGGCATGGTTCTCATCAGCCCAACTCGACAAACTTTCACGACAGCCATCCGAGTACGAAGCCGAGTTCTACAACTCTAAAGTCCGAACACGCTGGTTCAACATAGGCGAGCTGGTTCTAAGACGAGCAATGGGGGTACCAAGTGGTGTGTTCGGCAGAGTATGGGAAGGTCCATTCAGAGTAACAGAACGTTTGTTAAACGGGGCATATGATTTGGAAGACTTGAATGGAGTTCTGTTGTCCTATTCGTGGAATTTCAAATGAAAAAGTATTAAAAAAAAAAAGAAAGCACTGGCGATAGTCAGATTAGCTAGTGGGTTCTAAAAAAAACTCGAGCATAATCAACCATTTAGATAAGATGAGTAGGACAAACACGAAGGACAAACACACAGTGTCTGACACAAATTTTAGAATCTTTTAGAAGGAGTTTAGGTCAGCATTATTAAAAGATAGAAGATACGTGTCAAAACAAGATGAGAAGAGGTGGCAACCAAAAGAAGTACATGTCAATCCTTGAATAAGAACTGGCAAAGACAAGGACATATGTCAAAATGAGGATTTAAAGCAAGAAGGCCAACACCAACTAGAAATGCCAGCACTTGTTTGGGATAGTAGTATAAATAAATATTGATAGTTTGAAGAAGGGGAAGAAAAAAGATAGAAAAAGGAAAAAAAATCGCAAACAAATTAGAAGAAAATTCTTTATCGGGAGATAGTTGGTTTGCTATGCCTCGCATTAAAATTTTTGACTTTCGATTGAGGAAATCATTTTAAATTCAATTATGTATCTTGACGCTTACTCTAGTACGAGCTTTATACCCCGTATCGCAGTCACGAAGGAAAATACTCTCCCTTTGATTTGGGAAAGCCCATCCAAATCGGGAGAAGTATTTTCTTCTAAACAGGGTATTGTCACTCTGAGCACAGGTTGGTGCTCGTTATGGACTCAAGATGCTCGGTAGAGTCATGGTTGCCACTCCACCTTATCCTTTTGCTTATGCAATAGTAAATCACTAGTCCCCCACGCATCCCAAAAATCTCCTCCGTGGGGTGGGATGTAAATGGCGTCTTAATGCGCGGACACTGATGCTCAGGCATCCTCCAAGGGGATGGAATGGTGGGAGCAGAGGCTTTTGCCCGCGCCTGATATAGGCGAGCAGGCGTGCTCGCCATATGCTCATGCTGACGGCGGTTTAATAATCAAAAACTTAAATCTTCTTCTTTTCGAGCATATTACTTGAAGAAGAGTAGACAGGCTGATCCGCCTCATACTTGTAAACATCAATTCCGTGGACGAGATAAGGTCAACTCATGTCTATTTCAAGATGAGGTTTTGAATCTAGCAAAACGATAGTCTGATGTCTATAGTTATGTTAATAGAAACATTTCCAAATGTAAAAGTTGTAATAGATTCAACGTGTTGCAAAAGCATTTTTGTTTGTTAAGTTTTTTCTAGTTAAAGTTTATCAATGGTCGACCTAAAACTTCGGACGACCGAACAAAGATGAGCGAGTAGAAGTTTATGTTCACCTGATGAAATAATTCATACTTACAGATACCCGCAACAAAGCGAGTGATGGGTATGGGGTCACAACTAAATAAGACGACCCGAGCAGAATAGTGATCGCGGCAAACATAAGACGATCACGAAAAGAAAGAGGGGGTTGTACATAAGTTAACCCATTGTTTCAAAATAAGGCGACCAATCAATCAAGAACTAAATAAGGCGATTGAAAAACCGAAGAAGTCGGGTTAAAACACAAAACATATCATGTTCGAACTTCAGAAGAAAATGGCATAAAAAAGGAAACAAAACAAACATCATCCATTCATCAGCAAAATCAGCCATCCACAATCGAATCAAAGGGAACTATTCAACAGGCAAGCACAACGGAAACACAACAAATTGTTCAAAAGCAGAAGTAAAAATTATACATGTAAAAATCAAGGGAAAAATTCATTGTTTGGGGTCGGAGGAAGTGACTGATCGAGCACCCCTTGCATCGTCGCTTTCGGTTCTTCGCCGAGGAGCATCTCGGTATCATTTTTGAACAGTAGGTTCCTCGACAGGTGCATCTTTATTTCGCATCGAACACTAACCATCTTCGTCTTGCACCTGATCAACTCCATGCTCGGCTTGACGAGGTTGAGCGGGGGATCCTTCAACATCATCATCTGGACCATCTTTTTCATCCAGTATTGGGTCATCAATTTCGATCCCATCAGAAAGATTGGAGAAATTGCACAGATCACTCAAATTAGATACCGATCCGGGGGGTTTCGGCGGTACTTTCGAGATGGGCTATGAGCGGGTAATGTCGATAGTAAGTGTTTGTCTAGCAGAACAGATGCATTTGCAAAGGTGCATATATAGGAGAAATTGGACATGGAATCAACATACTCTTCAGTGTGAAGTTTTGAATTTTCAAGACCCAGACGAGTGTTGGTCTCTTCAGCGGTGAGGAGTTGTTAGGGCGGCGAGTTTTTTCACTCCCCTCGATACCTATTTTAAATTTTCGGAGCTCAAAATTTCGTCACGAACTTTCCTAATACGATCACCTCTTCCCGACATTCACAGTGCGGCTCTCCTCGAGCAAGGCGTAGCTCTTCGGCCCGGCAAGCATCTTCCCGAAAAGCATCTTCTTGAGCTTTACGAGCCTTTGGGGAGAGGATACTTGTTCATGAATCAACTTGATTCACGTCAGCTCGTTCACCTTCTCTTGGAAACTCATGATAAGAGTCACATATTTGGCCTGAAGTTGGGCGGACTCGGTGTAAGCTTTTTCAAGAAGAACCAAAGATTGGCCATGGTGCACTAGGCCAAGCCACATGGTTTTCAATGTCTTTGGACCCTTGGTGGACTCTTCGAGCTCAGTAGTCCATGCTCGAATGGGAGTCTCACACGCTTTCTAGACGTGCTCGGGAAGGTCAGGAATGTTGCGGACAGTAGGGGAGCAATAATAGTTTTTCAACTCTGGCATCAGAGGCGACAATCTATTCAACCTGCGTGTTATAAAAATAAATAGATATGATTAAGCGACCAAATTAGAGGGAGCAAAGAGACAAACAAGCGTGATTTCACCAGAGGTCCCATTTCATGAACGACTTGTCCTCGGGAGAACGGAGCTGGGAACTTAAAGGAGTCCAGGTTCGGGGTCCGGTAGGGGGTGGAGTAGATGTACCAACCTCTATTTCAATAAATGGACCACAGAGGCGCTTATGAATTCGCCTCATTAACATCGGTGCTTTCGATGGAGCAATAGGATTTTGATCGTCGGTAGCCCTTTGGAGCATTTTTCGATCCTCTTTCGATAGGACGAGTCCCTTCGATATGTGTCGGCTCGCCTTTCTCTCGGTCTCTTTCGCCTCTCCTCGGTTTGCTCATTGAGCATATCTCTCGGCCTGGATCTGAGCTAGCTCTTGGGGTCTCTTGGTTCGAGCCATTTAATTATGATCGGAGCTTAAAAAGAGAGGAAAGTCAAAGAAGAATTTATTAAAAAAAGGAAAAATCCGGGTAAAAAAGGGCCAAATATAAAAGACAATCCTTACGGTTGGATTGAGGGCAACTAAATGGTGAGGGGCACGTCTGATCCTCCTTTCTTCCTTTGGTCAAAAGTGTTCAACGTTTTCACCGAAGCGTTCTAAATATGGCTCAAGGTCGATTTGCGGATACTTTGAAATAACCATCTTTTTGGATGGGTCGCTTGAATTCCTGAGATTGAGGAAATAAGTTAAATTCAAATCACTGAGGGGAGTAAAACAACAAAAATACTTACTTCGACAGATTCCAAAATCAGTGGGGATGTCTTAATGGGCATTTGGTTCACATCCTGAAGCAGGACTTTTCCAATCACCCCAATTTAACCAAAACTTCTCTTTCCAATCCGTGATCTTATTACGCATGTCCTCGATGACCTTACATTTTACATTCGCTTGCATGAACAACCATCCGTGTTCGCCTTTGGGTCAAGACAAATGAACTAATCGAGTAAGTTCTGCTGCTGTTGGATAGTACACAGGTTTTATTTTGCCGAACAGAGTTAGGAAACACATAATCATATGCCACCCATTCGGCATTTGTAATGGTGATATTCCATTCTACGAGCAAGCAAAGTAATAATTTGGATGAAGGGGAATCGAAACTGCTTCCATTGTATCTAAATTCACAAAGAAACAACCTTTAGAAGGCTGAATCGGAAAGGGAGCCCGAAAAACACATCCTTTGGAGTCTCGTAATTCGATACAATTGGCGAGCATATCTACATCGATCACACTTGCAATTTTGCTCATTTGGATATTCATTTTGACCCTTGTCCTCCGAGGTTGTTCGGCCATTCAAAATCATAGCGAGCACTATACCGGTATATGTTGGGCTATGAGGAAGACCAACAAGGATATCGAGCACCATATTCTGTTCGCCATCAATTCCTCTGTTCGGCTCATTAGCATTTTCAGTTACTGGGATTTTCTCCCTCATATGATCGTCACCCCTATTTACATCATAATTACTGGACTAATTTATTGAGGGCATCATCGGAATTCGACAAAAGAATAGCAAATGGTTGATGAATTTGCCAGCGGGATCTTGAACTCGAGGCGTTCATCTCCAGCGCATTAGCACCACTACGGGTGATGGGATGGTAAGATGAGAAAGAGGAATTATGATGGTTTGACTCTATTGAAGCGGTAGAACTCGAACGAGAAGTCATAATTGGAATTAATGGGGGTACAAAGTAATTACCTGGAAGAAATCTTTCGCCGAAATTAGTGTGCTCTTGCCGGAAATTTTAGACGGGACGAAATGTGAAGAAAGAAAGAAAAGAGAATTAAGAGAAAGAAAAAGGGCTGAGGCGGCAAATTGGTTTTTATTTAGGTTCCGGATTTTTGAAAATTAAAAAAAAATAGAGGTTTTTGATTGTGCACTAGTCCCGACACCTAACACAGAAGACGAGGCGACACTTACGAATACCCACTCAATATAACCAACAGTCGGGCCCCCATGATGAATACAAAGCGACCCCTGCTGGGGGGTATTGTTGGAATCGATGTTTTTACCTCTATTTATTTGTACACGTCAGAGGGACAAGTGTATCGATAAATTATTAAAATAACCACGTCCGATGTAGAGGTGTTCGCCTTGATAATGATTGTCAACCATACAAGTGTGCTCACCCTGCCAACCATACAAGTATGCTCGCCATGCCAACCATACAAGTATGCTTGCCTTGCCAGCCATACAAGAGTGCTCGCCAAGTCTGGAGAGCATTATATTCATTCTTGTATGCTCGTTAACGACAATGTTCCTTTACCAACGACATGGTCAAAGGGGCGAGCAGAGAAATCGGTCGGGCAAAAGTTGATACAAAGGGCATATTACATAAAAACCAAGTCACTAACTAAACCATCTGGACGACAAGGAGAATGCTTTATAAGCAGGTAAATCCAAAGGTCAACCAGGGGGATGAAGTTGAAAACGTGGCAGCATCACATGAGTTCTCATAAGACACGAAATCTAAAGCTCATTCTTGCCAAACCAGCACATGCTTGTCAGAGTACTATAAGTAGAATCAAAAAGAGCAAAAAGAGGGTTCAGAAAAATTCCCAAGTACTCATACGTATTCTCCAAATCACCATCTTTAATAGAAGAAAGTTTTCACCACGAGTAGTATTGTGTACTGTATACTTGAACCTCGCAATATAACATCCCTGGCTTGGAATGCCCCCAGAGTAGCCATTTATTGATGAACTGGGTCAACAATTTCTTGTTATTTACTGTAATATTGTACACGTACTTATTTTGTTTTTGAGTTGTTTTAAAATTAGCCACATAGTATTCTCATTAAAAAACGACTTGCAACACAAAGACCAAGATATTTTCTAAGTGAAGAAAACCTCTCATTATCAAGGGCTTTTGTGAAAATATCATCAAGTTGTTTTTCAGTAGAAATGTACTCTAACATCACAACTTCTTTCTCTACAAGATCTTTTATAAAGTGATGTCTTACAATTATATGCTTAGTCGAAGAATATTGCACTGGATTCTTGGAAATATTGATAGCACTAGTATTATCACAATAAATAATCAAAATACCACTATCCAACCATAATCATTAAACATCTTTTTAAGCCAAAGCAGTTGAGTGCAGCAACTTCCAGCAGCAACATATTCAGATTTAACATATTTGTTTTGAGAAAAGAAAATACCATCTTTCATTTGTTTGATTTGAAGACCTAAAAAGAAATTCAATTCAACAACATGGACATTTCAAAGGTACATGTCATTTCTTTAACAAAACTCTCAAGCATATCATTGCATGTTGAACCAAATACAATATCATCAACATATATTTGAGCAACCATGATATCATTCTTATAATTTTTAATGAATAAGGTTATACCAGCTTCACCTCTCAAAAATCCAAACTCAAGTAAGAAATCAGTAAGTCTACCATACCAAGCTCTAGGTGCTTGTTTTAGACCATACAAAGCTTTTTTTAATTTGTAAACAAGATCAGAAAATTTCAGATTTTCAAAACCTTTAGGTTGTTCAACATAAGCTTCATCATCCAGAATACCATTTAAGAAAGCAGATTTAACATCCATTTGATGCAAGTTAATGTTAATGAAACATGCAATAGCAAAAAGTAATCTAATAGATTCTATTATAGCAACAGGAGCAAATGTTTCATCAAAGTTTATTCCTTAAATCTGAGTATAACCTTGAGCAAACAATCTAGCCTTATTTCTCTCAATATTACTAGATTCATCAGTTTTATTCTTGAAAATCCACTTTGTTCCTATGACATTAATATCAGAATTAGGTCTAGGTACAAGTGTCGAAACATCACTTCCTTCAAACTGATTAAGCTCTTCATGCATAACATTTATCCAATTTTCAACATCAAGAGCTTCTTTTACATTTTTAGGCTCAATTTCAGAATGACAATACTCAAAAGTTACCTGATTGCATATGGATGACATGCAAACTGATCTTACAAGGTTATTGATGTGAATACCCATTCTTCTTCTAGTTTTTACACCAGTGGTAGCTTCTCCAATGATCTGATCTGATGGATGACTTTTCATTATCTTTGTTGAGGGAAACAAATGTTTTGGATACTTTAAATCTTGTGACAGATTTTCAGTATTTGAACTTTTGGGTAATGTTGCATCAGATGTTGAAGGAACATTCTGATTCTGATCAACATTTTTACTATTTCCGTGTTATCAATATTTCTGGATACTTATATCGAATCTGATACATTATCTTTAGCACTTTTACCTACAAGACTTGCAAGTTCATCAAATACCACATTTACAGATTCTTGCATTGTATCAAGTCTCAAGTTGTAGATTCTATATGCCTTGCTATTCTTAGAATATCCTTAGAAAAATCCATTATCACTCTTAGAATCAAACTTGTGTAACTGATCTCTATCATTCAAAATGTAACAAACACAACCAAAAAAAACATGAAAGTATTTCAAATTTGGTTTCTTGTTATTCAGAATCTCATAGGGAGTACAATTACTACCAGAATGAATATAGACTCTATTCACAATGTGACAAGCAATATTCAAAGCTTCAACCCAGAATTTCTTAGAAAGACTTTTTGAGGTTAGCATAACTCTTGCCATTTCTTGCAAAGTTCTATTCTTTCTTTCAACAATTCCATTTTGTTGAGGAGTTTTAGGTGAAGAAAACTCTTGCAAAATACCTTTCTTTTCACAAAAGTTAGTAAACAAACTGTTTTCAAATTCTCTTCCATGATCAAACCTTATCCTACTGATCTTTAAAAATAAAACAGTTTTAAACCTTTTGTAAAGAGTTTTGAACTCAAAAAAGTTGTTAGATTTTTCTTTCAGAAAAATAACCCAAGTATATTTGGAAAAATCATCTACAAGAACATATGAATACCTCTTTCCACCTAAACTTTCAGTTTCCATAAAACCCACTAGATCCATATGGATCAACTCACAACACTTGTTTGTTATACATGCTGACAACATTTGATGTGTTGTACTTACTTGCTTACCTTTCTGGCATGGCCCACAGATTTCTCCTTTTTCAAAGTTAAGATCAGGTAAACCAACAGCAACACCTAGTCTATGCAATTTCGGAATACTTCTGTAATTAGCATGACCAAGTTTTTGATGCCACAAAATAATATCATCTGCTTTACCACTTTTACAAGTATGATTTGAACCAATCAAATAACAATTATCAGCAGATCTTTTGCCAGTCATTAAGCAATCATCATTTTTGTCAAACACATAGCATGAATTCTTATCAAACTTCACATGTAAATCATCATCACATAATCAACTAATACTAATCAGATTAGCATATAAACCTTTTACATGCAACACATTTAACAACTTTGGAAAACCAGGAACATTCAATATTCCTTTTCCAACAACTTTACCTTTTGAATCACCACCATATATAACATGACCTCCATCACAAGATGTATAGTTAGACAGATAGTTAATTTACCCAGTCATGTGTCTAGAACAACCACTATCAAAGTACCAAGATCCAGGAACACATGCTTTCAAAGATGTATACACAACATTACATGACATGTTCTCATGAATCAACTTCTTAGTGTTGTTAATCTGTTTTATAGGTTGTTCAATTCTATCAGGTAAAACAATTCCAGCTTTTAAGTCTCTACTTAACATAGAATAGTATGGACTATTCCAGCACAATAAAAACAGACATACTCTTTAAACAAACCATCAGATTTCTTTAGTTTACCTTTCAAAGATTTAAGCAAAGAAATTCCCGCTTTTACAAAAGAAATAGGTTCACAGGATAAAGGAGTATTCTAAGAAATTTTCACAAAACCAAGTCCAGCATTATCAGATCTACCTATCATTAATGTCTCATTCAATTCAGTAATTGTTGGTCCCAGTGCAAACGAGTCTTACACGTGTATGGGGGGGGGAATACATGTGTTTAGTGATTTTTAAAACTTTTTCTTCACTGAGGTCAGATGGGTCAGGTTGTCCTGATGATTTGGCCCTGAGAAGCACAGATCGCCCTGAGTCAAAGTCTACGAGGCAGTGATCCCGAAGTTGCTTTTTGAAGCCTCGAGATAATCCCAACCCGAACTCCCGAGTATTTTCAGAGATCCTGAGCTGCTTGAATAGCTACTCAGATGTGTGGAATGGTTGACCCTAAGTTTATACTCGTTTTAAGCTTTGCTGAAAACCTTCCTTTTAATGAAATAGTGATTAAAGGCCATGTCAGTTAGATGCAAGTTCAGTGGATTGATTCCAACTGAATATCGTGAAAGATATGCTTTCAGTTAAAGATATGTAACAGATAATCAATGCAGAACAGAAAGCAAATAACACAGAAAGTTATAGTGGTTCAGAGACTCAAGCTCCTACGTCCACTCTCTCTGAACTTCAGAGAAATTCCTTAACCACTTCCTAAGGTTTTCTGACTACCTCAATGTAGTTTACTAACCTTTCTATTTTGAGCTTTCTGATTACCTCTGTAGCTTACTTACTCAAAACACACACAAGCTTTCTGACTATCCAAGATAGCTTACTCACTTCTTCTCTAGAGTTTTCTGACTACCTCCTTGTAGTTTACTAACTCTTTAGAACTCTAACTCACCAACAATCACACTCAAACTACCTTACAAAGGGTTTGGGGTTTCTTGGTTGGTTTCCAACTAGGATGAGATATCCTTTACAATTAAGTACAATGCAAAGGCTAGGATATATCTACTAAGCTTTGGATATATCTTATCAAAACTAGGCTTAGTGAATGAGCTCTCTTCAATATAAAGCAATTAGGAAATTCTTGGGTTTTCGAGTGCTTCAACTTGCAATAATAAGTTTGAGCTCTTTATTTGCTTACAAATTTCCCGTAACCTTCAATGTAGAGGGTCACAAGTATTTATAGGCAGTCACCAAGGTCACTCTTGAAAAACTATCCGTTGGAAGAGATAGCTTCATGAGTTTCCTCTTATGGTGTGTGATGAACGACTATTTTTGGGTTTGAAACTCCCTTGCATGTTTTAGGCAATATGCTTTTCATGCAGTAGGTCACCACTTTTTGCAGTCTGGAACATAGTACTACTAACATGCTTCAAATGACTGTCGCTTTCAAAGGTCGTGAAAGAAATCTGATGTTATCTTCTTCTGATTGGCTCTTGTCTTCAATTAAATGTAGACAAACATAACGGCTCTTTATGGTCAATATCTCTGAGTGATATAACCTTAACAACACTTACTTTTAGTTCCTCTTGTCTGCATGAGAATGTCTTGGGCAATATCTATTCTTCTGAGTATTCGCATTTTTCTCAGTATTGTATCCTTCAGATAGATATTATTCAGTGCATTCATTATAGGTTATACTGAGCATTCAGTAGATTACTGAGTCTTTAGTAACTACTGTGTCTTCAGTATCTTCTTTGTCTTCAGTCTTTAGTCTTCTGAGTCTTCAGAGTCTTCTGAGTTTTTAGAGATATACTGATTAATATACTGAGTCTTCAGTTTCTCAGTCTCATACTGAGTCTTTAGTTTCTCAGTCTCATACTAAGTCTTTAGTTTCTCGATCTCATCTTGAGTCTTGATTTCTTCTTCTCTTGAGTTTCGGTTTCAAACTAAAACTTGATTTCGAGATTTCATCTTTGAGACTTGATTTCAAGTTTCATCTTAAACTTGTAAACTTCGAGTCTTCTTAATCTTGAGAATCTTATATCTATCGATCTATATCTGCTGACTATACATGGTGCAGATAACATCCTGAACACTCTAAAACTTAATCCTGACTCATCTATCAAGATTATCCTGAACATGTCATACTCAGGGGTTTTGGGATCTAATCAAAATCTTCTTTATTAAATTCATCTCCCAACAATTTTCCCCTTTTTGATGATGTTAAAACCATCTTGTTACAAAAAACACTTAACCTATACTCAGGTTTCAGTTTTTCCTATTACATTTCAAGAATGACAATTCTCCCAACAATTTTCACAACAATTTCACAACACAACATAAGGCATATCAAATATAAAGACATGTAAAAAGATAATGAGATATTATCTTTGAGCATAAAGATAAAGTTCCATTGATGTAAGAATAAAAGTTACAGATTACAATGAACTTATCAAAGTAAAGACAAAAACAACAGAATTACAAGAGTCTTCAGTTTTTGGTCTTCAGTCTTTTTAATCTTCAGCTTGAGCTCTTTAGTCCTCTTCAACCTTATCCTCAGGAACTTCTAGGTTGAACATCCCATAATATCTCTTCTTCAATGCATCTCTTTCCTTGATGATATCTGGGTTGTTTCCTGTCAGTCCTAACTGGATGGCATATTGAGCAATTTCCTGAGATATGGCTATTTCATTCACCAAGCCATTCTCTAGTCTAGGAGCAGGGTATGTGTATGGACCGGGGGTAGTAATCTGAACATTACCTTCATCTGCAAGATTTATCCAACTCTACAAGTACTTTGGATAGAAGGTTAACATATAATCAATTAAGGCTTCATTTGGATCTGAGCTTGTCCCCCTCCATTCTCTCAGATCTTCATAATAAAACCAGAAGGTTCTTTTAATTTCTTCCCAAGCATCATTGAATTGGATAGGCATCCACTTATCAGTGTGCGGCCACTTCTGAGTTTTTGCTGTCCCTCTCCTTTTGCTCAGGAACTTTTTGAAACCACTTTTGCGCTTCTGCTCTTCTTCTTTCTTTTTCCTTATCAAAGGAACTCCTGATACTGAAGCAGCAGTTTTTTTCGCTTGTTCCACCTGAAGTGATTTTAGAGCTTTCCTAGTGTTGAAGACTTCTTTTTCTGCTTCCTCTTCAGACTCTTCTAATTCCATGATCAGCTTTCTTTGTGTAGACTTAGAAGCTTTAGCTCTTTTCTTTTCAGGTTCAACAAACGCCACATCCTTCCTCTTGATTGCTTGCTCTGCGCCGGCTTGGCTTGTTTCTACCCTTCTTCTAGCACTCAGTTTTCAGCATAAACTTCTTGCATTGTTTCCTCAGAAACATGAGTGTAGACTGGCTCTTCCACTTGTTTGGACTTGAGCTTTTCAGTGGCTTCAACTTCCTTTAAGGCTTCAACAATATTCTTCTTTTCAGCCTCTTTGTCTGCCTTCCTCTTCAAGGTGTGTGCCAATAACTTCTTTAACTCGGCTCCTGGCCTTTCCCCCTTCTTGGCACCATACCTTGGAAGAAGTTGAGACAGTGCAGTGTCCATGTGATATTGCTCTTTACTGACACTTCGCACTTCTCCAGCCAACGGGTCTTGCTCTTCCTCCAGCCTCATCAAGTGGTTCTTAGCCACAGAGAACTCTTCATACAATGGTGCAAACTGATTAGAGAAGACATCTTTCAGCATCTCTTTCATCTTGGTCATGAGTAGGGAGCCCATTTCCTCAACAACATTTTTGATCAGTTGATCATTCTTCTCCACCAGCTTGACTTCTAGAAATGAAGTCCTCTCCTGATATAATTGCTTCATCTCTGTGCTCAGTTCAGCCTTGACTCCATCTACCTTCCCTTCAATGGCAGTCATCTTGTCATTCAGAGATGTCTAAAGCTGCATCAGGTCTGAAGTAGAACTCAGAGCCTCCATCTTCTGGGATTGGTTGGCCAATGCTTCTTCAATCTGAGTAACTTTTTCAACAATTGGCACAACCTTATCCGGCTTGTCCACAATGGGACTGAAATCAATCTCTGGAGCATAGAGAATTTGTTGCTTGTCCTGAGCTGGTTGCTCCACCTGAGCCTCAGTTTCCATCTGGGCTTCAGTATCCACCTGAGCCTCAGTCTTCATATCAGACATTACAGAATTAAAGATAGAAACTTCAGTAGCCTTGGCATAATGTTTAGTAGTGCTAAAAGTTACCTAAAGAGTACTAACTTCAGTCTGAGGATGTGATATGTCAGGCTGTCCAGCATCAGTACTTTCCTTCTCCAATTGAGATTGCTTCTCAGCATTCCCTTGTTGATCCCCATCTTGATTTTTATCTTTGGAGCTCGGGGCACCAACATCAGCTTCTTCCCTCTCAGCCAGCTTCTTCCTGACCAGCTCATCAAAATCTGACACTTTCATCCTGAGCTTGGTCTTCCTGAAACTGGAAAACTGAGTCAGCACTGCAGTCTCCTCATTCCACCAGTCTTCTCCTCTGAATGAGGCAATGTTGAGCATTTCAGGCAATGTCTGGTTCAGAATGTAGACTATTGACCTCAGTCTGAAGAAGAGATCCTGAAGGTCAGGATATGAGCTCAGCTCAGGGTATCTGTTCAAAATGAACCGTTCCCCCTTGCTTCACCACTCAGTCTCTTCTGCTTCGCCCTTCTTCAGCTTCGGGCTCTCAGGTTCAGTAGGAAGATCTTCAGATGCTGAGGGATCAAAGAATGGATCACTCAGGAGCATATCAAGATTTAACAGCTCCTGAGGCTCAGCTTGGTCTGAGGACTGAGCAGGCACTTCCTCAGTAGAAATCTGAGCTTGTTCTGAGGTCTGAGGTCCCTTAAAGATTTCTTGAGAGAATTTATCTGAGCTCAGGGATGTCTCAAGAACCTCAGAGAACACCTGTTCCTCAGTTTGCTCTTCTGCAGTGGTCACAACCTGAGCCAGTACTTGCAAAAGCGATTTCTGAGCTTGCTGGCCCCTCAGGTTGGACTTCCTCAGATTCGCTCACCTCCTCCTCAGTGGAAATGAGAACTCTTCTGCGCTTGGGAGCAAGGGCTTTCTTCTTCAGGGCTTCTCCCTTCTCCATTTGCACCTCCATCAAAGCCTTCCCCCTGGCTTGATGGGCTTCTTCAGCAGCTCCCTCTTCAGCAGCAGTTTCCACTTTCTTCTCTTTCTTTTCCTTCAAAGTCTTTCTTGTAGTAATTGGCTTGACCATGATTTTAGACTTTGGGAAGGGTGAGGAGTTGGCAAAAATGTCTTCTTCTTCACGGCACATCTCTAAGATAAAGGTTATCTTGGTTGCATGAAGAATTTTGCCTTTAATCACAATAGAAACATCCTCCTTCATGATCTGCTTCGCCTGGTCACTCACCACTCTGATTAAGTACCTCAACCAATTGAAATCAGTGGTGGGTGAGTCCTCTATAGCAGCCATCAATCTAAGCTTCGGCGTACTTATTTGCTCAAAACTGCCGGATCTACTCATAATGCACTTACTAACTATATCCAGCTAAACTCTGTATTTAGGCTTCAAATGTCTTTTATTTAGTGTAGCCTCAAACTTAATAGGATGCTCTGTCATCCTATCAAAGTATTCCTGTTCCCTACGTAACATATACATCGTAGGGTCGTCACCTCTATTACATAACTCATATACATCATTTAAATTTTTAGGGATTATATACAACTCCCTTAAAAAATCAATGTATTTAGAGCTATGTTCTAAGTGAGAAACAGTTATCTAGGACTCAATACAGTCCTCATCGTCTATCTTCAAATTTGAGATAAATTCAATTACCTCCTTCGAATATTCCGCCTCTGGTTGACTCGAACCAGGTTTGTAAGCTTCGCGACCCGTATCATATGTAACGCCTCTTCTTCATGGGTTGCGTTAGACGAGCTTTCAAGTGACACAACATATTCGTACCATGGCTTGTTCGAGATAGCGAGTTTATCATAAATGGAGAAAGTCATTTTGGAGAATTTTGAGTGTAGGGTTTTTTTTAGAATGATGAAGTTTTCTGGGCAAAGATAGGTTTTAGTTGCAGAGTGTTTTGAGAACGAAGGTTTATGAAATGGGGCTTTTGAAAGGATTCTCAATAAATATATAGAGAGGATTCACGGGAAATCGTATCGATTGATGAAATCAACGGTTGAGATTAAACACCGACTAATCTGGTATTTGGAAGGACGATTTCACGAATAATACACCGCCAATTTAACCTTATTGGTGATTAATGAACAGTGCAATTAATTACTGTTCCTGTAGACCATTGACCTCCTTCGGGTATTTCAAAGGTCCCGCCCAAAACATTCTTTCAGGTGTTTTGGTATTTATTGCCAATGATTTCTGAGCTTCAGTTGGACAATAAATGCATTGCATGAGTCATTACTTCTTCAGACTAATTTTCCTCTATCAGTCTTACTGAGTTTTGACCTTGATAAAATATCAGTATAATTCTGAGTACTGAACGGGTTCAGTATGATACTGAGTACTGAGCCAGATCAGTGTAATACTGAGTACTGACCTTCAGTATATCTGAGTTTCCCAAGACTCAGATTTCAGTACTTCCAATTTTATCCTGAGTTTCTCAGTAGAATCCTGAGAAAACTTCATGCATCTGAAAACCTTCAATTTTTCAGATTTACTTTATACACCTGGATCCAACATCCCTAATTCAACTGATAGTTCATGAAATCTTGATTCAGCCAAAGGTTTAGTCAAGATATCAGCTCTCTGTTTATCAGTATGAATTTTCTCCATCCTGATGTCTTTTTTCTCAACATGATCTCTGATGAAGATTCCTTCCTTTGCTATTTCTCCTAAAGTCCAAGAAGGAAATTCATCTTCCAACAATGACATCTCAGATCTTCTTTCATCAGGGCTATGATGTCTTCATTCAGCTCAGTGCCCTTTTCTGTTTTCCCGAAAAACACATCAGTTCTGTGGTACCCATTTGGCGTAGGGTCCTACCAGGTTAGCTGTACCTTTTGGAATCCAAATCTGCCTAACAACTCTAATTACTTTAGAGTGGCAGACCTGTCTTCCATAAACATCTACATACACATTCACCACTCTAGGTGCCTTAGCAGTATCCTGTGTATGAGTGCCAGCCTTAGCATGAACATGTGCCTTAGAGTTTTTCTTGGGTACAGGCTTTTTGTTCAAGTGCTTTGGCTTTTGTGCAACTGGTCTTTGTCTCTGTTGACTTGGGTTCAGGAAACCTTTACACTTAGGCAAGTGGGGCTTGGGTTGCCTGTACTGAAATTGGGGTCATTCAGTAATCTTAGGACTTGGTCTTTTTAGTTGAGAATGTCTCTGCTGAGTGTTTCTTTTCTGAAAATTCCTCTGCTGATTCAGTGCAGATCTCTTCAGGTTTGTATTCTTAGCTTGAGGCTTTGAAGTACGTGCCTGAAAATTTCCTACTGAGTGGTTAGGTTTTCTAGCCTTTTCCTGAGGCCTGGGCTTTCTTCCCTGAACATTCAGTTTTTCTGGAACCATAGGTCCTTTACCCTTGTCTAAAACTTTGGGCAATTCTTCAGTCCGAAGATTGGGTGCCACTTGTTTAACAAAGACAGTCTTAGTGCTACTAGAAGCAGCATTCAGATGACCTTGTGAGGTTCCCCCGGGAATGTATCCCAATCCAGCTTTTATAGTGGCAGGTCTTTGATAACTCTGAATTTCATCTATCACTTTAGATGTAGAATTCAATAGAGCTAGCTTTCTCTGCGCACTATCCTCACACTTCTTTAGAGTTTCATGCTTCTCAAAGAGGTCATTGAACTCAGTTCTGATAAGCTGAATCTCCTCAGTGGATTTCTCTAATTTTCCATTTAGGGTCTCTATCAACTTCTCTTTTTCTGAGAGTTGTACTTTCAGAACATCTAGTTCATCAGTAGTTCCCATCAATTGAGAAGTGATCTCAGCATTCTTAGAGTCTTTCCACTTTAGATTCTCAGCAGTCAGTTCTTTGTTCTGCTCTTGAGTTTCATTTAGCAGTTCTTGTAACACAGCATAGTCCTTCATAAGACTCTCAAAAGAATCCATCAGGTCAAAATTATTGTTTACAGTGGAACTTGACAACTCATGTGCTTGTGTAGGAGCAACAACAGAGATAGAAGAATTTACTTCCTCCACAGCCATTAGACAGATGTCATCACTATCACTATCTGAGAACATCTCATCTGAAGAGCTAGAACCTTCTCCAGAGTGTTCTTCTTCCTCTACAATCATGGCCTTCTTGCTGGAGAACTTCTTGTCTCTCTTTGCTTGCCTTTCTTTTCTCTCTTTAGCACTTAGCTCAGGACAGTCATATTGGAAATGACCTTTCTTTTGGCAGTTGAAGCATCTGCTGGCATCATCATCCTGATCACTTTCCTCCTTAGTCTTGGAGTCCTTCTTTTTCGATGAAGAACCTTCAGCTTTCAGGTCTTTTCTCTTCTTAGTGGACCTGTCCTCAGCTTTTGAGTCTCTCTGGAACCTGTGATTCCTGTAATATTTTTTATATTTTCAATATCTGCTATTAAGCCTTTCAAACCTCCTTGCCATCAGTGCTAGCTTATCCTCAAGCTCATCCTGATTTTTGGCGATTTTAGCAAGTGATTTTTCTTGGCTTTGAAAAGCCACATTTTTACTAGATGAAGAATCATCTTTGCTGTCAGCTTTCTTTGATTTCTTATCAATCACAAACTCATAAGCTTTCAGCTCAGAGATGACTTGTTGGTATGGCATTGAATCAATGTTTTTGGTGTTTTCAATCACCACTGCATGAATATCCCATTTCTTAGATAGTCCTCTAAGAATTTTCAATGCTACCTCTCTTTGTGGGTATCTCTTTCCAAGAGCATTCAGATCATTCATTATGCTAGTGAATCTGACTTCCAGTTTGTCAATAGATTCACCATCTTCCATTTCAAAACTATAAAACTTTCCAATAGCAACAGAAAGTTAGTTCTCTATAATATGATATGTGCCTTGGCACATCACAACAAGTGTATCCCATATTTCTTTGGCAGTATTACAATGAGAAATCATTCCCATAACACCATCATCAATAGTGCTATATAGTGTATCTTTGGCAATATAGTCAAGATTGACTAACTTCCTTTCATCAGGAGTAAGTTGATCATCAGACTTTGGAAATTCAGTCCTGGGATCATTTCTCTCATTTTCAGTAACTCTGGGATTCACAACAGTGAATTGGAATGGCCCTTCAGAAACCACTCTCCACATTCTTTCATGCTTAGAATACAGGTGAGTCTGCATTCTTAATCTCAACAAATCATAGCTCTCAACTGAGAACATTGGAAGTTTCTTAGAAGGCATGATGTCCAAGCCTTGTAAGATTTCAGCAAATAGATCTGTTCAGTAGACCACGGGAATCTTTGAGCAAATTAGACTATGGTCAACAAAGCAGGTGGTCAAGTTGAACCACTGCTCTGATACCACTTGTTGGTATCAGATCAGAGACATGTTTTAAAATAGATCAGTTAAGGTGGTCACTGCTGAAATTAGTGAACCTTTTGAACTCCTGCTCTGATACCACTTGTTGGTCCCGGTGCAAACGAGTCTTACACGTTTATGGGGGGGGAATACACGTGTTCAGTGATTTTTTAAAACTTTTCTTCACTGAGGTCAGATGGGTCAGGTTGTCCTAATGATTTGGTCCTGAGAAGCACAGATCGCCCTGAGTCAAAGTCTACCTGAGACAGTGATCCTGAGCTGCTTTCAGAAGCCTCGGATAATCCCAACTGAGCCTGAGTATTTTCAGAGATCCTGAGCTGCTTGAATAGCTACTCAGATGTGCGGAATGGTTAACCCTAAGTTTATACTCGTTTTAAGCTTTGCTGAAAACCTTCCTTTTAATGAAATAGTGCTTAAGGCCGTGATTCAGTTAGATGCAAGTTCACTGGATTAATTCCAACTGAATATCAGTGAAGATATGCTTTCAGTTAAAGATATGCAACAGATAATCAATGCAGAACAGAAAGCAAATAACACAGAAAGTTATAGTGGTTCAGAGACTCAAGCTCCTACGTCCACTCTCCCTGACCTTCAGAGAAATTCCTTAACCACTTCCTAAGGTTTTCTAACTACCTCAATGTAGTTTACTAACCTTTCTATTTTGAGCTTTCTAACTACCTCTGTAGTTTACTTACTCAAAACACACACAAGCTTTCTGACTATCCAAGATAGCTTACTCACTTATTCTCTAGAGTTTTCTAACTACCTCCTTGTAGTTTACTAACACTTTACAACTCTAACTCACCAACAATCACACTCAAACTACCTTACAAAGGGTTTGGGGTTTCTTGGTTGGTTTCCAACTAGGATGAGATATCCTTTAAAATTAAATACAATGCAAAGGCTAGGATATCTCTACTAAGGTTTGGATATATCTTATCAAAACTAGGCTTAGTGAATGAGCTCTCTTCAATATAAAGCACTTGGGAAATTCTTGGGTTTTCGAGTGCTTCAACTTGCCATAATAAGTTTGAGCTCTTGAGTTGCTTACAAATTTCCCGTAACCTTCAATGTAGAGGGTCACAAGTATTTATAGGCAGTCACCAAGGTCACTCTTGAAAAACTATCCGTTGGAAGAGATAGCTTCATGAGTTTCCTCTTATGGTTTTGGGTTTGAAACTCCCTTGCATGTTTTAGGCAATATGCTTTTCATGCAGCCGGTCACCACTTTTTGCAGTCTGGAACATAGTACTACTGACATGCTTCAGTGACCTATCGCTTTCAGTGTCAGTAAAGTACAGTGCTGTCTTCTTCTGATTGGCTCTTGTCATCAGTTAAATGTAGACAAACATAACGGCTCTTTATGGTCAATATCTCTGAGTGATATAACCATAATAACACTTAGTTTTAGGTCCTCTTGTCTACATGAGAATGTCTTGGGCAATATCTATTCTTCTGAGTATTCGCGTTTTTCTCAGTATTGTATCCTTCAGATAGATATTATTCAGTGCCTCGGAACATTCAGGTTATACTGAGCATTCAGTAGATTACTGAGTCTTTAGTAACTACTGTGTCTTCAGTATCTTCTTTGTCTTCTGTATCTTCAGTCTTCAGTCTTCAGTCTTTAGTCTTCTTAGTCTTCAGAGTCTTCAGAGATATACTGAATGATATACTGAGTCTTCATACTGAGTCTTCAGTTTCTCAGTCTCATATTGAGTCTTCAGTTTCTCAGTCTCATACTGAGTCTTTCAGTTTCTCAGTTTCATACTGAAACTTCAGTTTCTCAGTTTCATACTGAGACTTCAGTTTCTCAGTTTCATACTGAAACTTCAGAAACTTATTGAGTCTTCAGAATCTATCCTGATATATATCTGCTGACTATACATGGTGCAGATAACATCCTGAACACTCTAAAACTGAATCCTGACTCATCTAACAAGATTATCCTTAACATGTCATACTCAGGGGTTTTGGGATCTAATCAAAATCTTCTTTATTAAATTCATCTCCCAACAGTAGTGCTTGTAGAAAACTTTTTAAAACTAAGAGTTGTGTACTTGAGTTCATCTTTCAAAGAAGAAATTTCCACATCGTTTCTAGTTAAAAGAACTTCAAGCTTCAAAAGATTTTCTTTCAAATCTGAATTTTCTAAAGATAAGGAACTCAACACCTGTTTTTGATTTTCTAAATCAGTTTTAAACTTCAGATATTCAGAGTCACAATCAGCAGATTTTGATGTTTCAGCATTTAGAATAGTTCCAGCAAAACAGTTAATCTCAGAGTTATATTGACTGAATGATGTTTCAAATGTTGTATGAACATCTGAATCTGCTTCAGACCAATAATCATCGAGTGCATCATCAAATGTATCATCATAAACTATTCTAGCAGACATAGCACTTTAGCTCACATTTACCAAAATCAGTTTCATCATCAGAATCATCACTTAAGGTAGCATTAAAGTTCATTTTCTTCCTAAGCATATTATTAACACATTCATTAGCATAATGACCATATCCAGAACATGCATCACATTTAACTTTTTTTCTATACTCAGGATCATATTTGAACTTGTTATCCTTATTGAATTGTCTAGGTTGATTGAAACTGGAAGACTGGCTCGGAACAAGCTTTTTATCAAAGGGAAAAGAGTTTTGGTTAAACTTATCCTTTGATTGAAATGACCATGTGGTCTTCTGAACTTTCCTTAGAAATGATTTGAATTGCTTAGTGATAAGAGCAAATTGTTCAGAAACATTTTCATCACACAAATCAAAAACATCATCATCAGAATCAACTTCAATCACATAAGGATGTTTACCAACATTATCAAAAGTTTCACCTCTAAAAGAAAGTACTTTCTTGTCTTTATCTTTCTCATGTTTATCATCATCTAACATATTTGAGTTAATCTCATAAGTTTTTAAAATACTAATCAACTCATTATGACTCAATAAATCAGTGTTCTTAGCCTCTTCTATTGCACATATTTTATCATCAAATCGTTTAGGAACAGTTCTAAGTATCTTATTAACTAACCGAGTGTTGGAAATTTGATCACCAAGTGAGTGTGACTCATTAACAATCTCAATTATCCTTTCATTGTATGATGAAATGTTCTCATCATCTTTCATCTTCAAGTTTTTAAACTTGGTTCCAAATAATCTGAGTCTAGTTCTTTGAACACTTTATGATCCTTCATAATGTTCTTGCAATATATCCCATGCATTCTTAAAAGAAACACAACTAGATATCAGTTTAAACATAGAAACACCAGTAGCTTTAGAATTGAAATTGGCCGATGTGCATTCATCATTGGACCAATCAATCTCCCTTTTGAATTGTGATTCACCATCATTATCACCAACCGTCTTGGGTGGATTCCAACCAGACAACACACTGCGCCATGCTCTATCATCTATAAACTTAATATACGTGTGCATTTTAGGTTTTCAGTATGGGTAATTTGATCTATCCAAAATTGGAGATTTTAAAGATGGAGTCAGTGGATAATCCATTACAAAAACACACTTTAAACACAGGACCTTTAACTTAGTGTATAAAGTTTATGGCTCTGGCGCCAACTGAAAGTGTATGTGCGTGTATTTTCAGAGTATTGTTGAAAATGTTGTGCAACATATAAAACAACATATGACAGCGGGAGTATAAAAATGCAGTGCAAAGGATTTTCGAAGTTGTGTATAGTTTATAATCAGACTATACGAACCTCATGGTTAACATCACTATAACAAGTAGTGAGATACACACGAATCTCTTACAATATCCTAAAAGGTGTAGTGAAAAACCACACATAAAAAATCAATCTATTCAATCAAGTAACTAGTGATCTTATTCAACCTAAAACTTGATCCAATAAGACAAAATCAATATTGGTGGGAAATGTTGGGATACACTCGACCAATACAAATAGACATAGCATCGGCCCTCACACTGCACTCACAATTGTGTCTCGGATGCTACTCTCTTAAGCTTGGAGTAGAGCAAATGGGATTTCACTTTAACTCAAACTTGAATGCCGACCAATGCAGTCTATTTATAGACATTCGGACCAACTGCATTGTCCTATCCGCTAGCTGTGGACAGCCTTGAAGATCTCCTCCACTATCTCCATGATCTTGGTGTAACCACCCATGATCTTTCTAATCTTACTCCATTTTAGTGCAACCGCTTGACAATATTTGAAATTGTCTTCAACCTGCAATGTAGGAATCATAGAAAAACACATCTAATAAAACGGAGTTAGTGTTAGGAGAAAGGGCAAATTTAAGATGTTGTGCAGAATGTTGTCCAACGTCTGGAACAACATCCGTGCAACATTAACAAATCATTAATTTGCTCATAATCAACTAAGTAACTATGTGGCACGAAGTTCGCTACTACGATGTTCTCTTTTCAAAAGTGGATCAATATGAGTTAAGTGTATGAAAAGAAAAGAAAAGATGAAAACTGCAACATTGGCTGATAAATTCAAGCAAAATGAATGTTGAAGTTTGCGTGTGTAGTTCTTGATTACAACATTGACTTGATTTGACTGATTTTTACTTAGATAATTATTTAATTATGACTATTTGATTAAATTGATTATTTAACACAAAAATTGGCCACACTTTGTTTAGTTTCAGGTTTTACGTTGTTTTTATTATTTTTTGGGAATTTTTTGTTTTTAAAATATGGCCAGAACACTTTTTTGGATATTGGAAGTAGTGGGAGTGATGGTTTCATCACATTGCACCCCACGATCTCCATTTCTAGAACTTTAACATTGTGGGATCATGGCTTGTAACCTTGTTGATTTCGATTTCTATGTAAGGATTGAATGGGTGTTGCATTTTGTACTTAAACTTGATTTGAGATTTGCGTACAAAAGTTTGAAGAGTGTAAAGGTATTACTGGTTTTTATCATAAAGTACTAGTTGGAATTGATTTTTTAATTCTATTTTGTCATTAACACTTTTGATATATATAGCAAATGGCTGGAAATCAAAACACTTCACAAACCATGCCTTCAAACCCTTCATCTGAAAACACTGAAATCGTGAACCAGCTCGAGCTTCTTGCATCTATGGCGACTTTGATTGATTCACCCAATGCCACACCTATTGCTGGAACACCAATTCCAACCCTCCAAAATCCATTCAACCCAGAACCAATATCGATTGCAATACCTGAAACTGAGCACCCACTGAATGTGAGGCAATCATTTCTCTCCAGCGTGGTGATCCTCCAGCGATGATCACTTTTGGAGAATTTGAAGTGAACATTCTACCATTCTCGAATGTCTCATCCTCAAATCCTCCTCGTGGTGTATTCCCAAATGATTTCATTGTTGGGGCCAAAAGTTCAAAACCTGCTGAAAATGTCAAGCCCATGCAACCCAATGCTCAAGCTAATATTGAGATGAAAGATACTTCCATAGGGGAGCCCGTTGAGAAGAATACGGCTGACATTGCTGCTGCTGGTAATTTCTCCAAGAAACCGAAGAGGAAGAGGAACCCTGTGAAACTTAAGAGAGGTTCAAACCGCAATGCACCAAGGGTTGATTACTCTGAAATGAAAAGGGGTAAGACTTCTGATTTGGGTCAAGCAATTGTTGTTTCTAATTCATCTGAATCAGATAAGAGTTCAAAAAAGAGTGAGAAATCTGCTGAGAAATCGATTTCTGAGGAAAGTGAACCGAGTGAAGCATCTGAGCCTGCTACTGATGTTGATGATGATGGAACTGCTGATGTCCATGTTGATTCAGAAACCTCTGATGAAGTCATACCCATCGCTGAGTTACTAGCAAGGAATGAGAGAAGAACAAAATCTAGAAATGATCTTAAAGCTGCTACAAATGCTAGAGCTGAGTTGAGAACAAAGAGAAGACATGATTCTGTTGTTAACTCTGATGTTTATGAAGATGTTGCACAAGGTGCTGCAACACCATCAAGAGAACCAGATGACTCTGATGATCCTGATGAATCAGACTCAAGTAGTCCAGGTAACACATCTTCTAAATTTGGTGGTGATGAAAGTTCTGATGAGTATCATGGAGTCAATAGTCCTAAATTTGTTATTATGAGAAGGAGACTTTTATTGTCTTAAAGGAGAATTAAATTTTATTTGTTTCATAGGCAAAACTTGATTGAATTCTTTGAGGAAAGGAGTCTTTTGCATGCTGTACAATTTTCTGCACCTTTCTTTGACACTTGAGTTCATGAGTTTTACTGCGATTTGAGTAAAGGAACTAGTAGAAAGAATTCTAGGAGATATGGCTTTGTGAGGTTTAGAGGTCACAATGTAGGTTTTGTTGCTGGTGTGATCAATGATTTCTTAAGAACTCCGATGTTGAGGAACAAGTTGTTCCTAGTTTGGATGAAATTGTGACTATCACAGGTGGTTTGATTAGGAGATGGTCAACAAAGGTATTGTCATCAAAGTTGACAAGTTTGTTTTCAGTTGTTCACAAATTTTGGGTATACAACTGGTTGCCAACTACTAATACTACCAAGATCACTGAAGGGCAAGCTATTTTTATGTATAGGATAATTCATGAACAATTTAAATCTGGGGAGGACAATATATAATCATGCCGTGAAGTTTGCATGTGGTAGAGGCACTGTCAGTGGTTTACCATATCCTTGTATGATCTTTGCTTTGTTGGATAGGCTAGACATTGATAGAGAACCTGTTGAGATGCTTGGTGGAATGATTCATGACTTAGGAATTTCCAAAGTGCTGTTGAGAGGAAACATGATTCTTGATTTACCATATAGGAGGCCTAATGCAGAAGGAGATCAAGCTGAGCCTGAGGTTGTTGAACCTATTGTTCATAATCCGGATGTTGCACCAAATGCTGGCAAAAATGATAGTGACACTTGACTTGAGAATCTCTCCAGTTCAATCTGTTACTATTCACATGGATTTTATACATCAGCAAATTGAAAATTTGCAGGATGATGAGTTGAATGTGATGAAGAGCTTATGGGAGAGGTTGATTTCTGCTCCACCAGGGGGAGTAGCACCTGATGCACCTGAAGTTCCTATTGCTGAAGTTGTTCCTGATGTTGTTCAGGCTGTTGTGCATGAAGAGAATGAGCCAGATCCTCTGGTTGAACAAGGTGATGGACAAGGAGATGATGAAGAACCAATACATGAAGATGATTAAGAAGCTGACATAGATGAACTTATTGATAAGATCTTTGGTGATCTCCTATGATGACTGAATGGGGGTGTTTGTTTTGTGATCATGAAGATTGGGGGAGTTAAGAACAAGTTGAGGGGAGCATGTGCAGGCCTTGATGTTGCTGCAGCTGATATTTTAGTTTGATCACCTCCAACTCTCTTTGTTTGTCCTTCCTTATTCATGTGATCTTATTTTTATTTTGCAAGTTAATTACTAAACTCTGTTCATTTGGGTATATGTATTTATTGAACAATAGTTGGTAGATTTACTCTGATATTCTAGTTTTTTAGTATTGATGGTTAGTTTGTTCTAATAATCATAATCTGAGTATTTAGGTTAAGATATTTAGTTTCATTGCTTTGATATCCTTGTTTTCATTGCTCTGATAGTCTTACCTTGATGTTTTGGATAAAGTAATTTGTGTAGATTGTTCAGTATGACCTGTTTATATCTTCCTGACAGCTCTACTATAGTCCTTGATTGATGGAGATATGTTCAAGTAATATAAGCTTTGGTTTGTCTACAGATATAAGCTTAACAACTAACACTTATGTGTTCAATGTTGTCTTTGATGTTGTTGACTACAGGTTGACGATCTAGGTTGTTCTACAAGATTACAGAAGGTTCCACAAGCTTCAAGAATCGAGTAGAAGAGACTAGATCATGCGGTTGTTTTCAGAAGATTGGAGAAGACCCACTAAGTGGTGGTTACAAAGATCATAGGTTAGTGGATGGAAGAGTTTCTAGATCCTTCAAAGATCATAGGTTCTAATAAAGCATACACAAAGTCTATAAATAGAGGACACTGAAGTGCTTATCAATGGTCGTGTATTGTTTAGTCGAAGCAACAACTGAGTATCAACTGTCGAATGTTTAGTGCATCCCGAGTGATATGGTCGTTGTTGTAGAGTAATTAGCTACAGCAAGTAATTGTAGGGTGTACAATACTTCGAGTGGTGCTGGATTTATTGTATATGGAATGTTAGTCTCGGTGAAGATAGTTTCATAAACATAGAATAATCACCTTTGGCCGTGTAGAGATACACTTAGCCTTTAGATCATATGTTTGATCTTGTTTCAAGAGGATTCGATCTGTGAACCTCTTTGTACTCATTATTTTGTTAAATAGTGATTTCACCATAAAGCATCACAATCTATTTGATATAGATTGTGCAAAGTCTTATTTAATATTTGCGTGTTGTGTTTCTGAGTCTTCCGTTGTTACTATCGTTGTTTTACTATTGTTACTTTTAGTGTTACAACATTCAGTGTAACATCAGTTTGTTTTACTTAACACAACCCCGATTTCCACATACTTTCAGATTTTCTAAGTGTTTCTTCATTGAAGAGAGCTCACTTACTAAGCCTAGTATTATTCGATACATTCAAAGCTTAGTCCGAGATATTCTATCCTTTTATCATGAAGGATATCTCAACCTAATTGCCTTTTCTTTTCCCTTCTTTTCTCCCTTTGGTTTGGGCACATAGGGAGTAGGATCTTCATCAGACTAACCAGGCAGAGTCTCATCCTTGCCCAAGATGGCCTAGTGCTTTGCTTGGTAAACCTTCGCACCATTCTCATTCCATTCATAATTATTTAGCAGCTTGTCTGATAGAATGATTGAGATTTTGTGCATGAAGGAGCACTTGGAAGATAAGCACACTTCATTCATCTCGGTCAGATCGAACTTTCCCGAGTTTTTCCGCAGTCTTGTCTTGAACATACCCAACCAATCCATATCGGATGCCTTCTTGATGATTGCAGTCATGACACTGATCTTATAAGAGGTGACAACATCAAGACTGTAGGTTGAGCACAGAATTACCTTCTGAACAATCTCAAAGAGAAGGCGATATTTCCTCTTCAGGTAAGAGGCTTTGACATTCATTGTATTCTCCTTATTTTCTGGCCTCAATAGCTCGACTTCAAGAAATTCCTTCTCTCCTACATCAGTTGTGTAGGTTTCTAGGTTGATGCTTCCTCGAGTAAGACCAAAGATCCTCTAAAGATCATCATTCGAGACTCGTACTTCCAATCCTCCAACGGAAGAAATCAAATCAGCATCAATGTCCTCGTCCTTCTGTAGATTATGCAGAAATTCTAGGGAATCATGAGTGTGGACTATGTTCTGATGTCTAGAGCAATATTGTTCAAGACCACACGCTCGCAGGCACTCCAGAATTTCCAGCGATTCAGGATCTGAGGTGACCGAGAATACTACATATTTTTCATCAGTGATATCCTTCTTCATTGATGCGAAATTGCAGAACTTTTTCCCTTGGCCCTTTCATGAAACAAGATGTGCCATTTCTGTATGATATGCAAATTGAAATTAGTTTGAGTAAATAATTTTAATAAACTCAGTCAAACCAGCAATCTGAGCATCAGTTAAGCAAATAAGCATATAGATCGATGCAGATATAAATTACAGACACATAGCAGCACTATTTGTAAACCAAATAACCACTATTTGTAGGATTGAAAAATCGTGAAAATAGAATCAATCGATCTTGGAAAATAATTTCTGAAGGTTTTGAGAGTTTGATCTTTTAAGAAACAGAGAAGACGAAGGAGTGGAGAGAGGTTTTCTGAGAAAGATTTGGATTTATATTAAGCGAGGGAAACCTCTTTCACAACTTCCCATAAGTACTCAAGTGTCCGTGTTTTGAAATCAATGGCTGAGATTAGTCGGCCGAAAAGTGTTTTAATCGCACTGTTGAGAAAAGTAGTCTTCTCGTATTTTGGACTCAAAAATTCGCAATAAATCGCATTAAATACGTATTCCCATGTCCGCATTTAATGTTTTGCAGTGCACTCGTCACAAAGTTAAGAAAAACAGTAGTAAAAGCCAATTTGTTTAAATAATGCATATAAGATGTTTAGAAAAAGGGATAAATAAGAAACGTATCTGACTGATTGATATCGTAATCAATTAGTTACCACTGTGATCTGGTCTGGTGAAACTTCCGGCAAAAGCCTTTAACCCTTCTCAAATGATTTCAGCTTCTCAAATCAACACTGTGTGTTCCTTAACACTGCTTTCGTCGTCATCGAAGATTTCACATACAATTAATGCAAAGCTTCTCTACCACCGAGACGGCGGATCTGCTATAGCAAATGAGAAGGCACTTCTCCTAACCATATGCACCTTGTGTGCCTATCGAGATGATGGAATTAGCATCAACAGACTTAGTCTGATACAAAACATGGGTTTGGTATACGGTCTGGATCAGAAAATAGCTGATCTTTGTATATCAAACTCAATATTTGCATGCGACACTTGTGGCCATATGGTCTTTTGACCAAACCTTTGGCACTTGTGTCCCATTTAACAGCTGGAGAGCCCATTAATTCCAGGTTTAGGGGCTCCTGGCTTAGAAATCCTTCAAGACCGCTCTCGCTCCTCACTCCGAAGCTCTGAGGGTGGCTCAGGATTATCTTAAAGCCTCTCACACCCCTTTTAGGATTGGGGGAGAATGAGAGCGTCAGGCTCTAAAATCTTTAAAGCCTCTCTCCCCCCTTTCCTAGGGTTAGGCTTAGGGTTTATGGTTTATGTACTGATCTCCGGGCCCTTTTGTACTTGTAACTTGTAATGTAAATCTGACCTCTGGGTCCTTATCAATGAAAAGTTCTATTATATCATTGTTGTGTTGCTTCTTCTTACTTATGCGATTTGTAGCCTTAACCTTATGCAACTTGCTTGTTGATCGTAGCTTAATCGACTTATAAAGTATAACCTTCCAATTTAATCAGTTCCCCCTTAACCTGATATACCCTAGTCTGATTTTTTGATCGGCTCCTTGTCTGATCTTCTGATCAGTTGAGATTCCAAAACTCGGTGATTCCTCTTAACTTTAGTTAGTCTCTTAACTAATCGGGTTCGAGACCATCCACCAAACATTTCTGGTGCACTTTCTCCGAGATCCAGAAGCCCTAGCTCATTGCATAATTCTCTGAATCTGATCTCAGCTAGTGGATTAGTTAAAATATCAGCTTTCTGCTTATCATTATGGATCTTTTCCATTCTGATATTCTTCTTTTCAACATGATCTCTTATAAAATGATGTCTGACATCCACATGCTTGCATCTTGTATGTAGAACAGGATTCTCGAGTGATTGCAATAAGATTATTGCATCGCTACGAAATATAGGTACGTTCTTAGCAGAGCGATTGGGAACAACGACTTCCTCGCTGACCCATATAATTCGCCCATTAGTAGATGTGGCAACTGATGTGTGCTTCTTTGAAAACCAAGAGATCAGTTTACTACCTAAAAACTGACATGTACCTGAGGTCGACTTCCTGTCGATTCTGCAACCTCCATAATCAGAATCAGAATACCCACTAAGCTCTAGATTATCATCTGATGGGTAAAATAAACCAAGGTTTATTGTCCCCTTCAGATACTTAAGAATCCGCTTAGCTGCTTCCAGGTGGCTTTTCATTGGATTTGCCTGAAATCTGGCACATACACCTACTGCAAAAGTGATATCTGGTCTGCTGGCAGTCAGGTATAGTAAAGATCCAATGAGAGCCCTATATTCTTTCTGATTAGTTTTCTGACCATCCTCATCTGGATCCATCTTGAATCCAGTCATCATAGGAATTTTGGCTTCCTTACTGTTCTGAACTCCAAACTTTGCCAACAAATTCCAAGTGTACTTCGCCTGGCAGGTGAATATCCCTTCTGTACTCTGCTTAACTTGTAAACCCAAAAAATAATTCATCTGGCCCATCATGGACATCTCGAACTTCCCTTGCATCAACTTGCTGAACTTTTCACATAGCCTCTTATTGGGAGATCCGAAGATGATGTCGTCCACATAAATCTGAACCATCAGAATATCTTCTCCATCTTCTATTCTGAATAAGGTTCTGTCCACTATTCCTTTAGTGAATCAGCTGTCTATCAAGAATTGAGAAAGTGTATCATACCAAGCTCGAGGAGCTTGTTTCAAGCCATAAAGAGTTTTTCTTAAACTGTACACTTGGTTGCCTTTTTCAAAGCCTGGAGGTTGTTCAACATAAATTTCCTCAGCTAGTACCCCGTTTAAGAATGCACTCTTTACATCCATCTGATACACAATGAACCCTCTGTGGGCAGCATATGCCAGAAATAGCCGAATGGCTTCTTGGCGAGCGACTGGTGTAAAGGTCTCATCATAATCAATTCCTTCTGATTGTGAATACCCCTTAGCAACAAGTCATACCTTATTTCTGGTTATAACATTATTCTCATCTCTCTTGTTCTTGAATACCCACTTTGTGCCAATCACATCTTGATGAGTTGGTCTGTCCACCAGTTTCCAAACTTGATTCCTCTCAAACTGTTCCAGTTCTTCTTGCATGGCTAGAATCCAGCTTGCGTCTTGTAGAGCTTCCTCTACTTCAGTTGGTTCCTTCAAAGACAGATAACAACAATACATGGCACTTTCACCAATCTGATGTCTAGTTTTGACTCTATCAGACGGGTCTCCGATGATCAGATTAATTGGATGACTGGTTATCCATGTCCTTCTTTTCTGATGTGCATCTGTTTGGAGAACATCATCCTCTTCTGATAGTATTTCATTACTAGTGATTGGGAGTGGTGCAGAATTATGATCCACTTGATATGGACATGTCTCAGCTGATGTTGGACTCATCATGTGCTGATGTCTGTCCGTAGGAACTCTAGATGTTCCCCCTGAACCAGATGGTTCAATTGATACTGTCTCAGTTGTACCAGCTTCATTGACAGTTGTGCGTACCTTAGGGTCTGATTGACCTGGTGAATCAGCAAGATCAAGTTCTGGAATATATACTGTTACGTGTTCTTATTCTTTCCCCTTGATACTTAGCTGATCCATTTTCTGTGTGTCAGGTACCAGTTGATCTGGTACTGCTTGTTCTGAGACAGCTTTCTCTTGTTCAGAAGATGTCTCATTAAAGACCACATGAGGTGTTTCTTCCACAACTAGGGTTCGCCTGTTGCAAACCCTGAAAGCCTTGCTGGATGAGGAATATCCTAAGAATATACCCTCATCTGACTTGGCCTCAAAAGTCTTCAACTGACTCTTCCCAAAAACATGGAAGTAAGAAACACGAGGTTTTCTGCCCTTCCACAGTTCATAGGGTGTTTTGTAGTGAGCCTTAGTCAGAGAGCATCTGTTTTGAGTGTGGCATGCAGTATTGATGGCTTCTGCCCAGAAACCTCTTGGTGTTGCATGTTCAGCTAACATAGTGCGAGCAGCTTCCTTGAGTGTTCTGTTTCTCCGTTCTGCTACTCCATTCTGTTGTGGCGTTCTTGCAGCTGATGTCTCATGCTGTATACCAAACTTAGTGCAAAAATCAGTAATAAAAGAGTTCAGAAATTCTGTACCTCTATCTGATCTGATTTTCACTATACTGACACCCTTTTCGTTTTGTAGTTTCTTGAGCAGCTCAGGTATCTTTGTTGTTGTCACATTCTTCTTATATAAGAATAAACCCTGGTAAACTTGGAATAATCATCCATGATTACCAGAGTATATTTGCGTCCGCTGAGACTGACTGGTGTAACCGGTCCAAATAAGTTCATATGAAGCAGTTGCAATACTCTACTGGATGCTGGTCCAGGTATTCCCTTGAATGAGGCTTTAACCTGTTTTCCCTTCTGACATGTGACACATGTCTGATCCTTTGAGAATACCTCATTCGGAATTCCCTCAACCAAGGACATCCTTGCTATCTTGTTAAGAGTTTTAAAGTTCAGATGACTCATTCTTTTGTGCCAGAGCCAGCTGCTACTTTTGAAACTCTTAACAATCAGACATGCATTTCTTGGGCATTTGTTCCAATCTGCAGTGTAGATCGTTCCTTTCCTTGAACCAATTAGCAGGATTTGTTGAGTAGCTCGATTCCTTATAGTACACTGATCACTCGAGAACTGAACACTGAATCCGTTGTCGCAGAATTGTGATACTGATAACAGGTTATGCTTTAAACCTTCGACATACGAGGCTCCAGTAACTTGTACATCATCATTCTCCAAGGTTCCGAATCCTTTGGTAAAACCAAAGTTATCATCACCAAAGAGTACACGTGGGCCTTCTTGTGCTTTGTGAGAGCTAAGGAGATGTTTTCTTCCAGTCATGTGCCTTGAGCATGTACTATCGATGTACCAGATAGTTGCTTGTACACCTCCTTTGTTGGCCAAACCCACGCGAACTTGCAATCAAGTCAGGTTTTAGGTACTCCTTTAGGATTGGGTCCTGTGGGGTTAGTGGTGGTTTTAGGGATCCATACAAACAGGGCACTTCTATTGTAATCAGATAGATCAGAAGGCCTGATTTGTCTCCCATAAACATAGACATAATCATACATCTCTTTATATGCATTTTGATTAGTATGATTATTTGTGCGAGCGTGAGTGAATAAGAAGACTTGGGATTTTTCCTTACAGTTTGTCTTCTTTTAACCCAGTGGGGCTCAGGTGCAGTAGCCCTAGGTCTCTGATTATAAGGGTATGTACGACTGCTACCATTAAAAATTCGTATCTTTTTGGCATAGATGGTCTTGGCAGTTTACCTTTAGATTGCTTGTTAGGCAGCTGACCCTGATTAGGTTTCAGATTAAATTTACTTTTTACAGATTGTCTCTTCTGAAACCTAATCTGCTGATCAGGTTGAGGTCTCTTCAGAAGAACTGGGTTCTTCTGTTGATTCCTCGGTTGATGCTTAATCAGTTGGGGTCCATTTTGGTCCCTTTCTTATTAGGCACTTGCCTTACTTGTTCAGCAGGTCTTTTTCCCTTATCAGATACATGTTTTGCTTTCTGTGTATCTATGTCAGAAACTCGTTTGATTACACCTTTTTGAAGTGAACCAAACGGGGCTTTTGAGGATGTAGAAGGGTTCTCATACCCAATTCCCTTCTTATTAGTTGGTGTTCGAAAATAGTTGTTCATATCCTGAACGGTTTTTGAAGATTTCGTGAATTTAATAAAGAAGATTTTGATTAGATCCTAAAACCCCTGAGTATGACATGTTCAGGATAATCTTGATAGATGAGTCAGGATTCAGTTTTAGAGTGTTCAGGATGTTATCTGCACCATGTATAGTCAGCAAATATAGATCAGGATAGATTCTGAAGACTCAGTAAGTTTCTGAAGTTTTCAAGTTTCAAGATGAAATCGAGAAAAAGATGAAGTTGAATCGAGAACTGAAGTTTCAGTATGAAACTAAGAAATCAAGACTCAAGATGAGATCGAGAAATCAAGACTCAAAGATATCAATCAGTATATCTCTAAAGACTCAGAAGACACTGAAGACTCAGAAGACTCAGAAGACTCAAGATCAAGACCAAGATATCGAAGACACAAAAGATTCTTGAAGACTCAGTAATCTACTAAATGCTCAGTATAAACTGAATGTTCCGAGGCACTGAATAAAGGATACAATACTGAGAAAAATGCGAATACTCAGAAGAATAGATATTGCCCAAGACATTCTCATGTAGACAAAAGGAACTAAAACTAAGTGTTGTTAAGGTTATATCACTCAGAGATATTGACCAAAAAGAGCCGTTATGTTTGTCTACATTTACTGAAGACAAGAGCTAATCAGAAGAAGACAGCACTTTACTTTACTGACACTGAAAGCGACAAGTCACTGAAGCATGTCAGTAGTACTATGTTCCAGACTGCAAAAAGTGGTGACCGGCTGCATGAAAAGCATATTGCCTAAAACATGCAAGGGAGTATTCAAACCCAAAAATAGTCGTTCATCACACACCATAAGAGGAAACTCATGAAGCTATCTCTTCGAACGGATAGTTTTTCAAGAGTGACCTTGGTGATTGCCTATAAATACTTGTGACCCTCTACACTAAAGGTTACAAGAAATTTGTAAGCAACTCAAGAGCTCAAACTTATTATTGCAAGTTGAAGCACTCGAAAACCCAAGAATTTCTCAAGTGCTTTATATTTAAGAGAGCTCATTCACTAAGCCTAGTTTTGATAAGATATATCCAAAGCTTAGTAGAGATATCCTAGCCTTTGCATTGTACTTAATTGTAAAGGATATCTCATCCTAGTTGGAAACCAACCAGAAACCCCAAAACCTTTGTAAGGTAGTTTGAGTGTGATTGTTGGTGAGTTGGAGTTGTAAAGAGTTAGTAAACTACATTGAGGTAGTCAGAAAACTCTAGAGAAGAAGTGAGTAAACTATCTTGGATAGTCAGAAAGCTTGTGTGTGTTTTGAGTAAGTAAACTACAGAGGTAGTCAAAAAGCTCAAAATAGAAATGTTAGTAAACTACATTGAGGTAGTCAGAAAACCTTAGGAAGTGGTTAAGGAATTTCTCTGAAGGTCAGAGAGAGTGGACGTAGGAGCCTGAGTCTCTGAAACACTATAACTTGCTGTGTTATTTGCTTTCTGTTCTGCATTGATTATCTGTTGCATATCTTTAACTGAAAGCATATCTTCACTTATATTTAGTTGGAATCAATCCACTGAACTTGTATCTAACTGAATCACAGTCTTAATCACTGTTTCATTAAAAGGAAGGTTTTCAGCAAAGCTTAAAACGAGTATAAACTTAGGGCTAACCATTCCGCACATCTGAGTAGCTAGAACAGATAGTTACCAAACTGAACTCACTCTCTCGAGGGTTGAAGAAGTTAGTTATCCGATCCAAGCATTTCAGATCTCTGAAAAATACTCGAGCTCGGTTGGGATTATCCGAGGCTTCGAAAAACTTTTCGGGATCTTTGTCTCAGGTAGACTTTGACTCAAGGCGATCTGTGATTCTCAGGGCCAAGTCATCAGGACAACCTGACCCCTCTGACCTCAGTGAAGAAAAGTTTTAAAATTCACTGAACACGTGTATTCCCCCCATACACGTGTAAGACTCGTTTGCACCGGGACCAACAACTTCTATTTTCTTACGTAAACTATCCTTAGTAGATTTCAGACTCTAATGTAGTCGGAAGAGTTCATCAAACTTAGCTTGTAGGATTTTAAAGTCATCAGCTTGCTGTTTATTGATTGCTAGCTGTTCTTTAATCTGCTTCTCTTGATCAGAAGATTTAACTTTCAGAACTTTCAGTTCTTCAGTTACCTTCTGAGTAGTTTCATTGATTTTCGGTTTAATTTTCTTGACAAACATTCTCTTTAACAAAATTTGAGTATTTATTATCCTTAGCTTATCGTTTTCAGCTTCCACTATTGTATAAATGTCTACTGCATTAGAGAGATCATCAAGCAATTGCTCAGAATAGAGCTGCAAGTCAATCTCTCCAGCAGGTGTGCTAATTATAGCTGGTGTGGAAAAAAGAGCAGAAGGTTTAGAGATTACCTCAGATTGGTCTTCCTCCTTAGCCATCAGACAGATTTCATTATCTGAAGCGAATATCAGATCTTCATGGTTGAAGAAATCATCAGCATTGCTTATCAAATAGACGTCCTCTACTGATGAGTAGCCAGAATCCTCAGAAGGCAGATAGGAATCATCAATTCCTGATGTGTCAGCAAACATAACTTTTCTGTCTCTATAGCGTTGCTCTCTTCTGTTCCGCTTCTCTTCTCTTTCTCTAGGAGTCAGGTCTGGGCAATCGGCGCTGTAGTGACCTGGTTTCTCACAGTTGAATCATGATCCACGATCCACGGAACTTCTTCTGCCAGGTGAGTCCTCCGTCTGTAGGATCTGTCAGGTGACTTTCCTTTCTGATTGTAATCAGAACTTCTTCTCTCAGATCTGTTGTCTCTTCTCTCATCAGACCGATCATCTCTTTTCTTATCTTCTCTGTGATACCTTTGGTCATCAGATCTGGTCCTTTCTGGAGATCTGTCAGCTGGCCTCCCATTTCTTCCTCTCCTGTCTTGATAATCCCTGTAAAATCTGCGATACTTACCAAGTTGAATATTAGAATTTTCAAGTTTCTTGGTTAGCAAAGCGATCTGTTCAGCTTGGCTTATAATGTTTCCAACAGGTTCAGTAGCCTTTGTTCTGCTGCTGGCTGCTTTGAATGCAAATGATTTTGATGTGGAGGTTGTGGCTTCAGCAGGCGACTCATCTTCTTCTTCTTGCCCTCTTTCGATCAGATCGAACTCATGGGCTTTAAGACTTAAGAACAGGCTGCTTGGCTTCATCTTGTCAATGTCTTGACAATCCTTGATTACCGTGACTTTCATATCCCACTTCTTAGTTAGGGATCTCAAGATCTTGTAATTGATGTCTTTATCTGACATCTCTCGTCCAAGTTCTCGTAGCTTGTTTACTGACATGGTGATTCTTCCATCGAGCTCATTGATGGTTTCATTTGGCAGCATCTTAAGTTTTTCAAACTTCACCAGTTCAGCTTGCAATCTGCTGTCTTTGATCTGATCATTTCCTTCACACATCTCAGCAAGCGTATCCCACATCTGTTTAGCTGTCTTGAGATACTTTATCTATTCTTTGTTTATCTTATCCATGGCCTTCATGATTATATGTCTGGCTATTGTATCCAGTGTATACAACTTTCTTTCTTCTGCATCCATCAGGGCAGGACTCTTTCGGACAAGGCTTCCAACTGCAAAATCTGGATCACCTCCAACAACTGGGTTGTCATGATAGATGATGATGGGTCCTCGTTCAATAACTTCCATCATTCTGCCGCTTATTGATCCCAGATGGTTGCACATGTATATTGTCCAGTCTGCATACTCATCAATGGAAAATTTTGGTAAATCATGATACATACCAGAAGTATTATCAATGCTGATAGTGATTTTGAAAATGAATGAGTTTTGAAAATAGTTTTTCAAGATCAGTTCAAGTGCTCACACTATTACTCATACTGATCAGATAACATATGAAGAAACGTATGATTATGTAGATGTTTATGGGAGACAGATCAAGCCTTCTGTTTTCAACAGAGGTGCCAGATATGTTTTGATCCCGAAAGGTACTTCTAACTCCCCAGGACCCGATTCTACTGGAGTACCTAAAGTCTGAATTGTTTGCAGAATCGCTTGGGACTAGTAAATAAGGGTGGAGAACAGGCAACTATCTGGTACATAGATAGTGGATGCTCAAGACACATGACTGGAAGCCAGTTTCTCCTTAGCAACTATGTTGAAAGACCAGGCCCAAGAGTTCTCTTTGGTGATGAGAACTTTGGTCATACCAGAGGAGTCGGAACCTTAGTGAACGATGACGTACAAATCACAGGAGTTTCATATGTTGATGGATTAAAGCACAACCTGTTATCTGTCTCATAATTCTACGACAATGGTTTTAGTGTTGAGTTTTTGACAGAAAAATGCACAGTCAGAAATTGAGCTACTCAACAGATCTTGCTAATTGGTTCAAGAAAATGAACGATATATACAATATATTGGAACAGTTGTCAAAAAAATGTATGCCTGATTGTTAAGAGTTCGAAGAGTACCAGCTGGCTCTAGCACAAGAGAATGAGTCATCTGAACTTTAAGACTCTTAACAAGATAGCAAGGATGTCCTTGGTAGAAGGTCTCCCGAATGAAGTATTCTCTAAGGATCAGACATGTGTCGCATATCAGAGGAAAAACAAGTAAAAGCTTCATTCGAAGGAATACCTTCTCCTCCATCCAGCCAGCAGAGTACTGCAACTGCTCCATATGGATTTGTTTGGACCAGTTACACCTCTCAGTTTCAATGGACGCAAATACACTCTGGTGGTCGTTGATGATTATTCCAAGTTCACCAGGGTTATATTCTTGTACAAGATAAGTGAAACTACAACCAAACTACCCGAGCTGCTCAAGAAAATTCAGAATGAAAAGGGTATCAGCATAGTGAAAATCAGATCAGATAAAGGTACTGAATTCCTTAACCAGTTTGTTGGGATATTTTAGTTTTGATGAATTATGCCAAAACATTATCAACTTGTGTTATTGAAGCTAATCTACAGATAACAAGTTGAGGGAGAACGAGAGAACAAGTTAAGGGGGAACTCACGAAATCAGACGAAGATGATCGAGATCAGATGAGGCTGTAGACGAGGCTGATCAAGATCAGATGAGTAAGATGAGTTCCGGAGTTAACTGATAAGCTGAGCAAAATCAGAAGAAAAGAAAAACTAAGCCAGCTGACCAAAAGAATCAGAAGTTACCTGATCAGATGGACCTGAGATCAGAAGATCAGAAGTGACTTGATCAGAACCAGAACTGACCTGATCAGATTATCAAAAGAGCAGACAAGCTGATCAGAAAGAAACTGACCAGAAGATCAGAAGTGAAGGTTGCTGATCAGAAGAGGAGCAGATGAGACTGATCGAGATCAGACGTGATTGAGATCAGATGTGCCAACCTGATGCAACTGACCTGATGCTATCCTGATATGTTGACCTGAAGATGCGCTGATCTGATCAGTCGAGATGATCAGATCAGGCAAGAAGAAATCAGATAGCCTGAGTCAAATGACCTGAGGGTCAGTGAGTAAAAGTGACCCGAGGGTCAGGATGTCTGAAGTCAGAAGAGCTGAACTCAGTTAGCCCGAGTGTCAGTATACCTGATCAGACAAGGTCTGCTGAAGAGAAGTCTGCTGAATCAGGAATCCTGAGACTCAGAAGAATCCTGAAGACTCAGAGAACCCTGAAGACTCAGAAGAATCCTGATGATTATAGCCGTTAGATTCAGCTGACGTGGACCAATGAGAGGAAGACAACAAGGCTGAAAAAGCTGCAAAAAGCTACAGAATAGTATGGATTTGAATGTGACTCCATCCAACGGTAACATTCAAATCCACACTATAAATACAAGATCTTCCATTAAATTAAGTGTGGAAGTGTGGGAAATGCGTGAAGCATCCAAAAAGCCAAATCATCTAGCATTTCCACCATAGAACACTGAGCAAGAAATACACGAATATATTCAAGAGTGTTCTATCCTAGATCTAAGCACAAATGTAATATCCTAAGCTTAGAGAGATTTTTCCATCCTTAGCATTGAGGCTAAACAAATGTAAGGGAAAATCTCAACCTAGTTGGAAACCAAACAAACCTTACCCAAATTAGTTTGATAGGTTAAGTTTGTAGGTGAGTGAGAACTCGTTAAACATCTAAGTAATCCCGAAAGGGAGGATAGGTGATCCCTTAGAGGGTGATAAGTCCCGTTTGAGTGAGAACTCGGTAAACATCTAAGCAATCCCGAAAGGGAGGGTAGGCGATCCCGTGAGGGAGATAAGTCCCGTTTGAGTGAGAACTCGGTAAACATCTGTTGGTTAAGTTGGTGCCCCTTGTGATAGGGAAGAGTGGATGTAGGACGAGTTGTCCGAACCACTATAAAAACGTGTGCTCTTTACTGCTTTATGTTCTTACTTGCCATATGCATTTGATTATAAGCAAAACACACATCGTTCTTAAAAGCAAAAAATTTAGTATCACCATTCCCTCACCCTTGTTTTATATGCATTACATGTTTCTTCCGCGCACATGGGTTTTCCTAAATCGGGACCTACAATTGGTATCAGAGCGGGAGTTCAAAAGTCCACTATTTTCAATGTGACAATCTGAAGTGATCTATTTGAAAACCCATTTCTGTAAAAGTGGATAAATTTTAATGTTTTGGCGTCATTATCAAAAAGGGGGAAATTGTTGGGATATTTTAGTTTTGATGAATTATGCCAAAACATTATCAACTTGTGTTATTGAAGTTAATCTACAGATAACAAGTTGAGGGGGAACGAGAGAACAAGTTAAGGAGGAACTCACAAAATCAGACGAAGATGATCGAGATCAGACGAGGCTGTAGACGAGGATGATCGAGATCAGATGAGTAAGATGAGTTCCGGAGTTAACTGATAAGCTGAGCAAAATCAGAAGAAAAGAAAAAACTAAGCGGTGACAAAAGAATCGGGTTACCCGTCGGATGGACTGAGATCGGAAGATCGAAGTGACTTGATCGTAACGAAAATCGACTGATCGGATTATCAAAAGAGCGCATGTCGATCGGAAAGAAACCGACCTCGTAAGATCGGTGAAGGTTGCCGGATCAGAAGAGGAGCGAGATGAGACCGACGAGATCGACGTGATTGAGATCGGATGTGCCAACCTCGATGCTGGTGACCGATGCTATCGATATGTTGACTGAAGATACCGATCCGATCAACGAGATGATCGATCCGCAAGAAGAAGAAATCAGATAGCCTGAGTCAAATGACCTGAGGGTCAGTGAGTAAAAGTGACCCGAGGGTCAGGATGTCTGAAGTCAGAAGAGCTGAACTCAGTTAGCCTGAGTGTCAAGATACCGACGATGCAAAGGTTGACAAGAGAAGTCTGCTGAATCAGGAATCCTGAGACTCAGAAGAATCCTGAAGACTCAGAGAACCCTAAAGACTCAGAAGAATCCTGATGATTATAGTCGTTAGATTCAGCTGACGTGGACCAATGAGAGGAAGACAACAAGGCTGAAAAAGCTGCAAAAAGCTACAGAATAGTATGGATTTGAATGTGACTCCATCCAACGGTAACATTCAAATCCACACTATAAATACAAGATCTTCCATTAAATTAAGTGTGGAAGTGTGGGAAATGCGTGAAGCATCCAAAAAGCCAAATCATCTAGCATTTCCACCATAGAACACTGAGCAAGAAATACACGAATATATTCAAGAGTGTTCTATCCTAGATCTAAGCACAAATGTAATATCCTAAGCTTAGAGAGATTTTTCCATCCTTAGCATTGAGGCTAAACAAATGTAAGGGAAAATCTCAACCTAGTTGGAAACCAAACAAACCTTACCCAAATTAGTTTGATAGGTTAAGTTTGTAGGTGAGTGAGAACTCGTTAAACATCTAAGCAATCCCGAAAGGGAGGATAGGCGATCCCTTAGAGGGTGATAAGTCCCGTTTGAGTGAGAACTCGGTAAACATTTAAGCAATCCCGGAAGGGAGGGTAGGCGATCCCGTGAGGGAGATAAGTCCCGTTTGAGTGAGAACTCGGTAAACATCTGTTGGTTAAGTTGGTGCCCCTTGTGATAGGGAAGAGTGGGTGTAGGACGAGTTGTCCGAACCACTATAAAATCGTGTGCTCTTTACTGCTTTATGTTCTTACTTGCCATATGCATTTGATTATAAGCAAAACACACATCGTTCTTAAAAGCAAAAAATTTAGTATCACCATTCCCTCATCCCTGTTTTATATGCATTACATGTTTCTTCCACGCACATTGGTTTTCCTAAATCGGGACCTACACAGTTTATATCTGATTTTTGCTCTGAGTTTGGTATACAGCATGAGACATCAGCTGCCAGAACACCACAACAAAATGGCGTAGCAGAAAGAAAAAACAGAACACTTAAAGAAGCTGCACGCACTATGTTAGCTGAACATGCTACTCAAAGCCACTTCTAGGTAGAAGAAATCAACACTGCATGCCACACGCAGAACAGATGTTCTCTGACTAAGATCCACTTTAAAACACCTTAATAACTGTGGAAGGGCAGAAAACCTCCTGTTTCTTACTTCCATGTTTTTGGGTGTAAGTGTTTCATACACGACAATGGGAAGAGTCAGTTGAAAACTTTTGATGCCAAAGCAGATGAGGGTATATTCTTAGGATATTCCTCAACCAGCAAAACATTTAGGGTCTTCAACAGACGAACCCTAGTTGTGGAAGAAACACCTCATGTGGTCTTTGATGAGTCATCATCTGATCAAGAAAAATGTGCCTCAGAACAAGATGTACCAGACAAACCAGATTCACTAAAAATAGATCAGCTAAGGCTCAAAGGAAAGGAACCAAAATATGTCATAGTATATGTTCCTAATTTTGACCTTGATGATTCACCAGGTTAGAAAGACCCCGAGGTACGTACAACTGTCAGTGAAGAAGCTGGTACAGCTGAGACAGTAACAGCTGAACCATCTGGTTCAGGGGGAACACCTGATGTTCCGGCACACAGACTTTAGCACATGATGAGTCCAACATCAGCTGAGACATGTCCATGCCAAGTGGATCCTACTCAAGTACCTCTCCCAGTCTCTAGTGATGAATCTTTATCAGAAGAGAATGATGTTCTCCAAACAGATGACAATCGGGACAGAAGGACCTGGATAACCAGTCATCCAACTGATCTGATCATCGGAGACCCATCTGATAGAGTTAGAACTAGACATCAGATTGGTGAAAGTGCAATGTATTGTTGTTATCTGTCTTTGAAGGAACCACTCACAGTTGAAGAAGCTCTTCAAGATTCAAGCTGGATTCTAGCCATGCAAGAAGAACTAGAACAATTTTAAAGAAATCAAGTTTGGGAACTTGTAGACAGACCAACTCATCAACATGCTATTGGTACTAAGTGGGTATTCAAGAACAAGAAGGATGAGCACAATGTAATAACCAGAAATAAGGCAAGACTTATTGCTAAGGGATATTTACAATCAGAAGGGATTGATAATGATGAAACCTTTGCACCAGTCGCTCGCCTGGAAGCCATCCGGCTGTTTCTGGCTTATGTAGCTCATAGGGGATTTACTGTGTATCAGATGGATGTAAAGAGTGCATTCTTAAACGGGGTGCTAGCTGAGGAAGTTTATGTTGAACAACCTCCTAGCTTTGAAATAAACAAAGCTCTTTATGGACTGAAACAGGCTCCTAGAGCTTGGTATGATACATTTTCCCAGTTCTTGATAGAGAATGGATTTACCAAGGGATTGATTGATCGGACCTTGTTCAGAATAGAAGATGGAGAAGACATTCACTTGGTTTAGATCTATGTGGACGACATTATATTTGGTTCTCCCAATCAGAAGCTATGTGAGAAATTCAGTAAGCTGATGCAAGGGAAATTTGAGATGTCCATGATGGGTCAGATGAGCTACTTTCTACGTCTTTAAGTCAAGCAAGCTCACACTGAGATATTCATCGGCCGGCAAAGTACACAAGGAATTTGTTGGCTAAGTATGGAGTTCAGAATTGCAAGGAAGTCAGAATTCCAATGTTAACTGCATTCAAGATGGATCCAGATGAAGGTGGTAAGAAGACTAATCAGAAAGAGTATAGGGCTTTGATTGGATCTTTACTATACCCGACTGCAAGTAGACCAGATATAACATTTGCAGTAGGTGTATGTGCCAGATTTCAGGCAAATCCCAAACAAAGCCACCTTGAAGCAGCTAAGTGGATTCTTAAGTATCTGAAGGGTACTGTAAACTTAGGTTTATGGTATCCAGCAGATGATAATCTAGAGCTTAGTGGGTACTCTGATTCTGATTATGGTGGGTGTAGGATAGAAAGGAAATCCACATCAGGTACATGTCAGTTTCTGGGAAACAAACTTATCTCGTGGTTCTCTAAGAAACAAACGTCTGTTGCCACATCTACTACTGAAGCAGAATATATGGCTGCAAGTAGCTGTTGCTCCCAACTGCTCTGGCTTTGTCTGCAGCCGAGGGATTACAACATAACTGCTACCAATGTACCTATCTTCTGTGACAGTAATAGTGCAATTGCTATCACGCAGAACCCCGTTCTGCATACAAGATGCAAACACGTGGACATCAGACATCACTTCATAAGAGACCATGCAGAAAAAGGGAACTTCAGAATGGAAAAGATTCATACTGATAAGCAAAGAGCTGACATCTTAACCAAGCCTCTAGCTGAAGTCAGATTTAGAGAATTATGCAACGAGCTATGTCTACTGGATTTAGGAGATGCAGCCCTAGAGTATTTTGGTGGTCTGATCTCAAACACCAGTTGGTTAAGAGACTGACCAGATAGAATCAGTTGATTAAGGAACCTCAACTGATCAGAAAAATCAGCTAGGCACTGATCAGATAAAGGATATTAGATTAGGGGGGAACTAAGCAAAAATCGCATAAATGAAATCAAATCAACACAACAATGGAATTAAGAAAGAAAAATCCGGAGGTCGAAACTTTTCATTACAATAGACCCGGAGGTCGAAACTTTTCATTACAATATACCCGGAGGTCGAAACTTTTCATTACAATAAACCCGGAGGTCGAAAGAAAAATCCTAAACCCTACACCCTAAAACCGATGAGCCTTCTCACTTTAGATGAACAAAAGTGTCATACATGTGGTGCAAAACATATAAGGATTGAAAAAGGGTGACTTGGCTTGATCAAGTTTGCATATACAATACTAAATCCATATTACATGTCAGAAATTGCTCATCGATGTTAACCACATCATCTCGATCAGAACACAGGGCATAGACGACCACCTCCATGATAAAGGTGACAAATCCGCAATTAGGGTGGCAGTGAAGCTTAGCAATGGCCGTTTGGTCATCTTCTGATGAAGACGAGATCAGAAATAAGGGACGCATAGGGATGGACTGAGAACCGAAGGTCATTTGAGTGGAATAGAAGAAGCCTATTGGCGGAGGACTTGCGGGAATCAAGGACTCACCGAAATTTCTCATGTGCAAACTTGAGAACGAAAATTGATGAATGTTTGTCTAAACTCAGTTCTATTTATAGAGGATATGCGGGGGTGGAAATGTAATTTTTAAAAATTTGAGACCCCTCCCAAAGAAATTGACGTCACGAAGTGACAGACCATCATTTCGGGTATATCACATCATGCCGATTCAGGAAATCGAGGTGACCGTTAGACTCCCCGAGCATTAGGTTTTGGCGGGAGCACACTCCAAGACCCGGATAGGATCGGATTGGCTCAACAGAAATCTGATCAACAGATTGGATCAGATTGGTTCAACAGAAATCTGATCAGCAAAGTTGGACATTGTTGGGAAAACTTGCTAAGGTATAGGCTACACGGTAAGATCAACAAGTCAGAAGAGTTGGATCAGACACAAGTGGTAACTGATTGATTACAATATTAGTCAGTCAGATATGTCTTCTAAACTTGTTATCTTGTTTCTTTATCTGTTATCTGATGGAACTTGTCAACTGTGCTTATCCATATCTATGTGTTAATTACTGTGCACACTACTTTATGATGCAAGCACTGCAAACATTAAATGCGGACGTGGGGTTTGTATATTTAATGGCATTCAATGCGTATTTTTCACGTCTAAATACATTCCGTATTAATTCCCAACCGCACGATTATTTCACTTTACAGCCGCTTAATCCAAACCGCCCATTTCAAAACACGAATACTCAAGTATTTATGGGAATTCGTACAAAATGTTTCCCTCAAACCTTTAAAACCCTAAATGTTTTTTTTGCAGAAAAATCTTTATTTTCAAAAGAATTAACTTACTCTCAAAATTTTGTCAAAACCTTCTACATAAATCACATTTCTCTTGAAGCATTTGCAAATCGATCATTTCAAAGTTCATACTATTTGATTTCTGGTAATACTGTGATCGCTATTTATTGCTTTAATTTGTGTTGTATGTCTAAATGTATCGGTGGATTGTGTAATTCACTCATAATTATTTGAAATTTCTTGTTAATCTACTGTGTTTATGTTTAACGTATATCATATAATTGATTGTAGTGTAGTTTCCCTTACATTGAACTGATTCATAGCCCTAATTTGCTCTACATTTATGGGAATTACAGAAATGGCAACTTCTACTGAGATATGTGATTACGCTTCGATGATAAAATAAGTGATTGACGAGAAATATGTCATAGTCAACACTACCAACGATCCAGAATCAAGGGAAATTTTGGATTGTCTTTGGGCATGTGGCCTCGAACAGTTCTGCTATCGGCACTTAAGTAGTGTTCATATCACTGAGTCGCTAGAGTTTTTGAGAAATTTGTAGGAAACGAATAACAAGGAGTTATACTCGTTTGTTGGAGGAAATCGAATCGACGTCACGAATGATGATCTTGGACGGTTATTCGGCTTACCTGTTAGACGGAATTATCCAGATGAATTTACCACCGGGATGTCAGATAAGGAGTTTTTGCAGAAAGTGCTACTTAGGCAGGGGAATATTACAAACATCACTAATGTCAAAGTCCCCTATCTGAAAAGAAAACACAGATTACTTTTTGAGATCTTTTCAAAAGTAATTCTAGGTATTGCCTTCAGCCCAGATGCTCTAACACAACAGAAGCAGGATGTCATGATAGTTATTATTGAGAAAGCTCCAGACATGAACTAGATGGGATTGTTCAAGAATCGGCTTCTGCAAGAAACCTCTAAATTCGTGATAAATGCTGGCAATCAGGTTGTTCTATCAAAGAACATATGCAACATACACAAGGTGTCGATGATTCTGTCAGATAAGCTTCCAAATTTCCCTTGGTCTGAGGCTGGAAGAAAGTCGTATCCGGAAAAATTCAAGGCTCTACTGTACAAAGTCGAAGAGCTATCTGGTCAAAGAGATGACGACCCAGCTCCTTATGTTCCTAAAACCAAGAAGGATAAGGGTCCAACCACGTCAGTACAATCTGCAGCCCAAGTCCAACCAAAGACAAGAGTTCTTAAAAGGAAGCAGTTGGCTAGCAAACCAACTAAGGAAACTGAAGATGTGAGTGAGAAAAGGCAGAAGAAGCTCACCTCTATGCTGCCGATGAAAATTGGAATGCCATCTGAAGGTCTTCGGGATGAAGATAGTGATGTTGAGTTCTTGGAATCTGCTGGTGAGATGATGGCTGAGCAGGCTGGTGAAGGGACTGTTGTGAGTTCTGAGCGAACAATCAGTACGGAGCGTGAAGTGACAACTGCTGAAGAGCCTGGTCAGGTGGAGGCTAGTGAGCAAGAAGAGGTACAACCTGAGGATGCCCAAGATGAGTTTGAACCATCTGACTCAGCTCATCTTAGTTCTCTATTCATGGGGCGTGAACCCACGCATTATCCCAGATCACCTACTCCTCATTCACCTCACCATGATGAGCCCTTACCATCACCTCCCAGATACCCTACTCAACTGGATACGTCTACTTCTGTGGAGATTCCGATCGTTGAGGATCAACTCCCTGAGCCTACTGTACCCCCAACTGAACCCATCTTTATTCCTCCTCCTTCCCTTTCTACTGATGAGATTGAGCCATTAAAGGAAGACACTCCAGATATTCAGACGGCACAACAGAAAGCAATGTTTGTGTCCACCACCCACAATCCATTCAACACAAAAATTGTGTTTGAATCTCCTGAACCAGAGAAACCCATTGTCAAGTTTCTGAGGAGAAGGGTTGATAACTTTCTGTCAGAGCAATATTCCTTTCTGGTGGATCATCTTGGAGTGCAGCAAATTGTCTCAGATGCTTTATTCTGGAGAGATGTTCGTCTGCAGCACATTGAGGATTTCTTTCTGCTCCTGGATGCATATGGGCGAGATGAGTTTGTTGATCTGGAACTAAAAATGAAGAATCTAACAGGCGTGGGAAGTGCTACTGAGTTAGCATCTGATGCTGATGTTGCCAGACTAGTCAACAACCTGATGAGTTAGCATCTGATGCTGAGGAAGAGGTTGGTCCATCGGAGTAGGACACTCAACATGCTGCAGATAAACCAGTCGAGGGAGTACCAGATAAGACCCTGACTGGTAAGGCACAAACTCCCATTTTTATATTTCCGCCTGAAACCTTAGATCAAGTATCCACGGCTTCTGGATGGGGTGAAGGCATCAGTTGAAAATCACTTCAACTCTCTTGCTGAGAAATTATTAATTCAAATGGATGAAAGGACCAAGAAACTGGTTTAAGCAGAGAGGAATGAGACTGTGAAGAAACTGACAGAAATGCACTCTACCATTGCATTATCTGGGATGAACAGAGTAGAGTTGATGCTGCAAAAGCTTGGCATGGAAGTCTTAATGCTTTCAACGGTCAGAGTCTTACTTGAGGAAGCATACAAGTCTCTCATGCAGGCGGATACCAGCTTTGAAACATCTGTCAGAAAATTTGAGGTATCTATCACAGTGGCCAAGAAAGCCTTGGAAGAGGCAGTTTAAAAAATGCTTGGACCTGCACCTTCATCTTCTTCGACTGTGAACATTCAACCTATAGAGGTAGAGGATCTGAAGAAGGAGATGCAATCTCTCTTCCAAACCTTGGAGAAGAATGTCCGACTTCTTTTTGATGCAACCAAAAAGGGGGAAGGAAAGGACGGAGCTGATACATCAAAAAACTCCAAGAAGGTCAGGGTCAGCTAACCATTGTAAGCGGCCGATGCTATCGCACCAACTCAAAGCTCTGAAACTGGCAGAATCTGAGTTAATGAGTTGTTTTCAACTATTGAGGAGCACACTAAGTAGCTTGACCTTTATGACAAAGCTATTTCTGAACATAAAGCTGCCATGATAGATCTGACTTCAAGAGTCGATAGGATTGAAGACTTTTATTCAAATGTTCAGAAACGGCTACAAACAGAAGAAGAAGCAAAAAACCTGGAGTTGGCCAGAAAGTTAGAAGAAGAGTTTGCTTTTGAATCAGCAGAAGCAGTTGAAGAAAGAAAGAAGCTTCAAAGAGTGAAAAAGAAGACAGTAGTGACCAGATCAGATCAGCTGCTCTCCTCTGAGCAGATAAAAGAACAACAAGAACAGATCAAGAGGAGAAGGGTCATGGAAGAAGCTGTCAAGAGGAAGAAATTGCGTGATGCTGGAGGACTGGACAGAGCCTTCAGAAGAAAGCAGAAAAAGAAGGTTGCTGCATCCAGTGCTGAAGTCGATGAGAATTGGATTGAGAGAGCCCTTCCTGCCAGCATGGAAGATATACTTATATGCAGGGAAGATCTTCATGAACCATGGAGAATAATAAAGACGGACTGGATGTGTGATGTCTTTATGATTCAGCGTGTTCCAGAAGAGAAAGATGAAATGTTGTTTGATGAAATCTTTCTGGACTGGTTGGAAGCTAAGTATCCAGCCTTCTATCAAGAGGTGATGAGAGAAGGACAGATTATGACAATGAGGCCTTCTGCTCCGAGATATGAATTTCTCATGCCTCCTCTGAAGAGAAACAAATACGATCCAGTGGCGTTCAGACAGGTCTACATCGATGCACTGGAAAGAGGGAACATTATTGAAGAAGACCTCCAGAAGAAAGTACTTAAAAGGATGTACGACATATTTCAAATTCCTGAAGGCTTGAGGGACAAGAAGTAAACAGAAGAACAGGTCTTAGGTCAGGAGGTTTGGTAATAGTACTTGTAAGATAATTATCTTAATGAAATGAATTACCTGTTTTCTGACCCTAAGACATCATCTCAATGTCTTCTGACTTCTTGTGTCCCTGTTTTTACCTTCTTCTTATTTATCCGTTTTTCTGATATATCTATTTTGATTCCATCAAAAAGGGGGAAATTGTTGGGAAATTTGTAGTTTTGATGGAAGTTTTCTGATGATCAGTTTTTGAATGATCACGTCAGCTCAAGTCAAGTGACCACCAGAAGATCATCAAGACATACGTATTCATCAGACACAAAGAATATCAAACTAAGTTGGTAAATCAAACACTGAATAAGTGTACTTGATAACCAATGAGAGAAAGACACGTATGTACGGAGCTGACATTCCAGGACAAGGCGCTTCAGAGGCTATAAAGGACAAGCTTGCATGCTTTCGGCCATACCGCTCCTGAAGCACGTCAAATCCGTCTGCAAACATACCTAAAATAGACCAAAATTCAAATTGCCTATAAATAAGGGATCAAACCTTCAGAGTAAGGTTACGAAAATTATCTACAAGCAAAAGCTCTCAAGATTTTCGCACGAAGAACACAATCACAAGAGTTATTCTTAAGTGTTCATCCCTTAGTTCTTAGCAGAATACTTATCCTCTAGCTTTAGGCTAATCAGAAGATAGGATAGTATTCCAGTTGGAACAAAAACAAATCTTATACAAAAACTGTGTTAGGTTAAGTTTGTTATAGCAAGATTTCTATCTAGGGTTTCTAGATTAGATTTCTGGGATTGGTTGAGTGTGAACTCGTTAAATATCTGTTGGTTGTACTGTGTTGGACTGACACATTAAACTCAATCCAGTTGGTAAAGTTGGTGCCCTTGCTGATAGGGAAGAGTGGATGTAGGACAAGTTGTCCGAACCACTATACATTTGTGTGCCTTTAATCTGCTTTAAACATTCTTGCACACTACTCTTGTTATTTGCATGCAAATTCTGTACCAGGATTAGACTAGCATCAAGCTACTGATCTGATCAGATTAAGACTTTAGTTATCTGATTCAAATCAGATTGGTTATAATTTTTTGTTGAGTAAAACTGGTTTTCACACGGGTTAACTAATCTTCTGCCTATAAGATCAGTAAGTCGGATATCAGTCCAAACTGATCCACTTCACACTCTGATCAGATAAACGTGCAAATCACATCTGATCCACAAAAAGTTTTTGAAGTTTATTCACCCCTCCCCTCTAGACTTCAACCCTCACTGAAACCCGTTCGGGACCTACACTATTCAGATTTAATTACAGTTCTTACATATTGAAGTCCAAGCCTAAATCCTTTTTCAATACAACTATATATGTGTGTATATATATATATATACTAGAATGTAGTCCCGCGTAGTACGCGGTATGAAATAAAAAATATATTATTATTTTTAAATTAACTTGTTGATGTTACACGGATGTTGTTCCAGATGTTGGACAACATTCTGCACAACATCTTAAATTTGCCCTTTCTCCTAACACTGACTCCGTTTTATTAGATGTATTTTTCTATATTTTTTACATTGCAGGTTGAAGACAATTTCGAATATTGCCAAGCGGTTGCACTGATGGAGTAAGAATAGAAAGATCATGGGTGGTTACACAAAGATCATGGAGATAGTGGAGGAGAAGTTAAAAGCTATCCAAGCCAAGTGGATAGGACAATGTAGTTGGTCCGAATGTCTATAAATAGACTGCATTGGTCGACATTCAAGTTTGAGTTAAAGTGAAATCCCATTTGCTCTACTCCAAACTTAAGAGAGTAGCATCCGAGACACAACCGAGAGTGGAGTGTGAGGGTCGATGCTATGTCTATTTGTACTGGTCGAGTGTATCCCAACATTTCCCACCAGTATTCATTTTGTCTTATTAGATCAAGTTTTAGGTTGAATAAGATCACTAGTTACTTGATTGAATAGATTGATTTTTTTGTGTGTAGTTTTTCACTACACCTTTTAGGATCTTGTAAGAGATTCGTGTGTATCTCACTACTTGTTATAGTGATGTTTTTAACCATGAGGTTCGTATAGTCTGATTGTAGACTATACACAATTTTGGAAATCCTTTGCATTGCGTTTTTATACTTCCGCTGTCATATGTTGTTTTATATGTTTCACAACATTTTCAACAACAGTCTGAAAATATACGCACACACACTTTCAGTAGGTGCCAGAGCCATAAACTTGATACACTAAGTTAAAGGTCATGTGTTTAAAGTGTGTTTTTGTAATGGATTATCCACTGACTCCTTCTTTAAAACCTCCAATTTTGGATGGATCAAATTACCCATACTAGAAACCTAAAATGCGCATGTATATTAAGTCTATAGATGAGAGAGCATGGCGTAGTGTGTTGTTTGGTTGGAATCCAACAAAGACGGTTGGTGATAATGATGGTGATTCACAAGTCAAAATGGAGATTGATTGGTCCAATGATGAATGCACATCGGCCAATTTCAATTCTAAAGCCCTTAATGCGATTTTTATTGCTACTGATGCTTATGTTTAAACTGATATCTAATTGTGTTTTTTTAAGGATGCATGGGATATATTGCAGGAACATTGTGAAGGATCAGAAAGTGTTTGAAGAACTAGACTCAGAATGTTGGGAACCAAGTTTGAAAACTTGAAGATGAAAGATGATGAGAACATTTCATTATACAATGAATGGGTAAGTGAGATTGCTAATGATGTGACATCCTTATGTGACTGAAGTTGATTCTAATGATGATGTTTCTGATTTTATGTGATGAAAATGTTTCTGAACAATTTGCTCTTATCACTAAGCTATTCAAATCTTTCCTAAAAGAAAAGTTCAGAAGACCAAATGGTCAATTTCAATCAAAGGATAAGTTTAACCAAAACTCTTCTCCCTCTGATAAAAAGCTTGTTCCTAGTCAGTGTTCCAGTTTGAATCAACCTAGACAATTCAATAAGGATAACAAGTTCAAATATGATCCTGAGTACAGAAAAAAGGTTAAATATGATGCATGTTCTGGATATGGTCATTATGCTAATGAATGTGCTAATACTATGCTTAGGAAGAAAATGAACTTTAATGCTACCTTAAGTGATGATTCTGATGATGAAACTGATTTTGGTAAATGTGAGCTAAGTGCTATGTCTGTTAGAATAGTTTATGATGATATATTTGATGATGATCTCGATTATTATTGGTCTGAAGGAGATTCAGATGTTCATACAACATCTGAAACAACATCCAGTCAATATAACTTTGAGATTAACTGTTTTGTTGCAACTATTTTAAATGCTGAAACATTAAAATATGTTGATTGTGACTCTGAATATCTGAAGTTTAAAACTGATTTAGAAACTCAAAAACAGGTGTTGAGTTCCTTATCTTTAGAAAATTCAGATTTGAAAGAAAAAAATTTGAAGCTTGAAGTTCTTTTAACTAGAAAAGATGTGAAAATTTCTTCTTTGAAAGATGAACTCAAGTGCATTACTCTTAGTTTTAAAAAGTTTTCTGCAAGCACAACTGAATTGAATGAGGCATTAATGATTGGTAGATCTGATAATGTTGGACTTGGTTTTGTGAAAACTTCTGAGAATACTCCTTTATCCTATGAACCTGTTTCTTTTGTAAAAGCTGGAACTTTTTTTGCCTAAATCTTTGAAAGGTAAACAAAAGAAATCTGATGGTTTGTTTAAAGAGTATGTCTATTTTTATTGTGCTGGAGTAGGTCATATTCGTCCATATTGTTCTATGTTAAGAAGAGACTTAAAAGCTGAAATTGTTTTACTTGATAAAATTGAACACCCTATAAACAGGTTAACAACACTAAAAAGTTGATTCATAAGAACATGTCATGTAATGTTTTGTATACATCATTGAAAGCATGTGTTTCTTGATCTTGGTAATTTGATAGTGGTTGTTCTAGACACATGGCTAGTCAAATTAACTATCTGTCTAACTATACTTCTTTTGATGGAGGTCAAGTTACATATGGTGGTGGTTCAAAAAGGTAAAGTTGTTGGAAAAAGAATATTGAATGTTCCTGGTTTTCCAAAGTTGACAAATGTGTTACATGTAAAAGGTTTACTTGCTAATCTGATTAGTATTAGTCAGTCATGTGATGATGATTTACATGTAAAGTTTGACAAGAATTCATGCTATGTGTTTGATAAAAATGATGATTTCTTAATGACTGGCAAAAGATCTGCTGATAATTGCTATGTGATTGGTTCAAATCATGCTTGTAAAAGTGCTAAAGCAGATGATATTATTTTGTGGCATCAAAAACTTGGTCATGCTAATTACAGAAGCATTCAAAAACTGCATAGACTAGGTGTTGCTGTTGGTTTACCTGATCTTAACTTTGAAAAATGAAAAATCAGTGGATCATGCCAGAAAGGTAAGCAAGTAAGGACAATACATCAAATGTTGTCAGCATGTACAACAAACAGATGTTGTGAGTTGATTCATATGGATCTAATGGGTACTATGGAAACTGAAAGTTTAGGTGGAAAGAGGTATTCATATGTTCTTGTAGATGATTTTTCTAGATATACTTGGGTTATTTTTCTAAAAGAAAAATCAGATACCTTTTCTGAGTTCAAAATTCTTTACAAAAGGTTTAAAACTGTTTTGTATTTAAAGAACAGTAGGATAAGGTCTGATCATGGAAGAGAATTTGAAAACAGTTTGTTTACTAATTTTTGTTAAAAGAAAGGTATTTTGCAAGAGTTTTCTTCACCTAAAACTCCTCAACAAAATGGAATAGCTGAAAGAAAGAATAGAACTCTACAAGAAATGTCAAGAGTTATGCTAACCTCTATAAGTCTTTCTAAGAAATTCTGGGCAGAAGCTTTAAATACTGCTTGTCACGGTTTCTTGTTGTTCAGAATCTCATAAGCTGTTTCTGAAATTTGTGGCCTCATAAACACTCTGTTAATAATATGGCATGCAGTGTTTAATGCTTCAGTCCAAAACCTTTTAGAAAGATGTTTAGCTTGCAACATTACCCTAGCCATTTCTTGAAGAGTTCTATTCTTCCTTTGAGCTATTCCATTTTGTTGTGGAGTTTTAGGAGCGATCGATCCACAAAATGTCACACCTACTGCTGAATCATCTAACCCAACACTCCAGAATCCATTGAACCCAGAACCAATTTCGTTTCATTCCCTGAAACCGAACATCATCTGAATGTGAGCGGGGCGATCATTTCGCTTTAATGCTCTGACACTCCTACGACGATCGTGTTTGGAGAGTTTCATGTGAACATTCTACCATTCTCGTGATGTTTTCCTAGATGACTTCATTGTTGGGGCCAAAAATCCGACACCGACTGCTGAAAATGTCGAGTCTGCGCAACCCAATGCTCAAGCTGATGTTGAGATGGAAGATACTTCCATGGGGGAGCCCGTTGAGAAGGCTAAGGCTGACATTGATGCTGCTGGTACTTCCTCCAAGAAGCCTAAGAGGAAGAGAAGCCCTGTGAAACCAAGAAGAAGGTCTAACCGCTACAAGCCCAAGGTGGACTACTCTGAGACAAAGAGGGGTAAGATTTCTGATTTGTGTCAAGCCTCAAGGCCAACAGTTGTGTCTGATTCCTCTGAATCAGAAAAGAGTTTGGAAAAGGCTGAGGAGAGTGAAAAGTCTGCTGAGGAAGTTGAGCACTCTGTTGAGAAGAGTGTTGATGAGAAGAGTGAGAAATCGGTTGCTGAGAAAAGTGAACCAAGTGAAGCATCTGAGCCTGCGGCTGATGCTGATGATGATGGTGATGATGATAGGACTGCTGATGTCCATGCTGATTCAGAAAGTTCTGATGAAGTTATTTCTATTGCTGAGCTACTTGCAAGGAATGAAAGAAGAACAAAATTCAAAAATTATCCTGAAGCTACTAAAAAGGCTACAACTGAGTTGAGAACAAAGAGGAGGCATGAACCTGTTGTTGACTCTGATGTTGATGAAGATGTTGAGCAAGGTGCTGCACCATCAGGAGAAACAGATGACTCTGATTGTTGGGATATTTTAGTTTTGATGAATTATGCCAAAAAATTATCAACTTGTGTTATTTAAGTTAATCTACAGATAACAAGTTGAGGGGGAACGAGAGAACAAGTTAATGGGGAACTCATGAAATCAGACAAAGATGATCGAGATCAGACGAGGCTGATCGAGATCAGATGAGTAGGATGAGTTCCGAGTAAACTGATGAGTTGAACAAGAAGAAACATGCTGATTTTTGAAGAAGAAATGCGATCGACTAGATCCGGTGACGATCTTCTTGACGATCTGGTGACCATATCGCAGCTCACCCGATCTTCTTGACGGATCTGGTGACGGATCTGGTGACTGATCTTCTTGACCGGATCTGGTGACGGATCTGGTGACGATGTCGCTTGACCGGATCGATTGACCAAATCTTTTTGAACTAATGTAGTCCGATCGATTCATCTTGATCGGATCGGAGACCGTAAATCTGCGGACCAGATTTCTCTGGACCGATTCTGTGACGAAATCGCATACGAATCAAAGCGACCGAATCAAGAAGAATTTGAAGAATCGACGAAATTTGAAATCGGATCAGATTAGACACACAAAAAACTTTCCAATGGGAAGATGACAACACACATATTGATGTGGCATAAAGCTGCAAGGAAAAGTGCAAAAGGACAAAGAAAAGCTGGAAGTTATTAGTATGGATTTGAATATTACTTTCCAACGGTAATATTTAAATCCACACTATAAATACACTACACTATCTTCAAAAGAAGATAATGGAGGATGCTGCAAAGTGAAGATTAAAGCCAAATATTCAAGCATCTCCATTCAAAAACACAGAGCATTTAATATCCAAATTTATCCAAGAGTATTCTTCATTATTTCTAAGCATAAATGTAATATCCTAAGCTTAGAGAGATTTTCCCAACCTTAGCTTAAAGGATAAAACAATGTAAGGGAAAATCTCACCTAGTTGGAAATAACACCAAACCCATACCCTTTCTTGAGAGAGAAAATTAGTGGTTAAGTGAGGTAGTTAAGAAGCAATCCCGTAAGGGAGGGTGGGAAATCCTGTGAGGGAGATAAGTCCCGTGAGAGTGAGAACTCATTAAACATCTATAGGCGATCCCTTGAGGGAGATAAGTCCCGTTGAGTGAGAGCTCCATAAATATCTATTGGTTAAGTTGGTGCCCCATGAAGGGAAGAGTTGATGTAGGACAAGTTAGTCTGAACCACTATAAAAATATGTGTGTTCTTATTTGCTTTCATATTAACTATCATACATACTTTAGCAAATTTGAATAACACACATTCGAAAAAAAAATTAAGTGACCTCCAAGTGAGATTTTATGAGTTTTAAATCGGTTTTTTCGGGACCAACACTGATTATCCTGATGAATAAGACTCAAGTAGTTCAGGTAACACATCTTCTGAACCTGATGATGATGTTAGCGATGATGTATATCACGGTATTACTAGCCCTAAATTTGTTGTTATGAGAAGGAGACTTTTGTTATCTGAAAGGAGAATACAAGTTTATGAATTTGATAGGAAAATCTGATTCAATTCTTTGAGGCAAGGAATATCTTGCATGTTGTACAGTTTGCTTCACCTTTCTTTGAAACTTGGGTATATGAATTTTACTGCAATTTGAGGAAAGGAACTGGTAGAAGGAATTCTAGGAGATATGGGCATGTGAGGTTTAGAGGACAAAATGTAGGCTTTAATCCTGGTGTGATAAATGCATTTTTGAGAACCCCTGATGTTGAGGAAGATGTTGTTCCTACTTTGAATGAGATTATGGCTGCTATTACTGGTGGTTTGGTGAGGAGATGGACAACAAAGGTGTTGTCATCCAAGCTAACAAGCCTGTTTTCAGTTCTTCACAAATTTGTTGTGTACAATTGGTTGCCCACTACCAACACTACCAGGATCACTGAAGCTCAAGCTATTCTGATGTACAGGATAGTGGCCATGAACAATTTTAATATGGGGAGGACAATCTTTGATAATGCAATGAAATGTGCAGGTCGTAAGAAAAGTGTTTTACCATATCCATGTATGATCTTTGCTCTGCTGGACAGGTTGGACATTGCTAGGGAACCTATTGAAAGTCTGGGTGGAATGATTCCTGACATAGGAATTTCCAAAGTCTTGTTGAAAGGAAACAAAATTCTTGACTTGCCATACATGAGGCCTAATGTAGAGGGAGATGAAGCTGAGCCTAAGGTTGTTGAACCTGCTGTCAAAATCATGATGTTGCACCAAATGCTGGCAACAATGATGGTGATACTGACTTGAGAAATTCTTCAGTTCAGTCTGTTACCATTCACAGGGATTTCATACTTCAGCAAATTGAGAATTTGCAAGATCAGATTGTTGAGCTAATGTTATGACGAGTTTTTGGGAGAGGTTGCTTTCTGCTCCACCAGAGGGAGTAGCACCTGATGCTCTTGAAGTTGCTGCCGAAGTTCCTGCTGCTGAAGATGTCCCTGAGGTTGTTCCAGGTGATGTGCATGAAGAGAATGAGCCAAATCCTCCAGTTGTACAGGTTGAACAAGCTGCTGACCAAGGTAATGATGATGAAGAAGAAGCTGACATTGATGATATCATAGATGAAATCTATGGTGATCTCCCATGATGGTTGAATGGGGGAGTTTGTTTTAGATCATGAAGAATGGGGGAGCTGTGAACAAAGTGAGGGGGAGCATGTGCAGACCTTGTTGATGCTGCAGCTGATGTATCGGTTTCATCACCTACACTCTCTTTTGTTTATCCTTCATATTAATTTAATCTTATTTTTACAAGTTTATTTTCTAAACTCTGTTCATTTTGGTATGTAATTATTGAACAAATAGTTGATAGGTTTACTTGTTTATGTTTTGAGTATTATGACTTGCTCTGATATTCTGTTATTTTGAATATTGATGATTAATATGGTCTGATGTTGATATTCTGATGTTTTAGGTTAAGATGTCTTATATCCTAGCTCCGATATCCTTATTTTCATTGATTTGATAGTCTTACCTTGATGATTGGTGGAAATATGTTCAAGTAATATATGTTCTACTTTGTCTGCAGATATAAGGATTGGTACATGTTGTACTTTTGCCATTTTCCCTTTTGTTCTAATATGTTCTTACATCTTGCTCTGATGAGTTTCAATGTAATACACATATGCTCTAATATGTTTTACATTATACTCTGACCAGTTTTCTGTAGACTGAAGTTTCTCAAACAAATGAAATTGTTTGATGATGATTCGATTCTTGATAGCTACAAAATGCTTTGACACTTAGTATTGCAGATGATATGATTATGAGTTCTATAATGCACAGTAGCTGATGTAGTTGTTATTTCAAGTGTGTTGTAGCAGAAATATCGAATGAGGGAGATTTTTTATGTTGCCACCGATGTTACAAGATTGGTTACAACATTAGTATTCATTCTTTCTTCTTAACCACTAACACTTCTATGTTCAATGTTATCTTTGATGTTGTTGACTGCAGGTTGACGATCTAGGTTGTTCTGCAAGATTCCAGAAGGTTCCACAAGCTTCAAGAATCGAGTAGAATGGACTAGATCATGCGGCTTTTTTTCAGAGATCAAAGAAGACCCACTAAGTGTTACAAAGATCATGGAAGAGTGGATTGAAGAGTTTCTAGATCCTTCAAGGAGGCTCTAGTAAGGCATACACGAAGTCTATAAATAGAAGACCTTGATGTTCACATCAATTGCCGAACATTGCTATATATCGTGTGTCATTTAGTCAAAGCAACAACCGAGCATCAACTGTAGAGTGCGTGAGTGCATCCAGAGTGATAGGGTCGTTGTTGTGGGTTTTGTTTTACCATTAGAGTGTAATTGTAGGGTTTACAATAACTCGAGTTGGTGCTAGATTTGTTCTTAGTATAGATCACCTTTGGCGGTGTATAGTTACACTTAAGCCTTTAGATCATATGCTTGATCTTGATTCAAGAGGGTCGATTTGTGAACCTCTTTGTATTCAGCATTTTGATAAATAGTGATTTTGACCATAGGGCTTCACAATCTATCTTGATATAGATTGTGTAAAGTCTTATTACAATTCGTGTGTTGTGTTTCTGAGTATTCCGTTGATTCTGTCTTTTGAATGTTACTTTGAGTGTCACAACATTCAGTATAACTTTACTCTGATTTTACTAAACACAACCCGAAAAGCACACTTTCAACAAGGAAGCAAATTAGGGGATATAAAGAAGCAAATGAGGAGATATAAGGAAGTAAACGAGGGGATATAAGGAAGCAGATGAGGGGATATATGGAAGCTAAATGGGGGTCGGACGTGGTATATGCTACCAGTGTCGCCCCACTTGTTTGAATGTGTTGGGGATCGGATGCGATAGGAGGTAATCCGTCCCATCCCGTATATGTGAAATGAGTTGTTTTATGTTTTGAATCTCTATGAAAGGTCTTACCCTAAAAATGGTGATCCTTTGGGACATCGACAAATGAAATGCTTAAATAAATTCAATATCTCAAAGTTTAATGATACACAAATGGTTTAACTTCTATTTATGAATAAGAACGAAATCAAACGAAGGACAAAAGAGTAAAAGATTTTACTATTCAAATCTCCTGACAATTTGTATAGCAGCGTACAGGTTGCCCACAGAGATTTTTATCTCACGCCCCCTTATTAAACACTTTCAGGATATGATGCGGAGGCCCGGGAGCTGCAGTAGACAATTCACTTTCCACTCCCGCCTTATATAAATAAAAAAAAAGAGACTTGCTTTCTAATGAAGACAATATGTTAATTTGTATTTCCTGTCGTAACTCTATTACTATGATACCTCGAGAGTCATGCCCAAGACTTGTCGAGAGGTTTTTGTCAGAAATGGGATAACAATATTTTGTTCAGTAACAAACACGATTATCTTTCTATAAATGAACAATATGTAAGATCTTCCACTGCAAACTTATTATATTTAAGTTCGTTGTCTTTATTTTTTTTAAAAAAGAAATTTTCTGGTTCTTTTTTTTTATGATTCACTAAGTGATGACTCGGGTTTAAGACGTCGAGACCTAGGAGGTCGACTTCCTGAATACCGGGGCATTACAGGTGGTATCAGAGCCTAAGTTCAAAACTTCGGACCAAATAATTTATTTTCCTTTCATTTCAAAAATTCACTAAAGCTAATAAGCGTTACTAGTGGAAGGGTTGTCTACAGCGAGCAAACCGAAAGAGCCTCAAGGTATGTAATGTCTTATAAAGAGTTGCATAACAAAACCCTTACAAATAAGAACACGAAAGATTATGAGAATAAGTGCTTGAATTGAGTTGCATAATAAAACCCTTACAAATAAGAACACGAAAACTTAAGGGAATAAGTGCTTGAATTCCACTCTATTTGCGCATGTATGTGAAATTATTTGATTACTTAATGTGTGACGTATTTCTTGCGAGCGAACCTGCTTATGTTCTATATACTATTACTATTTTTCTTTTTTCGTTTTTTGACCTTAGAACCTTTCTGGTTGGTTGGGGACTATAGGTGTTTAGACATGGCGGTTACTCACCGTTTCCTTAGCATGAGGCAGTTCCAGGATGAGCCCATATATGATTTCGTGGCCCGCTTTACCACATACCGGGGACGAGCTATCCGCGAGGGCTTAGAGATTAGTGAGCAGGACACAACAGTCCTTCTACGGGATGCAGTCCAACCGCAATGGTTGGTACGATCTCGTGAGGTGTTTGACTCACTATGGGACGCTGATTCCCAGGCTGCAGACTATATCAGTCTGACCAAATTTATTGATGATTTCGTCGATAGTATCGATGCTGCTACCAGGGCCATCGAACGGTCTCGTATTGGGATGAGTCGTGATTCCTTTCATACGGCTATAACCGATCTCATCGTCGTGGACCGACGTGCTGCTGAGCATGAGCTACTGGTCTTGCAGGATCGAAAGAGAGAGCTAGAGGATCGAGAAGTCGAGCTCACTCGAGAGGTCATCCGCTTGTTGGAGCGCCTTAATGATAGATTAGAGATAGCAAGGACCCACCGCCACCGAGGTGTAGACATCTGGGGAGAGAGTGGATTGCTAGGTGGACCCGTGGAGTCGGATCCATCTGAGGAGTCAGACCCAGTCGGAGGGTACATGGACCTAGATCGCAATGATACACCGATGGAGGACATTGATGCCGGGGCGCCTATTCCACTGGCCCCTAGAGAGCACAATGTTGAGGCTGGACCCAGCCACCTTGATGCATGCCCTTCCACTGACTGATTGGACACAATAGATGTCCAGTGTGTACATAGTTTTGAGGATAGTTTCCTGGTTGTAACCAGTGACCCTGATGTATTTTCTAAAACTTAGAAACTTTCGTGATCAACTTAGATTCGAACCCACCCTCCCTTTTTGCTGAACCTTAACCGGACTTTTGTAGCGGCTTGCATGCCTGCGTAGTTTGACTTAATATGTATATTTTGACTATTTTAATGTTATCTTTGATATATTTTGAGTCTCGCATCCTTTAATTTTCGTTGGAGACCCGTTTCTCTCCGTTTAGCTTTGAGAACTTATCCTTCTCATTTCAATTATTTATTTATATATTTAGTCTCACACGTCTTTGTGGGATATTCTATTCTATTAGTTATATTTATCTTAATGTTTACGACATGTGTTATTGTTTCTCTAACGTGCATTGTCGTAGCCCAACAACCGTGTTGCTGATCACGACAGTATGTTCCGATTTTACCAAGTGCTCCCATGCATCATTGACTTAGTATCGTGCTGTTAAACGTTGGATTCTCTTGTTTCAAATTTTATCAGACATATATGAAGTAATATTTTTTTTTACTTTTAAACCTTCTCTTAGGATGCCACCAAAAAGGAAAACGTGAGCTAACCGAGAACTGTCTGAAGGTTCTGTAGGACACGAAGTCCCACCAATTTCTTCAGGAGCCGATATGGCATGGGAATTCTTTAATTCCCTACAGACCTTCATGCAACAACAGGCACCACTGCCCCCACCTTCTCATGCACCGCCCCATCATCACCACGCAAACTCTACTGTTGAGCAGTTCCAACGACTACAACCGCCACGACTGAAAGGGAACGAGGGACCTATGGGGACCAAAGAGTGGATTGCCTAGATAGAATGAATTTTCTGCCGCATGACGGTAACCAAAGCACAAAAGGTGTCGTGTGCCCAATTCCAATTGGGTGAAGATGTTGCTCAGTGGTGGGAAGCCCACGAACGAACCCTCGCTTTTGGTGCAAGAGAATCCATAACTGAGGTCATTTCCACAGGCTCTTCGAGACATGAAGGAGGTTGAATTCATGAACCTCAAACAGGGGACTCTCTCCGTCACTGAGTACGAAAAACAATTCAATAAGTTCTCCCGTTATGCTCCACATCTGGTGGAGATAGACGAAAGGAAAGCGAAAAGGTTTGAGAGAGGCTTAAGGCCGGAAATTAGAGGTGTCGTAGCTGGATTGAAGCTCCCCAGCTACGGTGAAGTGTTCGACCTTGCACTAATCATGTCCATCGGGCTAGGACTGGAGTTCAGGAAAACTACCCCTACTCTGTCTGTGAACATGAACTGATCCCCTATTTTCAAAAGGAACTCGAGCCAACCTCAGAGGGGAAACAACTACATCACTCAACAGGGATCGAGATTCCCACCACCTTGCTCTACCTGTAGAAGGTCGCATGTGGGACCATGTTTCAAGGGAACTGGCACGTGTTTCAGACTACAACAAATGGACCAGTGCCGGAAGAAAGCAACTAGGGTCGCCATCAACCGGTAAATAATTTTCGTCTACCGAGGCCCCTAAGTGGTAACTACCACCCACCTGGACCGCCGAGAGGACACTTTTCCACTCAGGGATAGAGGGGACATGGCCAGGTGAATGCTATCGTAGAAGAGGTGGGCCTGGAAGACCCGACCCTCAATGAGAACATGATAGGTACGTTACTAGTACGTGGTTTACCTGCTCATGTGTTATTTGATACTAGAGCATCACACTCCTTTATGTCTGAAAGGTTTAAGAAAAATCTCAATTTAAAAGGTGTTAAAGGAGAAACTTTGAATGTAAGTGTCCTGTCTGGAGACACAATAAACGTTCAAGAACAAGTAAAAGGTGTAGGAATAGAGTTAAGTGGACACAAAGTAGAAACCGATCTTCGTATTCTAAGAATGAAAGATTTTGATATAATATTAGGGATAGATTGGTTAAGGAGGAACAAGGTTACTGTAAGATGTTCAGAGAGGGAGATAGGTTTCGAAACAATGAACGACCAACATTTCACCTTTGATGGAACGAAGACTAAGACCGGAATGAGGGTAATCCCTAAACCCTAAACCCTAAACCCTAAACCGGAATGAGGGTAATCTCTGCGATAAAAGCTGCCAAGCTAATATGAGGAGGAAATTGTCAGGGATACTTGGTCAATGTCTCAATAATGACTAAGGATATAAAAACACCAGCCGAGGTGCGAATCGTAAATGAGTACCCTGATGTATTTCCCGAAGAACTATTCGGATTACCCCCAGATCGCCAAGTGGAATTCACAATCGACTTGACACCTGGTGCTGCACCTATGTCAAAAGCACCGTACAGAATGCGCCCAAGGAATTGCATGAGTTAAAAGAGCAACTACAAGAAATGATGGAAAAGAATTACCACCATCCAAGCGTGTCACCTTGGGGAGCGCTTGTACTCTTTGTGAAGAAGAAAGACATATCACTCAGAATGTGCATTGACCGAGGGTTAAACCAACTAACCATCAAGAACAAATATCCTCTCCCAAGGATCGAGGACTTATTCGACCAACTGAAACATGCGGCAGTGCTCTCGAAAATCGATCTGAGATCAGGCTATCACCAATTGAAAGTGAAGGGAAGCGATATTCCAAAGGTGGTTTTCAGAACATGGTATGGACACTATGAGTTCATAGTGATGCCTTTCGGAGTGACAAATACACCGCAAATTTCATGGACTTGATGAACCGTGTGTTTCACCAGTACTTGGACCAGTTCGTCATTGTATTCATCGATGACATATTGGTGTACTCAAAGGACCAAAAGAACACGAAGAACACCTCAGGACTGTCTTGGAGACACTGAGACGTGAGAAATTATACGCCAAGTTTAGCAAATGCAAATTTTGGATTGACCGAGTCATGTTTCTTGGTCACATAATCTCGGCAAAAGGAATCGAAATGGATCCTGCAAAGTTGGAGGCCATAGTAGACTGGAAGACCCCAACCAATGTCAACGAATTTCCTAGGTTTGGCAGAATACTACCGGAGATTTATCCAAGATTTCTTGCGCATTGCTAAGTCACTAACTCAATTAACCAAGAAGAGCGAAAAGTTTGTCTGGACATCCACCTATGAGGAAAGTTTTCAAGAGTTGAAAAAGAGATTAACCTCCTTGCCAGTACTAACTATTCCTGACGGGTCGAAAGGATTTTTAATCTATACCTATACATCCTTGTCAGTATTAGGATATGTCCTTATGCAGGACGGAAAGGTCATTGCGTACGCGTCCCGACAACTAAAGACACATGAACATAATTATCCTACGCATGACTTGGAGTTAGCATCCGTAGTTCTTGCACTGAAGATATGGAGACACTACTTGTATGGTGGTAAGTGCGAAATATACACAGATCACAAAAGTCTGTAATACTTCTTTACGCAAAAGGAATTGAACATGCGACAGAAAAGGTGGCTCGAACTAGTGAAAGATTATGATTGCACTATCCATTATCACCCTGGGAAAGCAAATGTCATTGCAGACGCACTGAGCAGGAAGGGGAATGCAACGTTTAGCGCCATGCCGACTGAACAAGAACCACTACTCAGAGAATTTTCCCAAATGAAATTGGAGTTCCCCAACCACTGTTGTGCGAATGCGGAAATGTTTGCACTCACAGTGAGACCAAGGATGAGAGAAAGAATCAAGGAATCCATGTGAAAATGAAGGATCGGACAAAGAAAGGAACCATTCAAGGTTTTGTTGTGAGTCCTGATGGAACCCTGATGTTCGGAAATAGAATTTGTGTGCCAAGACAAGAACAATTGATGAATGAGATATTGAAAGAGGCCCACAATACGCCGTACACTGTACATCCTAGAGAAAAAAAGATGTACCGGGAACTACGAGAAAACTTTTGGTGGAGAGGAATGAAAAGTTTAATAGCTCATTTCGTAAGGAAATTTTTAACTTTCCAACAAGTTAAGGCAGACCACCAACGACTATCGGGATTACTGAACCCGCTGGAAATACCAGAATGGAAATGGGAAAACATTGCTATGGATTTCGTCACGGGTTTTCCCAAGACGATTAGAAATCACAATGTTATCTGGGTTGTGGTGGATAGGCTCACTAAGTAAGCTCATTTCATTCCCATCCGTATGACTTATTTAATGGATAAGCTTGCACAATTATACGTAGATGAAGTGGTTAGACTACATGGTGTACCAGTTTCAGTCGTGTCAGATAGAGACCCCCGGTTCACCTCAAACTTCTGGAGAAGCTTACAACAAGCTTTGGGAACTAGACTAAACTTCAGTACAACATACCATCCTTAGACAGATGGTCAATAAGAAAGGACCATACAAACTTTGGAGGATATGTTGAGGGCTTGCGCCCTGGATTTTGAAGGAAGTTGGGAAACTAATCTCCCTCTGGTAGAATTTGCTTACAACAACAGTTATCAGGCTACAATACAAATGGCACCGTTTGAACCACTTTATGGGAAAAAGTGCAGGTCGCCAACTATTGGGACGAAGATGGAGTCCGAAAAATCTTAGGACCCGAACTTGTGGAGAAATCAGTGGAAACCATTTCACGAATCAGGGAAAGAATCAAGACAACTCAAGATCGTCAGAAGTCATATGCCGACACATGGAGAAAGGATCTACACTTTGAAGTCGGTGATAAAGTATTCCTAAAGGTTGCACCTATGAAAGGACTAGTTCATTTTGGAAAGAGAGGTAAGCTAGAACCCCGCTTCATAGGACTTTTCGACATTTTGGGCAAGGTCTCTGACGTAGCCTACCGAATAGCCATGCCGCCAGAATTATCTCAAGTACACAATGTGTTCCACGTGTCTACACTTAGGAAGTACTTGAGTGACCCAGATCATATTGTCGATTTCAAGGATCTAAGCCTAAGTAGCAACCTCACATACGAAGAAGTACCTGTGACTTTTGGGAAGAAAAATCCAAATCCTAAGGAATCGGGAAGTCCCTTTAGAATTAGTACAGTGGAGCAGACACGGAAAGGAAGGAGCCACTTGGGAAAGAGAAGACGAGATCGTAGCTAAGTACCCGCAACGCCTTCAAGATAAGTAAGTAAATTTCGAGGACGAAATTTCTTTTAAGGGGTGTAGGATGTAAGAACCCAAACCAATTTAGGATTTTTTGATTTACTTTTTAAATTTTCAAAATGAGATACTTGTTTTAAATATGTGTATGCGAGTTACATAATTTTTTCAGGTGACAGACGAGCATTTCGAACTGGAAGCTTTACTAGCACATTTTGAGTTTTTATCCATAAATCGATCCGTTTAGTAATGTTAAAATTTAGAGAATTGAAAAGGATGAAGAAGAATTTATTTTTAAACCAAGAAATATCGTGCGATTTTAATCGTGCAGTTTAGTTAATTTTCGGAGCCAAAAACCGAACCAAAAAATACACCGACGGAACCTAAATCGCGTCTAGAATCAAGGTTACCATAATTGACAGCCCACAATCTGCAGAAAATCCCCCAAAAAAAAGGTCCAAAATCTGCCCAAAAATCAGCAACCATCAAGTGGGTGTCTTTTACATTTAATTGTAACATTATTTGGGCCATACCTTCTATTAGACACATTACTATCTTCCATCAATCTTGACTCTCTTCTCTTGCCACCTTGACCGACCCCTCCCCTCTTCTCCCTATATATATATCACTTCCTCCCCACTACAAGTTTTCTCATGACACTTTGATTCACAAGAGAAATACATTGAGAGAAAATGGAGAGAGTTGAGAGATAGAAACAAGAAGGAGCTTTTCTTTTTTTTTCCTCTTTCTTGGTCGATCATCACCACCCCAAGGAGGAGTCTTTCCTCCACCATCTTGAAGCTAGGAAGGTGTTAGAAGTAGGAGTTTCCATCAAGAGCCCTCAATCCCCCTCCAAAAGAAAGAAACTACAAGGGTGAGCACCAATGAGACCTTTAATCTTGATGTTATGATCATAATTTGTTTGAACATGAAAACCCTTAGAAATGGCGTTCTAAGAACCTCACCTAAGCTTGTTTAATCTGTAAAAATCATGTATGAAGTTTGTATTGGGGATATCTTATGAATTTGAGCATGTTTAACCATATTTCTGAAAGTTCGAAAATGTGTATGAAACTTTCGAAATGCTACTGCCTCATTTTTGGAAAACCTATTTCGATGCATTAATGATGTTTTAAAATCGTGAAAAAATTCTTAGATGTACTATTCGAATTGTAGAACAAACTGTAAAAATTTGTTGATAATCCAATCTCTGTGTAAGGAGAATAAATTCGTAGATATTTGTATGTCTGAAACTACGTGAAACTGGGAGCAGTGACTCATTTAAATTATCTTCTATATCCTCAATGGTTATAAAATTCTAGAAATATTTGGGGATGTTCCTATTCCTTTATTTAACAAATTTTCCAAAAATAATAATGTTTTGATTAGTGTATATTGAGATATGCCTATTTGATTATGATGTGGTCAAGGGTACAGAAGTCGGAAAGCGCTAGTCGGGCGTTTGTTGGTCCCCTAGCACCTAGGTGCCGCCTAGACTATCCAAAAATTTTTTTGAATTTTTTTATTGGGGGCAATATTTTCAGTTTTTCCACCGTGAGAAAAGCCCATTTTTTGTTACAAAGCCCATTTCCAAATACCCAAGCCCTACCCTTTCTTCTTCAGCGTTGCGGTTGTCGCCCAAATCCCAAATCCCTTCCTCTCTTGAGAATAGGAGGAGGAAATCCCTTCGTGGCTGTAACAATTCCCTTCGTGCATGTTAATAGATCATTTAATTGGTTGAGGGTTTCATTAAATTTAAGCGAATCGATGATCAAATCAGGGAGAAGGAGGAGGCGATTTTAAGGAATAGGAGGAGGCGGCGATTTTGGTTCTTATCTTAGGCAGTGATGTTGTGAGCGGCGGTTGCAGCGGCGGTGGGCACCGATGTAAGGTTTGGAAAAAAAATCTCTTTTTTCTTCTTTCTCTTTGAGTCGTTCTTCAACGAAAATGATACTAGATTTATTTTTTTCTTTTCTTTTTGAATTTTTGGTGGTGCCGCCCAGCCCGATTTGGCAGCCTAGATGGCGCCTAGGCGGTGCCTAACGCCGGAAACACTTTGTTGGGCGATTTAGGAAAAATTGGGGCGGTCGGCCGCCGCCTAGGCCGATTTATTTGGTCCTTTTATTATTTTTTTTAAATCTTGATAAATTTTGATGATTTCCCCCACTGTGTTTAGAATTGTTAATTAAATTTTGGTGATTTTATCTTAATATTTCAGTAAGTTATGAATTTCTATGTGAATCATGCACGGTGTGATGAACCATGTTACAAACCCATTTTTCATAAATATTCTGGTAACGATCCGTATCTCAAATGATTTAGGTTTCTAAATGTAAGTTGTTTAATATTTAATGATAAATAACATATTTTAAATTCATGATTTTTAGATATGTTTACAAAAAGTTATAATTTTTGGATTAAAGAGTGCACTGTTTTTAAAAAATCCGTGATATATTATCTTTAGCTACCAATATACCTTATCTCCGTAACTCAAATGAATGGGAACCCTTAATAAACTTTATTCTATATTAAAAGATATACGACATACTATAATTTATAATTTTTCTGTAAGCCTAAGTGCATTTTTATAATTATGCATGAATGTGTCTTTTAATTTAATGGATAGTGCTAGAAGTAATGAATGATTAAACTCTTAGAATCAAGCATGCTTTAGATTGTTTGAACGATTTATATTTTGTCTTGTTATTATGTGACTAAGTGTTTTATTTGTATCCTTGAGTATAGAACATACCTGAAAGACCCAAAACCCCGTTTGTGGACCCATAGTACACTAGGATAACTTGTCGACTAAAGAAATGAGTCTCGACACCCCCGTTGAACTCAAACTAAACTTTGTAAGGTTTTTTTAAAAAATCAAATACCCTACTTTTATCGAAAAGCCCAAAGTATGATATGAAACTGATTAATGAACTAAAAGAATGAACAAAACTAAATGAACGGACTGTGCTAGGTAAAGTGCGGCTTGATTTGGAGGCTCAGTGGTCACCTTGAAGTTCTAAGCTATCAAGAAGTTAATGTTTATCTCAAAAGTTTCCAGGTGGGTGACACTATCTGTATAGCCAGTTAATGTTATATGAACTGTTGTCAGTTTTTTGAAACAAACGTAATAAGTATTAACGAAAGATACAAATGGTCTCATGAATACATTTTTGAATATGCAAAAGCACGAATATGAACATGTGATTTATTTTCATGAATGTGAGTTATGCATGTGATTGTGTTTTATAAATGAGGGGATATAAGGAAGCAAATGAGGGGATATAGGTCGGACGTGGTATATGCTACCAGTGCCGCCCCACTTGTTTGAATGTGTTGGGGATCGGACGCGATAGGAGGTAATCCATCCCATCCCGTATATGTGAAATGAGTTGTTTTATGTTCTGAATCTATATGAAAGGTCTTACACTAAAAATGGTGATCCTTCGGGATATCGACGAATGAAATGCTTAAATAAATTCAATATCTCAAAGTTTAATGATAGACGAATGGTTTAACTGCTATTTATAAATAAGAAAGAAATCAAACGAAGGCCAAAAGAGTAAAAACTTTTACTATGTAGATCTCCTGACAATCTGCATAGCAGTGTACAGGTTGCCCACTGAGATTTTTATCTCACGCCCCCTTATTAAATACTTTCAGAATATGATGCGGAGGCCTGGGAGCTGCAGTAGACAATACGCTTTCCACTCCCCCCTTATAAAAAAAAAAAAAGAGACTCGCTTTCTAATTAATACAATATGTTAATTTGTATTTCCTATCGAAACTCTATTACTATGATACCTCGAGAGTCATGCCCAAGACTTGTCGAGAGGTTTTTGTCAAAAATGGGATAACGATATTTTGTTCAGTAACAAACACGATTATCTTTCTAAAAATGAACAATATGTAAGATCTTCCGCTGCAAACTTATTATATTTAAGTTCGTTGTCTTTATTTTTTTTTAAAAGAAATTTTCTGGATCAGTTTTTATGATTCACTAAGTGATGACTCGGGTTTAGGACGTCGAGACTTTGGAGGTTGACTTCCTGAATACCGGGGCTTTACACAAAGGATACTAATTGCTCTTTAGTTGGCTATAGTGATGCAAATTGGGCAGGTGATTGTGATGACAAAAAAAGTACTAGTGGATGATGTTTCTACATGGGAAACAACATTATCTCCTGGCATAGTAAGAAATAGAACTGTGTTTCACAATTAACGACTGAGTCTGAATTTGTTGCTGCTGGAAGTTGCTACACTCAACTGTTATGGCTTAAAAAGATGTTTGATGATTAGGGGTTGGAAAGTGGTATTTTGATTGTTTATTGTGAGAATACTAGTGATATCAATATTTTCAAAAATCATGTGCAACATTCTTTGACTAAGCATATAAGTATAAGACATCACTTTATAAGAGATCTTGTAGAGAAAGAAGTTGTGAAGTTAGAATGCATTTCTACTGAAAAATAACTTGCTAATATTTTCACAAAAGCCCTTGATAATGAGAGGTTTTCTTCACTTAGAAAATCTATTGGTCTTTGTTATATCTGAAAATAAATATTAGATGTTGTGACAAATGTTTCCAACATTTGAAGCAACATTGTGGTTCTGATAATGAGTTTGTCTGCTTATTTGCTTATGTTTGAATTTTAAATGATAGTGTTTTGATCTTATTGTTTGAATCATGGTTTAGATACAGAGTCCTGGGCATATATCTCTTAAATGCATTAAAAATAAAGAACAACTTAGATGTGTAATCATTGATTAACTATGGGACACAGAGCTTGCTACTACGATGTTCTCTTTTCAAAAGGTGACTAAATATATATCTATGTTTGTTCACAATCCATTGAGTAACTATGTCACATGGAGCTCACTACTACGATGTTCTCTTTTGAAAATACGGATCAATGTGAACATGTGTTTGAAGAAAAATTTAAAATATGCAACACTTTGATGATGAAATTCATGCAAAATTTAGTGTTGAGATATATGTGTGCCGACAATTTGTGAAACCTTAAGTGATTCGAACTTTATCTATCATACATGATTTGTTTAATGTTCTTGGTAAGTTGAATTCGTGGTTTAAACAAGTTATTTAGACTGATTTGTGTTTATTTAATTTTGGATATGGTTCCATGATTTTCAAAAATGTTTTTAGCGGCTCTTACACAACACACGACCACAAATTGCCTTAGTGGGTGGTTACGTTGTCCCACTCTTGGTCGGTTTCTTGGTGATTTGTGTAATAACCTCCAGTCTTTCTTCTCTACTAAAGTTTGATTTGTTTGTGATGTTTAATATTGAAAGATGAAAGCTTTGTTGTTGCACACAGGATTCAAGGTTTATTTTGATTTACACTTGGTATTATTTCATTATTTTCGGTCATTTGCTTCTTTTCCCTCCTATTTTTCTCATAACATTATTTTTAATTTTGGGTGTATTATTTTGATTGGACAGAAAGGCGGTAAGGCTGATGATCAAAACCCTTTGGCTCCTTTTCCTGTTCATTAACACTCTCACATGAACCCTTCTCAAGAAAAACCTTGTTCGCACCCTTCTTCTCCGTCGATTTCAAACTCATTGAACTTGCTCGCAGAAATGGCCTCACTGAACCCAGATTATGATTCACTAATGTTGGTGGATCATTGTCGTCATCCATCCCAAAACCTATTCCGTACGAGTTTCCTGAAAATACCCCTCACTCTCTAGCTCGACTAGTCATCGAACAAATGCTTATGAAAAATCCTCCTGTTCTTCCTGATGTATTTTTGGGGTTGCAAGTCAACATCAATGATTATGTTGATCTCTCTACAAAACCCTTAGCCACAGAAATCCCTGATGAACCTTCTCCTAAACCCGCTGAAAACACCACTCAAAAAAGCTGATGTTGAAATGCATGATGATGATTCCTCAGATTCTGAAGGAATGGGAGAGAAATTGAAGAAAATTCGGCTGAGGAAGAATCAGTTAACTCCCAAAAGAGGTGTTGGGTAATGGGGAAAGAGGAGGATGTCTCAAAGGAACCTTGGTAAGAAAGTGAATTACACTGGAAAACGCCCCAAGAGGACCGATGGTGGTGTTGATGATCCTATCACTGTAGAGAATTCAGATGAAGAGATGGCAGTTCCTAAAGTCCCTACTGTTGAACCTAAGGACTCTGATGATGACCTTACAATGGAAGAGCTAATGGCTATGAAGGAAAGAAGAACCGAAAGGAGAAATGACCCTCCTGTGAATGTTGCTCCTGATGCTAAATAACCTCCTAGGGATGTTGAGAAAGATAATTCTGAGAAAGAGGACTCTGAGGAAGAGGATCTTGAACCAGAGGATCTTGAGGAAGAGGAAAATCCTGAAAAGGATGATGTTGAAGAAGATGAGCCTGGAAAATATGATGATGAAGCTAATTCTGGAGATGATCTTTCATATGATTATGATGAGGTACTTATGTTTGACTCTGACCCTGATGATAAGGTTAAGAATGATAGAAAGTTTGTTGTTGTTAAAGTTATGCTTAAGAGATTTATAATGGATGAAAGGATAATCAAAATGCCTGATTTTGAAGCTCAAAATCTAATAGATTTTCTTGATAGTAGATCTCTGTTGCATGCTCTTCAATATGTCAAACCTTATTATGTTGCTTGGGTTGCTGAATTCTATGCTAATTTGAAGAAGAGTTGTGGGAATAGGCAGTCTTCAAATTATGGAAAAGTAAGGTTTAGATACAATGTTGTTACCATTACACCTAGGATTATAAACATCTTTCTGAAGACTAGACAAATGGAGGATGATAATGGAGAATTGGAAATATGGGAAGTGATGTCTGTCATCAGTGGTGGTAGACATTCTGTATGGACTTTACAATTTTGTGCTGTAAAACTGACCTCTATATACTCTGTAATGCATAAGCTGCTAGTCTCTAATTGGTTGTCTTCCAAAAACTCTACTGTGTTAACAAAGGAACAGGCATTCTTGTTGTACAAAATAGTATATCTAAATAAGTTCAACATGGGTCAAATCATATTTGACAACATTGTGTCATATGCTGGTAAACACTCTGAAGGAACCATTATGCCATATCCAATCTTGATCTGTCAACTCTTCGATAGACTGGAGTTTGTGAGACCTCGAGGTGAGAAGAACAGTGGTTATATGTCAAGTTTTGGAATCTCATATGTGCTGAGGTCTGGAAACCGCACTGTTGATCTACCCTTGGAAGATCCTGCACAACAAGCTGAAAATATTGCCCATCTTGTTGGCAACATTCCTTATAACATCAACAGACAAGCTAGTATACCTACTGTCACTTTTTCTAATTCTTTCATTAGTGATCAAATTCAATCCATCCAGCACAGTATAGATGCTCTGATTAAACAGCAAACCTTCTGGAGAAGCCTGCTTTCTACTCCAATAGGGGAAGGATCACATGATGTGTCAGTAATAGTGTCCTAAAGACAATCCATTGTAAGGACATAATGCTAAGATAATATTCAGTGTTGGTTTAATATTATTTTTTATTTAATATTAAATGTATGGCGTTACACTTATTAGAATATTATGTTTGATTGTTTGCATTTGTTCTTATCTGTGTTCACTTGAGTCATTGTTGTCATTAAGTGTGTGAGAACTCAGATGACTTAAACATCATTCTCAAATAGCCCCAATCGAGGATCATCAAGAATGGGATATTGATGATGCAATGGAGATTGGTGTGCGGTCTGCATCATACTCTTAGAGAGTGTAGTAAGATCTCACTTACTACGAGATACTAGGTATCTCATGGTGGATGCACAAATACCTTGGATGGTATTGGTATACCCATCCTAGAAACTGTTTAATGTAGTTCCACTGTATATGTCTACGGGTGTCTCAGTTAGTGGGAGCGGTGCGATACTCCTTTTACTTGTGGTCAATATGCATGACATGTGAGGAGTGATGAACTTTAACCATGACTGACAGTTGCACCATTCCATGGGTAGAGTAGATATGGCTTGGATTGGGTTCATCACGAAGTGCATGTGCGTGGTAGTTGAGCCAAGAAAATGATTCATTCATCAAAGTAGATTTAGAGAGAATACTCATCTTTTCATCATAATTGAATCAAAGTCATTGGCCAATGCACGTCAACTTGGACTTTGTCGCCAAATGTGACATGTAGGTCTCGAAGGGGTTTTGTGAAGGTAGAAGTCTAGAGGGGAGGGGTGAATAAACTTCTAAAACTTTTGTGAGATTAGGTGTGGATATGCAAGTATGCCTGATCAGAGTACGAGTGAAGCAGTACGGACTGATCTTCGACTTACTGACAACTTGGAAGCAGATCAGTTTGGAGTCTATCAGCTCAACTGTTTGTGCGGAAGATAAGTTAACCCGTGTGAAAAATCAGTTTACTCAAATCAGATTCTGAGTAATCTTTTTTAGATCAGATGACAAAGAGTTCAAACTGATCAGATCAGTTGCTTGATGCAAATCTGATCCAGACTCACAATATGCATGGAATATAAAGCAGGTAGTGTGCTAAGAGTGTAAAGCAGATAAATCACACAAGATTTATAGTGGTTCGGACAACTCATCCTACGTCCACTCCTCCCTATCAGCAGGGGCACTCACTTAACCAATCTGGACTTAGATTAATGTGTTAGTCCAACACAATACAACAGATGTGTCAAGAGTTCTCACTCAAAATCCCAGAAATCAGAAACTAGAAACCTTAGTCTGAAATCTTGCTCAACAAACTTAACCTAACTTTGTGGGTTTTGGTATAAGATTTGTATGTTCCAACTGGAATTTTATCCTAATATTTTTAGTAGCCAAAAGCTAGAGGTAAAAAATTATATGCTAAGAACTATATGGGATGAACACTTAGAATAAATCTTGAATTGTGTTCTTCGTGCGGAAATCTTTCTTTGAGCTTGTGCTTGTATAATTTCTGTAACCTTACTATGAAGGTTTGATCCCATATATATAGGCACGAAATCGAACTAACCGTTGGAGAGCAATTTGAATTTCGGTCTATTTTAGGTAGGTTTGCAGACCCGATTGGATGTGCACAGAGGAGGCATGGCGGAAAGCATGTATAATTGTCCTTTCTAGCCATTTAACTCTAAAGCACCTCGTCCTGCAATATCAGCTCCGTACATACGTGTCTTGCTCTCATTGGTTATCAAGTACACTTATTCAGTGTTTAATTTACCAACTTAGGTTGACATTTGTTGGTCCCGGTTGAAAACCGATTTTGCGCGTGCGAAAGCAAACATTTTAAAAGCGATGCATATAAAACAGGGGTGAGGGCAGAGTGATTCCAGATTTTTGCGTTTTAAGCTCATGTGTTGTGTTTTGCTTATAATAGGATGCATATGACAAGTATAAACATAAAGCAGTAAAGAACACACGATTTTATAGTGGTTCGGAGTCCAACTCCTACATCCACTCTTCCCTATCATCAGGGGCACCTACTTAACCAACTGGACTTAGTTTAACGTGTTAGTCCAACACCCAACAGATGTTTACCGAGTTCACACTCAAACGGGACTTATCACCCTCACGGGATCGCCTATAGATGTTTACCGAGTTCACACTCAAACGGGACTTATCTCCCTCACGGGATTGCCTACCCTCCCATTCAGGATTGCTAGATGTTTACCGAGTTCACACTCACCTACAAACTTATCCTATCAAACTGATTTGGGTAAGGTTTGTTTGGTTTCCAACTATGGTGAGATTTTCCCTTACATTTGTTTAGCCTCAATGCTAAGGTTGGGAAAATCTCTCTAAGCTTAGGATACATCGTGGGTTGCTTAGATTGGGTTCTAGAACACTCTTGAATATATGCGTGTAATACAGACTTGTGTTCTAGGGTGGGAATGCTTTGATTTGGCTTGATGGATGTTTCACGCATTTTTCCACACTTCCACACTTGATAATGAGGGAAGAACTTGTATTTATAGTGTGGATTTGAATGTTACCGTTGGATGGAGTCACATTCAAATCCATACTATTCTGTAGCTTCTTGCAGCTTTTTCCAGGCTGGTTGTCTTCCTCTCATTGGTCCACGCCACCGATTCTAAATTTATATTCCCTCGATTCCTCGCCTTTGAATCATTCAGTGGTTCTCGAGTCTCGGTGTCTTGGGCCCATCCGAGCCTTCAGTCTATCGAGCCTTGGTGACTTCTCTTATTGGACCTTTGTACGTCCAGCATCACGACACTCAGCCGACCGAATTCTTCATCTTCGCATTAATCGACCTCAGTCACTTTTCAAAGTTAACTGATCATCAAGAAGATTCCGATTCTCAGTGAATATGACTTCAGATGACTTCTCTTCAGATGACTTCTTTTCTGATCTGGTATGCAGATTTTTAGTTCTCGATATCGATTTCTTCGCTTCGATCGATCGGCTCACATGATCGGTCAAGATAAGATCAGTCAAGATATCGGTATATCCGCATTAGATTAGTACATCAGGTTAGCATATTAGGTTAGCATATCAGTTTAGCACATCTGATCTCAATCACGTCTAATCTTGATCATCTGCTCATCTTCATATCTGATCTCGATCACGTCTGATCTCGATCAGTCTCATCTGCTCCTCTTCTGATCTGCAACCTTCTCTTCCGATCTTACGGTCAATTTCTTTCGATCAATTTTGTCTACTCTTCCGATCACCGGATCGGCTTAAATCTCGTTTCTTCCGTCATCCGATCAAAGTCATCCGGTCATCGATCTTCCCGATCAACTAGCTTAGCTTTTCTTCTTTTCTGATTTTGCTCAGCTCATCAGTTAACTCCGGAACTCATCTTACTCATTTGATCTCGATCAGCCTCGTCTGCAACCTCGTCTGATCTCGATCATCTACGTCTGATTTCGTAAGTTCCCCCTCAATTTGTTCTCTCGTTCCCCCTCAACTTGTTATCTGTAAATTAGCTTCAAAAAACACAAGTTGATAATGTTTTGGCATAATTCATCAAAACTAAAATATCCCAACAATTTCCCCCTTTTTGATAATGACGCCAAAACATTAGAATATATGCATTTATACAGAGATCGGGTTTTTGTTTTAAAAAGATCAGTTCAGGCGATCACTTCGAAAATAGTGATCTGTTGAACTACCCGCTCTGATACCAATTGTTGGTATCAGATCAGAGACGGGTTTTAAAATAGATCTGCTCAGGCGATCACTTGAAAAAGGTAATCTTTTGAGCACCTGCTCTTATACCAATTGTTGGTTCTGATTGAAAACCGATTTTGTGCGTGCGGAAGCAAACATTTTAAAAGCGATGCATATAAAACAGGGGTGAGGGTAGAGTGATTCCAGATTTTTGCGTTTTAAGCTCATGTGTTGTGTTTTGCTTATAATAGGATGCATATGACAAGTATAAACATAAAGCAGTAAAGAACACACGATTTTATAGTGGTTCGGAGTCCAACTCCTACATCCACTCTTCCCTATCATCAGGGGCACCTACTTAACCAACTGGACTTAGTTTAACGTGTTAGTCCAACACCCAACAGATGTTTACCGATTTCACACTCAAACGGGACTTATCACCCTCACGGGATCGCCTATAGATGTTTACCGAGTTCACACTCAAACGGGACTTATCTCCCTCACGGGATTGCCTACCCCCCTTTCGGGATTGCTAGATGTTTACCGAGTTCAAACTCACCTACAAACTTATCCTATCAAACTGATTTGGGTAAGGTTTGTTTGGTTTCCAACTATGGTGAGATTTTCCCTTACATTTGTTTAGCCTCAATGCTAAGGTTGGGAAAATCTCTCTAAGCTTAGGATACATCGTGGGTTGCTTAGATTGGGTTCTAGAACACTCTTGAATATATGCGTGTAATACAGACTTGTGTTCTAGGGTGGGAATGCTTTGATTTGGCTTGATGGATGTTTCACGCATTTTTCCACACTTCCACACTTGATAATGAGGGAAGAACTTATATTTATAGTGTGGATTTGAATGTTACCTTTGGATGGAGTCACATTCAAATCCATACTATTCTAATAACTTCTGCTTGACTTTTTTCCATTTGGTTGTCTTCCTCTCATTGGTCCACGTCGGTGATTCTAATGGCTATATTCCTCGATTCCCGCGCTTGGAATCATTCAGATTCTCTCGAGTCTCGGTGTCTTCGGTTCCATCCCGAGCCTTGGTCTATCGAGCCTTGGTGACTTCTCTTCGGCGGACCTTATGTCGATCAGCACATCTTGACACTCAGTCGACCGAGTTCGATTCTTCGTCTTCAACAATCGACCCGTGTCACTAGCTTTTCAAAGCTAACAACCGATCATCGATAGCATTCTGATTCTCAGTGAATATGACTTCAGATGACTTCTCTTCAGATGACTTCTTTTCTGATCTGGTATGCAGATTTCTAGTTCTCTGATATCTGATTTCTTCTCGCTGATCGTCGGCTCACATATGATCGGATCAAGATAGCATCGTCAAAGATATCAAGATATCTCTGATCGATTAGTACATCAAGTTAGCATATTAGGTTAGCATATCGGTTTAGCATATCCGATCTCAATCACGCTCGATCTCGATCACGCGATCTCGATCACTCGATCTCGATCTCATCTCGCCTCTTCCGACCGCAACCTTCTTCGATCTTCGGTCGGTTTTTTTCGATCGGCTTGTTATTTCTTCCGATCACCAGATCGGCTCGTGCATTCTTCCGGTCATCGATCAGTCATCCGATCTTCCGATCACCGGCTTAGCTTTTTTCTTCTTTTTCGATTTTGCTCAGCTCATCAGTTAACTCCGGAACTCATCTTACTCATCTGATCTCGATCGGTCTAAATGCAACCTAACCTCGCCCGATCTCGATCATCTACGCCCGATTTCATGAGTTCCCCCTCAATTTGTTCTCTCGTTCCCCCTCAACTTGTTATCTGTAAATTAGCTTCAAAAAACACAAGTTGATAATGTTTTGGCATAATTCATCAAAACTAAAATATCCCAACAACATTCTTTGTGTATGATGAACATGTATGACTTGGTGAACTTCTGGTTGTCACCTGATTTGAGCTGACCTAATCAGTCCAGATTGATCAGTCTACCTGATTGAGTCTTCTGATGCAGATTGTCATAGTACAACTTACAGACTCTTCTTGACTTCTTCTGATGTAGGTATTCTAGTCTTCTGAGTCTTGTTACATGATGGTCATCTGATCTTCTGAGTCTTGTTTCCTGATGGTCATTTGATCTTCGATCTTCTGATATTCTTCAAGACTTAACCTATACATATTGAGTTCCCCCTCAATATGCGACCTATCTATTACATCAGCTGTCTATACATCTCAGTTGGTTATCCTAACCTAATTTCTAATTCATCAGTCTGCTAACAGGTCTGACTGGTACTATTACAACCTCTTTTGGAACTTCCATTAAACTACAAATTTCCCAACAATTTCCCTCTTTTTGATGGAACCAAAACAGTTAATTAGAAAAACGGATAATCAGAAATGTAAGAACTAGAGACAAAAATCAAAAGATATTGAGATGATGTCTTAAGATCAGAAAAGGTAAATCGTTTCACTGATAGATTTTGCAGTTTACTGTACAGAAATGATAAGCAAAAGTTACCTAACTTCTGACCTAAGATCTTCATCTTCTGATTATTTCTTGTCTCTCATGCCTTCATGAATTTGAAAGATGTCATACATCCTCTTCAGCGCTTCCTTCTGGCGATCTTCTTCAATAATATTGCCTTTTTCCAGTGCATCAAGATATGCTTGTCTGAAGGCCACTGGGTCATATCTGTTCCTCTTAAGAGGTGGCATCAGGAACTCAAACCTTGGTGTAGAAGGTCTCATTGTCATCATCTGTCCTTCCTTCATAGCCTCCTGATAGAATGCTGGATATATTGCTTCGAGCCAGTCCAGAAAGATTTTGTCAAAAAAGATTATCATCCTTCTCTTCTGGGACTCGTTGTATCATTAATACATCGTACAACCAGTTTGTCTTTATTATCCTCCAAGGTTCATGAAGATCTTCTCTGCACACAAGAATGTCATCCATACTGGCAGGTAAGGCACGCTCTATCCAGGTCTCATCAGCTTCGGTCACAGCTCTATTTTTTTGCATCCTTCTGAATGCTCTATCAAGGCCTCCAGCTCCGCGCAACTTCTTCATTTTGGTGGCTTCTTCTATGACCTTCCTTCTCTTGACCTGATCCTGTTGTTCTCTGATCTGTTCTGATGATAAGAGTAGTTCAGATTGGGTCACGACAGTTTTCTTCTTTGGTTCCTTCACTTGCTTGCCTTTCTGCAGTCTTTTCTTTTCTGCCACTGCCTCTGCTTATCCTGAAGCAAATTCCTCTTCAAGTTTCCTAGCCAGTCCAGACCTTTTGCTTCTTCTTTTGATTGTAGTCTTTTCTGAACATTTGAGGAAAAGTCCTCAATCCATTGCAGTTTTCTGTTCAGAAATGGCCTTATCATGAAGGTCTAGCTGTTCTGTATATTCTTCAATAGTGGAAAATAGCTCATCCAACTCAGTATCAGCTAATTCAAAAAAGGGTGCCTGACTTGGTGCAGTAGCAGCAACTATGATCAATTGACCGGCCTGGACATCCTCTTTTTCTGATTCAGCCTCAACTCTTCCTTCCCCTTTTTGGTTGCATGAAAAAAGAGTCTGATGTTCTTCTCCAGGTTGGTGAAAAGAGTGAGCATCTCTTTCTTTAGGTCCTCCACTTCCAATGACTGAATCTGTATGGACGAAGTAGATGATGGTGCAGGTCCAAGCAGTTTTTACACAACTTCTTCCAAGGCCTTCCTAGCTATAGATACATAAACTTCAAACTTCTTCACAGAGGCCTAGAAGTTGAAATCTGCCTGCATTAGGGACTTGTAAGCTTCCACAAGAAGTGTTATGACATCAGAGAGCATTGACACCTCTAGTACAAGCTTTTGCAACATAGTCTCTACCCGTGTCATCTCCTTCAGAGCAATGTCCGTATGCATCTCCGTCAACTTCTTCGCAGTCTGATTCCTCTCAAATTCAACAAGCTGCTTTGTCCTTTCTTCCATTTGAATCATCAAATTTGCAGCAAGGGTGCTAAATTGAGCTTCTACTGAAGCCTTTACCCCACCCAGAATAGTCGTCGGAACTTGGTCTAGAGTTTCAGGAGGAATCACAAAGACTGGATCAGATGTTTGTGCCTCTCTAGTTAGGGTCTCATCTGTTTCACCCTCAATTGATTCATCGGCTGCTGGCTCAATGTCCCATCCGAGCTGATCATCTTCTTCTATAGCAGGATATCCCATCAGCTTTTTAACCAGCCAGGCAACATCGTCATTTGTTGCCAATTAAGCAGCACTGACCACTCCTGCCAGATTCTTCATTTTTGAGCTCCATCTCTTCAAACTCATCACTCCCAAAGGCATCCAGGACAATCAAAAAGTCCTCGATGTGTTCCAGTCTGACATCCCTCCAGAATAGAACATCGGCAACAATCTTCCTAACACCAGGATGGTCTACCAGATCAGGATAATGTTTGTTCAGATAATTTTCCACCCTTCTCCTCAGAAATCTGACTATTGGCTTCTCAGGTTCAGGAGATTCGAACACAGTTCTTGTGTTGAAAGGGTTATGAACAATGGATACAAACATTGCCTTTTGCTGAGCATTTGAATATCCAGAGTTGCTTCTCTGAATGGCTCAGGTTGTGGTGATATAGGTGTGGGATGAGAGATGGTTTCAGGTTGAGGCTCAGAAGGCTCAGGTTGGGGCCTATCAGGTTGAGCGGTTTCTGGGTGTGAAGCCTCAATAGGGATTTCTGCAGAAGGGGCTTCTGCAGATGGAATTGGCTCAGATATAGACGGTTCAGGTTGAGCAAAAGAGGTTGTGGGAGTAGGTTGTCTGGGAGGCGAGGGTAAGGGTATATCAGGATGGGGTGATGGGGGTGTCGGTGATCTGGGTAGTGAGTAGGTTCAGGACCTTTGAATAAAGGACTCAAGTGAGCTGAGTCAGATGGTTCAGACTCGTCCTGAGCTTCTTCCAGTTGTTCTCTTTCTTCTCCACCATCCTCCATCTGACCGGTTTCCTCTACTGCTGTCATTTCCCGACCTGTACTGACTGTGTGTTCAGAACTCAGAGCAGTCTCCTCACCAGCCTGTTCCACCAGTTGCTCGCCGCCTGATTCCAGAATCTCCACATCACTGTCATCATCTCGAAGACCTCCAGATGGCATTCCTACCTTCTTTGGCAACATGGTGGTGAGCTTGTTCTGGCATTTCTTACCCACATCTTCAGATGTTCGTGCCGGTTTATTTGCCTGTTGTTTTCTTTTGAAAACTCTCATCTTGGGCTGACCTTGTGCTTCAGATTGCACAGAAGAGGCCTGACTCCTGTCCTTCTTTATTTTCGGCACATAGGGGGCTGGATCACAATCTCGTTGCCCAGACAACCCCTCATCCTTATATAAGAGAGCCTTGTACTTCTCCAGATATGGCTTCCTTCCAACCTCTGACCAAGGATAATTAGGGATTTTATCAGCAAGGATCATCGAGACCTTGTGAATATTGTAGATTTTCTTGGCCAGAACCACCTGGTTCTTCTCATTCACAACGAACTTCGCCATTTCATGCAGCATCCTGTGTTTGAATAACCCCATCCAGTTCATGTTTGGAGCCTTTTCTATGATAGCAGTCATCACGTGCTGCTTTTGCTGCGTTAGGGCATCGGGGCTGAAGGCAATACCTAGAATTACTTTTGAAACGATTTCAAAGAGTAATCTGTACTTTCTCTTCAAGTATGGAACCTTAACATTTGTGATGTTGGTAATGTTCCCAGGCCTTAATAGCACCTTCTGCAAATATTCCTTGTCCGACATCCCCGCTGTGAATTCATCGAGATAATTCCTTCCAGTTAGAAGCCTAAAGATCCTTCCGAGATCGTCGTTGCTCACTTCAATTTTGTTACCTCCAATGAACGAATACAATTCCTTATCCTCGGTTTCCTTTAATTTCCTCAAAAACTCAAGGGATTCAATAATGCTCACACTATTCAAGTGTCGGAAACAGTATTGTTCAAGCCCACACTCTCTAAGGCATTCTAGAATATCTCTCTATTCTGGATCATTAGTTGTATTGAATATTACATACTTATCATCAATGACGTCTTTAATCATAGACTCATAGTCACAAACTTCAGTAGATGCCCTAGAGGTTGCCACTTCTGTAAACACATAAATATACTCTAAATTAGGCTAATCAAAATCCATGCTAATACAGACAATACTAAGCTTAATAGAGCAATATGTGAACCATTTCTATGAGTATAAATCCCAAATATGCATATTGTTCATAGTGAGCAGAGAAATAAGCATTAATCAAATTAAATTCCATTAAAACATGATTATGAACAGTACATAACTATCTTATAACCCTATCATATAAACGTTAAAGGTATAAAATATCAATTACCAGAATAAGCAATTTGAAGAATAAGTAATTTTACGTTTTTGAATTGATTTTGAAGAGTATTTAGTAAGTTTTTTGGTAATGGAATTTTCTAATCTGAAAGTTTGAGAGTAAGAAAAATGAAAGGTTTATTTCAGACTAGTTTTAGGGTTTAAATAGGTAGGAGGGAAAACATTTTGCATGATTATTTTTGCATACTTGAATATCTGTGTTTTAAAAACGTATGGACAAGATGAAGCGGTTGAAAAGTTACGTAATCGTGCTGTTGAGGATTAAAAGCGGCAGACTTTTGGATTTAAAAACTAGCAATTAATGCATTTTATACATAAATCCCATGTCCGCATTTAACGCTTGCAGGCATGACGTCATAAAGTAATGTACACATCAATTATCACATATATATGGATAAGCTCAGATAAGTAAGTAAATCAGATAACACATATCAGGTGAATGAAATCAGATAAACGAAATCAGAAAACATATCTGACTGACTGATGTCGTAATCAATCAGTTACCACATTTGTCGAGTATGACTAATCTGATTCTTGTTGACCTTACTGTGTAGCCTAAACCTTTGTAAATTTTCCCAACAATGTTTTATCCCTCAGATGAGGTTCTTTTTGATCTAAAAACCCTTATTCAGTTGAAGTTCCCCCTTCAACTGATATTCCTTTCTGATCAGTACCCAACTGATCCTATCTGATCAGTTGAAGTGTCCTTCTTCAACTGACCTTCTTACCTGGTCAGGCATGTAACCAACTGGTGTTGGAGATTAATCCACCGAAGTATTCTGGTGCATCTTCTCCAAAATCCGTAAGCCCTAAAGACATCGAGATAGTTCTCTGAATTTAACTTCAGCTAAAGGCTTGGTTAAAATATCAGCTTTCTACTTATCAGTATGATTTTTTTCCATTCTGATGTTCTTTTCCACATGGTCTCTGATAAAGTGATGTCTTATGTCCACATGCTTACATCTTGTATGCAGAACTAGATTCTGAGTGATTGCAATTGCACTATTACTGTCACAGAAGATAGGCACATTCGTAGCTATAATGTTATAATCCCTCAGCTGCTGATAAAGCCAGAGCAGTTGGGAGCAACAGCTTCCTGCGGCCATATATTCTGCTTCAGTAGTAGATGTGGCAACAAAAGTCTATTTCTTTGAAAACCAAGAGACCAGTTTACTTCCCAGAAACTGACATGTCCCTGAGGTTGATTTTTTGTCTATCCTACAACCACCATAATCAGAATCAGAGTACACAATAAGCTCTAGATTATCATCTGCAGGTACCATAAACCGAGGTTCACATTTCCCTTCAGATACTTAAGAATCGCTAAAAAGTCGCTATCGTGGCTCGCTTTGGATTTGCTCGAATCCGCACATACACCTATTGCAAAGGTTATATCTGGTCTACTGGCAGTAAGGTATAATAAGGATCCAATCAAAGCCCTATACTCCTTCTAATTAGTTTTCTGACCACTCTCATCTGAATCCATCTTGAAGGCAGTCATCATTGGAATCTTTGCAGCTTTACAATTCTTGGCCTGATAGATGAAGATCCCAGTATGATCTTGCTTAACTTGAAGACCTAGAAAGTAGTTCATCTGACCCATCAAGGACATCTCGAATTTCCCCTGCATCAATTTACTAAACTTATCACATAAGTTCTTATTGGGAGATCCGAAGATAATATCGTCCACATAGATCTGAACCATCAGAATATCATCACCATCTTTAATTCTGAATAAGGTCCTATCAATCAGTCCCTTAGTAAAACAATTTCTTCCAAGAACTGGGATAGTGTATCATACCAAGCTCTGGGAGTCTGTTTCAGGCAATAAAGAGCCTTCTTTAAACGGTATACCTGATTATTCAATTTAAAGCTAGGAGGTTGTTCAACATACAACTCTTCTGCTAGTATTCCGTTTAAAAACGCACTCTTTATGGCCATCTGATACATAGTGAATCCCAATTGAGTAGCATAAGCCAAAAATAGTTGAATGTCTTCTAGGCGAGCAATAGGTGCATAGGTCTCATCATAATCAATCCCTTCTGATTGTGAATACCCCTTTGCAACCAGTCTTGCCTTATTTTTGGTTATCACATTGTTATCATCTATCTTATTCTTGAAGACCCATCTGGTTCCAATGACATCCTCGTGGGTTGGTCTGTCTACAAGTTCCCAAACTTGATTCCTCTCAAACTGCTCTAGTTCTTCTTACATAGCTAGAATCCAACTTGCACCTTGAAGTGCGTCTTCAATGGTTAGGGGTTCCTTGAGAGATGTATAACAACAGTACATTGCACTCTCACCAATCTGATGTCTAGTCCGAACCCTATTGCTCGATCTCCTATAATGATCGGTTCTTCTTCAACCGTTATTTTCTTTGATTGTGTAGTTTCATCTTGGAGATCTTCGATGAATTATCAAGGAATCACTAGAAACTTGTATAGGGATACATAGTGATGACAAATTTTGAAAGAGATGTTTTCATCTCAAAGTTGAGCCTCAATCGTGTGTTCCCCGATCTGGATGGTTTTTTATCGCCTCACTGCATTCAGCCTTCTTCATTAATTGTTCGCACCTTAGGGTCTCGATCGATGAATCATCAAGGTCAAAGTTGGGAATATACATAGTGATGTGTTTTGAATCCTTTTCTTTGAGCCTCAACCGATCCGATCTATTTTCGGGTTCATATGTTGACATTTCATCAAAGACCATATGAGGTGTCTCTTCCACAACTAGGGTTCGTTTGTTAAAAATCCTAAATGCTTTGCTGGTTGAGGAATATCCAAAGAATATACACTCATCTGACTTAGCATCGAAAGTTCTCAACTGACTCTTCCAATTGTTTTGAATGAAAAACTTGCACCCGAACACATGAAAGTAGGAAACTTGAGGTTTTCTGCCCTTCCATAGTTCATAAGGTGTTTTGAAGTGGATCTTAGTCGAGAACATCCATTTCTAGGTATGATATGCAAAGTGTTGATTGCTTTCGCCCGCATTACCCATTTAGTGTTGCATGTTCAGCTAACATGGTGCGAGCAGCTTCTTTGAGTGTTCTGTTTCTCCTTTCTGCTACGCCATTTTGTTGTGGTGTTCTGACAGCTGATGTCTCGTGCTGTATACCAAACCCAGAGCAAAAATCAAATTTAAACTGGTTCAAGAATTTTGTACCTTTATCTGATCTGATTTTCACTATGTTGAGACCCTTTTCATTTTGAATCTTCTTGAGAAGTTTAGGTTGCTTTGTTGTAGTTTCATTCTTCTTATACAAGAATACAACCTAGGCGAATTTGGAGTAATCATCCACTACCACCATAGTGTATTTGCGTCCACTGAAACTAAGAGGAGTAACTCGTCCAACTAAATCCATATGGAGCAGTTGCAATACTCTACTGGATGGAGGAGAAGGAATCCCTTTGAATGAAGCCTTGACTTGCTTTCCCTTATGACATGCGGCACATGTATGATCCTTAGAGAAAACTTCATTCGGGAGACCTTCAACCAAGGACATCCTTGTTATCTTGTTAAGAGTCTTAAAGTTCAGATGACTCGTTCTCTTGTGTCAGAGCCAACTAATGTTTTTGGTACTTTTAATAATCAAGCATGCATTTCTTAGACAACTGTCTCAATCTACAGTGTAGATGGTTCCTTTTCCGGAGCCAGTTAGCAGGATCTGTTGAGTAACTCAATTTTTGATTGTGCATTTATCTGCAGAGAACTCAACACTAAAACTATTGTCGCAGAATTGTGATACAGATAACACATTTTGCCTTAAGCCGCCAACATATGAAACACCTGTAACCTGTACATCATCATTCACTAAGGTTCCAACTCCTCTGGTAAAACCAAAGTTGTCGTCACCAAAGAGAACTCGTGGGCCTGGTTTCTCAATGTAATTGCTGAGGAGATGTTGACTTTCAGTCATGTGCCTTGAGCATCCACTATCTATGTACCAGATAGTTGCTCGTACTTTTGGAGAATGGATTGTCCGGGTCTATTCGGGATGAATATTTAAATACAAATTTAATTCTAACAATTATTACTAGCATGAATTAATCCTATATTAATTCAAATAATAATTCAACAACAAATCAAGCATACAAATTCGTCATGTAATTCGTCACATAAATTACGCATGCGGAATTGCTAGGAATTTACGTGAACTAACCTCTCGGAGTGACAACCGTTGAGAAGATGAATCCCATTCACACGAACACACCAAAAGACCTTCCCAAGTATTCCCTCTTCCTTGTCCAACAATCCGGTGGTAGGATGCTTGTGAACAATTAACAAAAGGGAAAAATAAAATTATGTTGCACCACCTTTGTGGATTTCTACTTTTTCCAACACATGGAATTTCACTAGGGATGAAAAATTCATCCCCTATTTATAATACAAGGGGGGCCGATTTTTGCCCTAGGAATAAGATGGGAAAATCATTTTCTTGCTCTCCAAGAAATCTTGAATATATCTAATATATTCTTTTCTACATATTTAAAATATTCCACAAAAATCCTAACTCTTTATATTAAGGGATTTTCGAAAATTTCACATTAAATAGGGAAGAAATAGGATCTTTGACTTTTCTTGAATTTATGGGATAATCTTGTATTCCAAGAATACATATTCCATAAAATCTTTCCAAGAAAATCAAGAAAAACTTTTCTCTTTCTTCCTTTAATGTTTTTCGAAAATTATGAAAAAATTAGGAACAATAATTTATTTTATTTAAAACACATTTTTCAGTTATTGGATTTTATCTTTGGATTACTTGAGGGGCATTTAGGAGAATTATGATTGGACCTTCCAATGGACCTTGAATTTCTAATATTGAGCCACAATATTATTCAAGCCCATAAATATTAATTAATCCCACTACATAATTAATATTGCACTATCCATCTTAACACATATTACTGTAAATATGGCTCTCGGTTATTATTTACCGTGTTTAAGATTATCCAGTCCATTAATTAATTTAGGCCACTAAAATAGTTTCATATTAATCAACATATTTTTCCTTGGTCAAGGAATGACCCAACATTATTATCCATACCGGAAACTAATTCCACTTGCAAGATTTGGCACGATAAAACTTCTGAGCTTCCCAAGGGGACAAATCAAACAAGGCGCACTTGCACACGTTTCACCGTATTAAATCTTAGCAATTGTCGTGTAACCAATAACATTACCCAAGATACAAGGTATTGAATCTTACTGATTCTCTTCCCATCATAAGTCAAAGCAATGGTTAGTGATTCCACACGATCCTATTTAAGGGACCGAGATTAAGAAATAATGAACCACTGATGTCTAATTCTTCTATATTCAGTGCTGAAGAATTTATCCTCATGTAGGTCCCATTCAATACATCATAATGCACTAGTGCAATCTCTTGGTCAAGACAAGTCAATCTGAGCCTTACACTTCAACCTTTCACGATGGTTTGTTCATTTCCATCTGGGTCGTGAATTCTGTACTTTTAGTTACTAGGGACTGTTAATTTAATCTTATGTGATCTGGTATCACTAAATTAACTATAATGTAACACGTACTATTTATTGAACAGTTATGCAGTAAATATATGTAACATTCAATGATATTTAAAGCATCAGTGATAAATAATTTATTTCAGCAAATAAGACAGAAATTCAGTCTGGTTATACAAAGTAAAAGCATACTTTCCAGTATAACCCCAACAATCTCCCACTTATACTCAAAGTCTGCTTTTAAGTATACTACATCACGTCTCGTGTAGAATCTACGTGATATCTAATGTCACCTACATTAACCTAATAATATCTCTCCCACTTATATTCAAAGCAGATTGACTACACACTTGACAACCATTCCTCCCACATGTTTCTTGAATGTTTCCAGAGGCAGACACTTTGTGAAAAGATTAACTAGGTTATCCCCAATGCGATCTCAGCCACCTCTACATCTCCTCTCTATAACGATTTCTCGTCTAAGATTTCTTTCCTTCAATGTGTTTTGTTTGACTCGTGGACTCTTTGATTTCTTTCCTTCAAATATTGCTGGACAAATTCACAGTCAGTTACTTACTCGGTTCTCATGGTTAAGTTCATGATTCAATCATGTTTCATACTTCTCCATGTCATGGCTACACTTCCCAAATGAAAACACACTAACTGAGGTAGATAGTTTCTAGAATCTATGTCTGATTGGAATTCCGAGTCCGTGAAATCGATGGGAATCAGACTTGTTTGAGATCTAAAATATCCGTTTAGGATAGCAAACTGTTGGGAAATTTGTATTAAGTTTTGATGGAAGTTCCAAAACAGGTTGTAATAGGACCAGTCAGATCTGTTAGCTGACTGATGACTTAGAATCAGATTAAGATGACCAGCTGAAATGTATAGATAGCTGATGTAAAAGATAGGTCACATATTGAGGGGGAACTCAATATGTATAGGTCAGGTCAAATTATCAGATGACCAGATAAGGTCAGATGATTAGAAGACTAAGACAAGTCATAAGACAAGAAGAAGTCAGATGATCAGGTGAAGACAGAAGACACTGAGACTCTGAGAAACCTGAAGACTCAGATAAGTCTGAAGACTCAGAGAAACCTGAAGACTCATATAAGCTTGAAGACTTAGAGAAACCTGGAGACTCAGATAAGCCTGAAGACCCAGAGAAAGCTGAAGACTCAGTATGACTGAAGACACTGAGGCTCAGAGTAACCTAAAGATCAGAAGACTATCAGAAGACCAGAAGACCTACATCAGTCGAGTCTGCAAATTGTGTTAAGACAATCTGCATCAGAAGACTCTATCAGGTAGGATGATTAGTTATCCGACGTCACCACACCGGTGACAACCAAAATGGTACACCAGACCATACGAATATTCTTGAAGAAGAATATCAAACGATAAATAGACAAATACTGAAGTGTCATACTCGTGAAGCCAATGAGAGAGAGACATGTGCACAAAAAGAGCTGACAATGCGGGATTCGACGCTGCGGACACAAACGACGCTAATCATGCCTTCGGTCATGCCGATATTCGAAGAACGTCACATCAAATTCTACAAACCTACCAAATATAGCCCAAAATTCAAATTGCTCTCCAACGGCTCTTTGATTTCGTGGTCTATAAAATGGGATTGCTCTTCAAAATTGAAGAATACACCGAAAACCGAGCAGATCGAAAAAGAAGCAAAATCTATAGTAGAATTTCCGCTCGAAGAACACCGTATTTGAAGATTATTCTTAAAGTGTTCTTCCCATTGTTCTTAGCATAGAAATCCTATCCTCTAGAATTTGGCTACATAAACACTAGGATAGATTTCTAGTTGGAACCACAACAAATCTTTAACCAAACTCAAAGTTAGGTTAAGTTTGTTTTTGCAAGATTTCAGACTAGGGATTCTAGTTCTGATTTCTGGGATCGGTTGAGTGTGAACTCGATAAACATCTGTTGGGTGTTGGTCTAACACATTAAACTAAGTCGGTCGGTTAAGTTGGTTGTTGGTGCCCTCAGGATAGGGAAGAGTGGACGAGGACCCATTGTCGAACCACTATAAAAATCTTGTGTGCATTTACTTGCTCTTTATTGCTTTTACACTATTACACACAACCGAGCTTTTAAACTTCATACATATTCTCGAAAGTTAATATCGATGCACACAAGCAAACCGATCCGATCAAAGTTGACATCTTAGTCAGCCGATTGAAAACTGACTTGAGAATCTAATTTGATAAAATTGGTTTTTCACACGGGTACAAACAAGCTTCCGTGACTATCACCAAACTGACAAATATCTAACTGATCTTCCTTCAGCGCTTTAAAGATTGAATATAAGTGTAAACTGATTCACTTGCACTCTGATCAGGGAAACTGCAATCACTCCTGATCTGTACGAAAAAGTTTTCAGAAGTCTATTCACCCCTCCCCTCTAGACTTCTACCCTCACGAAACCCGTTCGGGACCTACAAGTGGTATCAGAGCAGTGGTTCTACAGACCACTGACTTTGAGTATCATCGGTTCTTGAGGAAGAATCTTTGTGGTCATTTGAACAGATCTTGAAAAACTATTTTCAAAAACTCATTCGTTTTCATAATCACTCAGCATGGATAATACCTCTGGTATGTATCATGGTTTGCCTAAATTTTCAATTGATGAGTATGCAGATTGGACAATATACATATGCAACCATCTGGGGTCAATAAGCGGCAGAATGATGGAAGTCATTGAACGAGGACCTATCATCATATGTCACGACAACCCAGCTGTTGGAGGTGATCCAGACTTTGCAGTTGGAAGCCTTGTCCGAAAGAGTCCTGCCCTGATGGATGCAGAAGAAAGAAAGTTGTATACACTGGATACAATAGCTAGGCATATAATCATGAAGACCATGGATAAGGTCACCAAAGAAAAGATAAAGTATCTCAAGACAGCTAAACAGATGTGGGATACGCTTGCTGAGATGTGTGAAGGAAATGATCAGATCAAAGACAGCAGATTGCAAGCTGAACTGGTGAAGTTCGAGAAGCTTAAGATGTTGCCAAACGAAACCATCAATGAGCTCGATGGGAGAATCACCATGGCAGTAAACAAGCTATGAGAACTTGGACGAGACATGTCAGATAAAGACATAAATTACAAAATCTTGAGATCTCTCACCAAGAAGTGGGACATGAAAGTCACGGTAATCAAGGATTGCCAAGACATTGCCAAGATGAAGCCAAGTAGCCTGTTCCTAAGTCTTAAAGCCCATGAGTTCGATCTGAGCGAAAGAGGGCAAGAAGAAGAAGACGAGTTGCCTGCTGAAGCCACAACCTCCACATCAAAATCAGTTGCATTCAAAGCACCCAGCAGCAGATCAAAGGCCACTGAACCTGTTGGAAACATAATAAGCCAAGCTGAATAGATCGCTTTACTTACCAGGAAACTTGAAAGATCTAACATTCAACTTGGTAAGTATCGCAGATTCTACAGGGACTATCAAGATAGTAGAGGAAGAAACAGGAGGCCAACTGACAGATCTCCAGAAAGGACCAGATCTGATGACCGAAGGGATCTCAGAGAAGATAAGAAAAGAGATGATCGGTCAGATGCAAGAAGAGACAACAGGTCTGATAGAAGGAGTCCAGATTACAATCATAAAGGAAAGTCACCTGACAGATCCTACAGACGAAGTGACTCACCTGGCAGAAGAAGTTCCGTGGATCGTGGATCATGCTTCAACTGTGAAAAACAAGGTCACTACAGCGCCGACTGTCCAGACCTAACTCCAAGAGAAAGAGAAGAAAAGCGGAACAGAAGAGAGCAACGCTACAGAGACAGAAAAACCATGGTTGCTGACACATCAGGAATTGATGATTCCTATCTGCCTTCTGAGGATTCTGGCTACTCATCAGTGGAGGACTTCTATTTGATAAGCAATGCTGATGATTTCTTCAACCATGAAGATCTGATATTCTCTTCAGATAATGAAATCTGTCTGATGGCTAAGGAGGAAGACCAATTTGAGGTTCGTGTGGGATTGGCCAACAAAGGAGGTGTACAAGCAACTATCTGGTACATCGATAGTGGATGCTCAAGGCACATGACTGGAAGAAAACATCTCCTTAGCTCTTACAAAGAACAAGAAGGCCCACGTGTACTCTTTGGTGATGATAACTTTGGTTTTACCAAAGGATTCAGAACCTTAGAGAATGATGACGTACAAGTAACTGGAGTCTCGTATGTCGAAGGTTTAAAGCATAACCTGCTACCAATATCACAATTCTACGACAACGGATTCAGTGTTAAGTTCTCGAGTGATCAGTGTACGATAAGGAATCGAGCTACTCAACAAATCTTGCTAACTGGTTCAACGAAAGGAACGATCTACACAGCAGATTGGAACAGTTGTCCGAAAAATGCATGCCTAATTGTTAAGAGTTCCAAAAGTAGCAGTTGGCTATGGCACAAAAGAATGAGTCATCTGAACTTTAAAACTATTAACAAGATAGCTAGGATGTCTTTGTTTGAGGGACTTCCGAATGAGGTATTCTCAAAGGATCAGACATGTGTCGCATGTCAGAAGGGAAAATAGGTTAAAGCCTCATTCAAGGGAATACCGACCAAAGATCAAAGAGAGTATTGCAATCGCCCATATGGACTTATTTGGACCAATTATACACGGTCTACTGACGGATGCAAATATACTCTGGTAATCGTGGATGATTATTCCAAGTTTACTTGGGTTGTATTCATATATAAGAAGAATGACACAACAACAAAGATAACTGAGCTGCTCAAGAAACTACAAAACGAAAAGGGTGTCAGCATAGTGAAAATCAGATCAGGTAAAGAATGGAGTAGCAGAACGGAGAAACAGAACACTCAAGGAAGCTCGCCGCACTATGTTATTTTGAACATGCAACACCAAGCCATTTTCGGGCGAAGCCATCAATATCAAGATGCCACACTCGTAATGTATGTTCTCGACTAAGGCTCACTTCAAAACACCCTATGAACTGTGGAAGGGCAGAAAATCTCGTGTTTCTTACTTCCATGTTTTTGGGTGCAAGTGTTTCATACACAACAATGGGAAGAGTCAGTTGAAGACTTTTGAGGCCATGTCAGATGAGGGTATATTCTTAGGATATTCCTCATCCAAAGAAGGCTTTTCGGGGTTTACAACAAAGTAACTCTAGTTGTGGAAGAAACACCTCATGTGGTCTTTGATGAGACATCTTCCAACAAGAAAAAGTCGCCGTAACAAGCAAAGATCAGATCAACCGCACCTTATAACGAGAAAATGGATCGTTAAGTATCAAGGAGAAAGAATCTAAACACGTAATGTTGTATATCCCGAATCCTGATCTTGCCGATTCACCAGTCAATCGAGACCCTAAGGTACGCATTAACTGCCAATGAAGAAGCGGGTACAACGGAGACAAAGATCAATCGAACAAACTGTTCGGGGGAACTCCCGAAATTCCTACACGGACGGACATCAAGACATGATGAGTCTAACATCACCGAGATATGTTCATATCAAGTGGATCATAATTCGCACCACTCCCAATCACTAGTAATGAACTACTATCAGAAGAGGATGATGTTCTCCAAATAGACGCAAATCAGAAAAGAAGGACCTGGATAACCAGCCATCCAACTGATCTGATTATTGGAGACCCATCTGATAGAGTCAAAACTAGATATCAGATTGGTGAAAGTGCAATGTATTGTTGTTATCTGTCTTTGAAGGAACCAATTGAAGTAGAGGAAGCTCTACAAGACGCAAGATGGATTCTAGCTATGCAAGAAGAATCGAACAGATTTGAGAGGAATCAAGTTTGAAACGGTGAACGCATTCAACTCATCAAGACGTGATTGGCACGGTGGGTATTCAAGAACAAGAGAGAAGAGAATAATGTCATAACCGTAAATAAGGTAAGACTTGTTGCTAGGGGTATTCATAATCGAAGGAATTGATTATGATGAGACCTTTAAACCAAGAGCTTCTTTTAGAAGCCATTCGGTTTTTTTCGCATATCGCCCACAGAGGATTCATTGTGTATCAGATGGATGTAAAGAGTGCATTTTTAAATGGGGTACTAGCAGAGGAAGTTTATGTTGAACAATCTCCAGGCTTTGAAAAAGGCGACCAAGTGTACCGTTTAAGAAAAGCTCTTTATGGCCTGAAACAAGCTCCTCGAGCTTGGTATGATACACTCTCTCAGTTCTTGATAGACAGTGGGTTCACTAAAGGAATAGTGGACATAACCTTATTCATAATAGAAGATGGAGAAGATATTCTGATGGTTCAGATTTACGTGGACGATATCATCTTCGGATCTCCCAACAAGAGGCTATGTAAGAAGTTCATCAAGTTGATGCAAGGGAAGTTTGAGATGTCCATGATGGGTCAGATGAATTACTTTCTGGGTTTACAGGTCAAGCAGAGTACAGAAGGGATATTCATCTGCCAGGCGAAGTACACAAGGAATTTGTTGGCTAAGTTTGGAATTCAGAATAGTAAGGAAGCCAAAATTCCTATGATGTCTGGATTCAAGATGGATCCAGATGAGGATGGTCAGAAAAATAATTAGAAAGAATATACGGCTCTCATTAGATCTTTACTATACCCGATCGCCGTTGGAATGGATATCACTTTTGCAAAGAGGTGTATGTGCGATTCCAAGTGCAAAATCTAATGAAAAGCCACCTGGAAGCATTCTTAAGTATCTCAAGGGGACAGTAAACCTTGGTTTATTTTACCTATCAAATGATAATCTAGAGCTTAGTGGGTATTTCGATTCGACGACACGAGGTTGCGTAATCCCATGTGAAGTCAACCTCGTGTACATGTCGGCCGGGTAGTAAACTAATCTCTTCGTTTTGAAAGAAGACATATATCGGGCCAGACATCTACTACCAAGCGTAATATATGGTTGCAGGAAGTTGTTGTTCCCAAACCGCCTCGCTAAGTCGAAATGAGGGATTACAACATCGTAGCTAAGAACGCATGCCTATATTCTCGTGACAAGAATAGTGTTATTGCAATCACTCGTAATCCTCGTTTCTACATACAAGATGCAAGCATGTGGATGTCAGACACCATTTTATCAGAGATCATGTTGAAAGGAAGAATATCAGAATGGAAAAGATCCATACTGATAAGCAGAAAGCCGATATTTTAACTAAGCCACTAGCTGAGATCAGATTCAGAGAATTATGTAATGCGCTAGGGCTTCTGGATCTCGGAGAAAGTCCACCAGAAATGTTAGGTGGACTGATCTCCAGAACCAGTTGGTTAAAAGACTAACCAGGTTAAGAGGAATCAGTTGAGTTAGGAATCTCAACTGATCAGACGATCAGACAAGGAGCCGATCTGAAGATCAGACAAGGAGCCGATCAGAAAATCAGATAAGGAGCCAATTAGAAAATCAATCAAGGAGCCGATCTGAAGATCAGACAAGGAACTGATCAGTTTAAGATATATTAGATTAAGGGGGAACTGATCAGAATGGAAGGATACTTTATAAGTCGATTAAAACTACGGTCAACAAGCAAGTTGTATTAAGTTTAAGGCTACAAATCGCATAATAGAACTTTTCATTGATAAGGACCCGGAGGTCAGATTTACATTACAAGCTACAAGTACAAGAGGACTCGGAGGTCAGTACATAAATCATAAACCATAAACCCTAAGTCTATCCCTAGGAAGGGGAGAGAGAGGCTTTAAAGATTTTAGAGCCTGATGCTCTCATTCTCCCCCGACCCTAAAAGGGGCGTGAGAGGCCTTAAGATAATCCTGAGCCACCCTCAGAGCTTCGGAGTGAGGAGCGAGAGCGGCCTTGAAGGATTTCTATGCCAGGAGCCCCTAGACCTGAAATCAATGGGCTCTCCAGCTGTTAAATGGGACACAAGTGCCAAATATTTGGTCAAAATACCATAAGGCCACTAGTGTCGCATGCAAATATTGAGTTTGATACACGAAGATCAGCTTTTGTCTGATCAAGACCGCATATCAAACCCATGTTTTGTATCATACTGAGTCTGTTGATGCTAATTTCGTCATCTCGATAGGCACACAAGGTGCATACGGTTAGGAGAAGTGCCTTCTCATTTGCTATAGCAGATCTGCCGCCACGGTGGTAAAGAAGCTTTGCAATGATCGTATGTGTAATCTTTGATGACGACGAAAGTAGTGTGAAGGAACACAAATGGTTGATTTGAGAAGCTGAATTCATTGGAGAAGGGTTAAAGGCTTTTGCCGGAAGTTTCACCGGAAATAAGGGATTCATCGGAAAGCATGGAGTATAAGCTAAAGAAGATGAATGGTTTATGTTGTGTTGTTTGCCTAACACCCCAGGCCAATTTATAGGAGAAAAACAGGGGTATAAATGCAAATTTATTTTCTCAGAAGACCTTAAGAGAAATTTGCATCGACAACGCGTAAGGAACACGCGGCCGATGGTTGGATGGGTTAACGGTGTGAGTAATCACAACGTATCTAAACCATTATTACGGAATGTCAAATCGCGCCGATTTGGGAATCGAGGCGACTTTTTGACTCCCCGAAGTAAATGCTTTGGCGGGAGTATGACTAAAGTGCATAGGAAATGCGGCCTGAATAGAAGAAGACTGAAGGATGAAGAGGATCAGATAAGTGCATCATATAAGTAACGAAGTGGATCAAATAGAAATCTGATCAGATGAGTGGAATATTGTTGGGAAATGCTAAAGTATAGGCTACCATCAGTAAGGTCAACAATGATCAAGCCAACCAGATCAGATCACAGTGGTAACTGGTTGATTACAATATCAATCAGTCGGATACGTTTCTTATTTATCCCTTTCTGATCATCTTATGTGCATTATTTAAATAAATTGGTTTTTACTCTGCCTTCTCTTAACTTTGTGACGCATGCACTGCAAAACATTAAATGCGGACATGGGAATGTGTATTTAATGCGTTTTATTGCGAATTTTCGAGTCCGAAATACGAGATGACTACTTTCCTCAACCGTGCGATTAAAACACTTTTTGGCCGACTAATCTCAGCCATTGATTTCAAAACACGGACACTTGAGTACCTTTGGAAAGTTGTGCAAAAAGGTTTCAAAGATACTATAAATCCAAATCTTTCTCGTAAAAACCTTCTTTCCACTACTTGCCGTCTTCTCCAATTCTTAAAAGATCAAAATTTTAAAATCTTTAAATTTACTTTCCAAAATCAATTGATTCTATTATCACGATTTCTCAATCCTACTTAATCAATATCCGTAATTTTTCCTTTAAGTACTGCATGATTTCAATTCATCTAGGTTTATTAGTCGTGCTGCTATGTCTCTGTAATTTCTATTTGCATCGATCTACATGCTTATTTGCTTAATTGATGCTTAGATTGCTGATTTGACTGAGATTATTGAAATAATTTATTCAAACTAACATCAATTTGTATATCATATAGAAATGACATATCTTGCACGATCTATTGCAACAAGGGAAAAAGTTTTGCAACTTCGCATCAATGAAGAAAGACATCATTGATGAGAAATATGTAGTATTTTCAATCACCTCAGATCCTGAATCACTGGAAATTCTGGAGTGCTTGCAAGCGTGTGGTCTTGAACAATATTTCTCTAGACATCAGAACATAGTCCACACTCATGAAGCCCTAGAATTTCTGTACAATCTACAGAAGGACGAGGACATTGATGCTGACCTGACATCATCCGTTGGTGGATTAGAAGTACGAGTGTCGAATGATGATCTCCAGAGGATCTTCGGCCTCACTCGAGGAAGCATCAACCCAGAAACCTACACAACTGATGTAGGAGAGAAGGACTTTCTTGAAGCCGAGCTGTTGAGACCAGTAAACAAGGAGAATACAACGAATGTCAAAGCCTCCTACCTGAAGAGGAAATATTGCCTTCTCCTTGAGATAGTTCAGAAGGTGATTATGTGCTCAACCTACAGTCTTGATGCTGTCACTTCTTATAAGATCAGTGTCATGACTGCAATCATCAAGAAAGCTTCAGATATGGATTGGTTGGGTATGGTCAAGGCAAGACTGCGGAAAGACTCGGGGAAGTTCGATCTGACCCAGAGGAATGAAGTGTGCTTATCTTCTAAGTGCTCCTTCATGCACAAAATCTCAATCATTCTGTCCGACAAGCTGCCAAAGAATTATGAATGGAATGAGAATGGTGCGAAGGTGTATTAAGCAAAGCACAAGGCCATCTTGGGCAAGGATGAGCCTCTGCCTGGACAATCTGATGAGGACCCTACTCCTTATGTGCCCAAACCAAAGGGAGAAAAGAAGGGAAAAGAAAAGGCAACAGCATCTTCAGAAGCGCAGGGAACGGCCATTCTAGAGAAGAGGTAGAAGAGGAAGGATCTGGCCAAGAAACCAGATGCTCAACGAAAACGTCAGAAGAGAGTTACTTCTCCTCTGAAGACTACTCCTAGTTCTGCTCAGTAAGTTCACAGAACGGAGGATCTGATTCAGGTTGAATCAGAAGTGAGGATAGTAGCCAGTTCTGAGCACACTGCCAGTGAAGTAAGGGACGAGCAGATGATTGAAGAAGAAGGAGAGAAAGCTGTCAGAGGAACTGAAGTGGAGCACTCCGAGGAAGAATCACCATCTGATTCTCTGCCTCTCACCAAGATCTTCCAGAAAGAAAGATCACCTACACCCACCTCCAAATCGCCATCACCCTCTCCTCAAAAATCATCACCACCACCTTTTCCTCACAAAACATTCTCACCCTCACCCTCACCAGTCAGATCACCCAGATCTCCCACTCCCCCAACCATTGAACCTGTTCAGGAAACTGAACCCCCTCAATAAGTGGAAAACGAACCTGAACCACAAATGTCCCCACCTCACTCCCAATCTCCGAACAAGCTACCAGAACCTGAGAGATCTGACAAGCATGTGTCCGTCTCTCATAACCCCTTCAATACCAGAACCGTGCTTGCTTCACCTGACTCTGAAAGCCCGATCATAAGAATTATGAAGCAACGAATCAAGAAGTATCTGCTGGACCTGTTCCCTGAATTGGATCAACATCCTGGCATCCAGCTTCGGATAGAAGAGATTGTGTTCTGGAGGGATATCAGATTGAAAAGCATCGAGGAATTTTTGATCCTCATAAAAAATCTGGGATCTGATTTCTTTGTAGACTTGGAGATGAAGTGCTTGAACAATGCTGGGATTGATAGCGCTGTCAAATTGGCCTATGAGGATTATATCAGATGGTTGATTCATGAAAGGTTCGGGATTGCTGATAATAGAGAGGAGACTGTTCAACCTCCTACAGATCTTGAGGGAGCTGCCGATGAACTAAGAATGGGTGCTGCAGATGAGACCCAACTTGGCAAGGCTTCAACATCTGACCAGACTGCTATGCTGAGCTCCGATACCCTAGATCTTTGTGCTGAGAAGATTCAGAATGGGGTAATGGTTGCTATTGAAGACAAATTCATAGCTCTCACAGCAGATCTGATGAAGCGGTTTGAAGAAGAGCAAACAAAACTGGTTGACAGAGAAAGGAGTCTCACATTTGAGAAACTCTCACAGATGCACAATGCCATCCTTTCTGATGTGATGCAACTAGTAAATCCTCTTGGCAAGAAGCTCACTCTCCAGTCTGATAAACTCAAAGTTCAGACAAACATGCTTAATGAGACACAGGTGCTACTGGAAAGTGTCTGGGCATCCCTAGAGAAGACTGACAACCACATGGATATAGGTTGGAAGCACTTTCTAGCTTCTACAGAACGAGCAAGAAAGGACATCGAATTAGCTCTCAGACGCTTTTTAACTCCTGCACCTTCTGCCACCGCTCAGATCACTCCTCTTGCTATTGAGGAACTCAGAGAGGAGATCACACGGCAGTTTATTGCTCTGAATCGCAGGCTGTCCAACCTCTTTGATGAAACCAAAAAGGGGGAAGGACAAGAGAGAGACGTAAAACAGACACAGTTGGTAACTATTGCATCTTTTCCAGAAACCACTGTATCTGACTTGCCTAAATCCACTCCATCTACTGATCTTGTTGCTGATCAAAAGAAACTGTGGAGCAACATAGCAAAGAGATCACTTAGCAGAAGATTTCTCTTTCAGATGTTATTGCCAGAGTCGATAAGATTGAAGACTTCTCTTTGTCTGTACAGAAAAGACTGGAAATTGATGATCAGGCCAAGAGCCTTGAACTCGCTAAGAAACTAGCAGAAGAAGAAGAACAAGAAGAACCTGAGAAGACTCTGAAGAGGAAGAAAGGCAAAGGCAAGATCATGAAAGCTACTGCTGAAGTTCAGAGACAAGGACAATTATCCTCTACCAAAAACCAGATGTCTCCTGAACAATTTCAAGAGCAAACCAGACAGAGAATAAGAGAGGCTGCCATCAAGAAGCAGAAGTTAGCAGAGGCTAAGGGACTAAACATCGCATACATCCGAAGGAAGAGGAAGAATGAAGCTGCAGCAGAGGAGATTGCTTGGGAAGAGAAAGCCTTTCCGGCACCAGTAAAAGACATCCTCTGTGCCCGGCTAGATCTGCTTCCAGAATGGGATCAGATCAGAGCAGAATGGTTGTGTGACGTATACATCCTGGAGATGATTTCGATTCATCAAGACCAGACAGAAAATGATGATGAATTTCGAAACTGGTTAGAAACGAAGTACCCGGACTTCTACCAGACGGTGATGAAGGAAGGGAAGATCATGTCACTGATACCTGAAACTCCTCCCTTTGAACAACTTCTTACACCTTTGCGTCCAGACAACAAGCTAGATGCTGTCAAATTCAAGGATGCCTACTATGGATTTGCTGACAAAGGAGGGATCCATAGAAGAGAAGATATGGACAAGCTGATGTAAAGGATGTACAAGATGTTTGGAATCCCCAAAGAACTTCAAAGGTTCAAGTACACCTGAGGAAGACAACTTGGAATCAGATGATAGGTATGTTTTTATGTATTCTGTAATGCACACACCTATCTGAATGAAATATTCTATCTCTCTGATTCTAAGACAACATCTCATTGTCTTCTGAAGTATGTATTGTTTTTCATTATCTGCATTTCTACTCATGTTATCTATTTTTCTGATTAAGTGTTTTGGTTCCATCAAAAAGGGGGAAATTGTTGGGAAATTTGTATTTAGTTTTGATGGAAGTTCCAAAACAAAGTTGTAATATAACCAAATGATCCGTTATTTGATCGATGACTTGGAATCGATTAAGATGACAAAAATTTGAAATGTATAGATAGCTGATGTAAAAGATAGGTCACATATCGTGAATTTTGTACTTTTAGTTACAAGGGACTGTTAATTTAATCTTATGTTATCTCGTATCACTAAATTAACTATAATGTAACACGTACTATTTATTGAACAGTTATGCAAAAATATATGAAACATTCAATGATATTTAAAGCATCGTTGATAAATAATTTATTTCAAACCAAATAAGACAAAATCAACAAGTTATACAAAGTAAAAGCATACTTTCCAGTATAACCCCAACAATCTCCCACTTATACTCAAAGTCTGCTTTTAAGTATACTACAGCACGTCTCGTGTAGAATCTACGTGATATCTAATGTCACCTATATTAACCTAATAATATCTCTCCCACTTATATTCAAAGCAGATATACACACACACTTGACAACCATTCCTCCCACATGTTTCTTGAATGTTTCAGAGGCGCACACTTTGTGAAAAGATTAACTAGGTTATCCCCAATGCATCTCACCACCTCTACATCTCCTCTCAGAATCGATTTTCGCCTAAGATTTCTTTCCTTCAGTGTGTTTTGTTTGACTCGTGGACTCTTTGGTTCTCTTGAATTTATACCTGCCTCCAGCAAATATTGCTGGACAAATTAAGAACTACATCCAAGTCCACTAAGAAGTCTCTCAAGCCAAAACACTTCTTTTCGCCGCTTCACGCTGGGCCATTTACTCGCTCCCATGGTTAAGTTCATGATTCAATCATGTTTCATACTCCTCCATGTCATGGCTTACATTTACCAAATGAAAACACACTTCGAGGTAGATAGTTTTTGGAATCTATGTCCGATTGAATTCGAGTCCGCGGTAACCGGCGGGGAATCAGATTTGTTTGAGATCTAAAGTATCCGCTAGATAGCAAACCTGCTGGGAAATTTGTATTTAGTTTTGATGGAAGTTCCAAACAGTTCAGAATAGACCAAATGATCATAATGAATCGATGACTTAGAATCGATTAAGATGACCAAATTGAAATGTATAGACACCGATGTAAAGATAGGTCACATATTGAGGGGGGAACTCAATATGTATAGGTCGTCAAATTATCGATGACCAGATAAGGTCGATGATCAAGACTAAGACAAGTCAAGACAAGAAGAAGTCGATGATTTAAGACACCGAGTGAAGACAGAGGTCAAGACAGAGAAACAAGACGAGAAACTCAAGAGAAACTTGAAGACTCGTGAGAAACCTCA